>CAOKZL010001344.1:587500-900505 GCA_948472985.1 Iguana delicatissima | reverse complement strand
GCAGATACAGAACTCATAAATACTTGCACAAATGAGCACTTAAATAACCACTATTGCAGATCAGCTACTTCTTTCTAATATATTTAGGTTTTGGGAATAGGTGTAATACTAGATAAGTTTGTCACAGTTACAAATGGAACTATGGGATTATGAATTGAGCACAGAATGAAATGTACTGAGCTTCTGCTCTGAACATATTTCTAGCTTCCATAAGTGGAAATGGACACATTTTGCCTGACCTTGGTAACTGTTCAAAAATTGATGTTGCCAGGATCCCTTCTACCAAGGAGCAGTTTTGTGCCTGATCTATGCAACATCTCTGAAACTTAACATGAGGTCAGAAAAAAATCTTTTCCTCACTACAGCTCTACTCTGGGAGCTCAGTTAAAAGTTGGGGACTTTGTACAGGTTAAGTATTCCTTGTCTGCAATGCTTGGGGCCAGAAGTATTTTGCATTCTGATTTTTTTTTTTTGGGATTTTGGAATACATGCATTTGCATATGCATAAAATATAGGACTGTACTGGAGATCTCGAGGGAGCCCATGAATGAATGAGCAGGAGCACTGTGGTTACTACCTCAATGGCAGAAGCGGGTAGCTAGTGGACTCCCAGAGATGTCTTGTACACTACTGATATTTTGTTTTTAATACGAGTATTTAGGTCCCTTATTTCCTCGGTTGCTCAGACCCTCAATCTCTCTCCAGCCTCATGTCTCATACGCAACACAAATAGTGAATGAATAAGACGCAAGTGTGGAGACAGATGTGAGGAGCAGTGAAATGGCAGAGGGTGTGGACTCAAGGAGCACTATGCTTGGATTCCTACCATTTCACAGATCCTCATGTCTCTCTCCAGCCTCTCATCTTGTTTGTTCATGACCTGTGTTGTATATGAGTTGCAAGGCTGAGAGAGACTGAGTGTCCTGAGTATCTGAGAATGGGTCTTAGCTGCTGCCTTAAAGGCAGAAGTGGGTGACTGGTGGCAAAATTTTCAGTTTTTGGAGGTTCTTCAGATTTCTGGAGTAGGGATGCTCAACCTGTACATGATTAGATAAAATTTTAGAGTCTGAACTATATTTGAGTTTCTTACAGTGCATATATTACTTATTACACAGATGTGAGATAAAATACTGTTTGAACACTCTTTCTTGTTGCCTTTCCCGTAACTCATGAAAAGATTATGGTACTGTATGTTTCATTCTGTTATTTAGGTAGGATTTTCTTTTAGGTTTAGAATGGATAATTCTTAAATTATATGAATTTAAAAAACATTTTAGCTTTTCCTAAATGGTTTATTTTCTTTTTTAGCTTGAAATCTTAACCAACTTAGCAAATGAGGCTAACATATCGACTCTTCTCAGAGAATTTCAGGTTTGTGCATTATTTTTCTTCTTATTGCATGAAACTTCACCCAGTGAATATATTCGAGCTAATTCTAGATGATAGAAAAAATAACACACCTTCGAAGGATCTAAAACTTGGATGCAGGGATTACCCCCCCAATGCTTTTTTGACAAGCTAGCTGAAAGTAGTACATGTATATGAACAAAATTTTGATGAAATAGTGTACCTTGTTGAATAGAATACCTTCTAGTAATATTTTTATACTGACACATACTGCTGTTGGCTTACAGTTGTTAGTTTCAGGATATATTAGTATGTTCCATGTATATGTGTGTCATGTTTTTCAAATATAGTGCACCTTTTCTCTTCACATGTATCATTTCTCACAATATCTCAAGTTCATAGGTTGGTTTTCATTTGTATAAAAAAGTGTTTCTTCAGTGGGGTGTTCATAAGTCCAATTCTGGTAGTTAAATAGACTGGAATTTTTCTGAAAACAGTGATTGAATCATAATGTTCTTACTGACTGCTGGTACTGAGTTGTTCCCCTCTGCTAATGTGCCACCCTCTGGTCAATAAAGCTAGCATATGACCCTACTTCTAAGTCTCTTATTCACACACTCATAATTCAGAAGACTGAGGTAAATTTCCAAAGGACATTATGGGTTTGTTAAATTGATGATATCAATGTATTGATGACCAAAATTTCTGTTTTCTTCAGACCTATGTAAAAAGCCAAGATAAACAATTTGCTGCAGCTACAATTCAGGCAATAGGCAGATGTGCAACTAACATCTCTGAAGTGACTGACACATGCCTTAACGGCCTAGTGTGTTTGCTGTCCAATAGAGATGGTAAGTTAATTGTTCTGTTTTGTGTTTGGAGTGACTGAAACCTTGTATTTTCTGGCAGGATTCACAAGTAGAAACAGAATAAAGTGGTAATGTGTAGAGTGGCATGGCTTCTTGGCAAATGGTGGCATTGCTTTTAAAGTTCCTGTTTCTAGCTTTTTAAAGTGATTTTTGTCTTGTCTTTAATTAGCATGGCTTACTATGATCGTAGAGTTGTTACTGGCACCTGCTATTTCCTGAACCTGTAAAATGCTGGGTCTTCGTATGGAATGAATTTTTCCTGAGTTGTATTTAAGTAGCTGTACTGCAGAGGGTGCTATGTGCAGCAAAATGTTGGGGCTTAATGTGTTTAAGTGATTAAATAAGAAAGCATATCAAACCTTTTAGGGTGGTCACCAGTGAACCTGTGTATATTTTTGTTCTGCTTTGGTATCCAAACAGAAAAATTACAGTTTCCTAATTTAAGGAGTGGCTATGGAACAAGCGGTGTAAAACTCAAATGCAAAAGAACCAAAACCCCACAAAATCAAAAACTTTTTTTATACATCCTAATATTACATACTATGGATAACCTATAACAAATACTTAATAAACTAACAAACTACTAATAAACTACCACCACTTTATTTTATCTAGTTAAGTCTACCAACTTCATCTAAAGATGAGACTAACAAAACACTATAGATACTATAGGGACTGTCTAATGGTAACTTCCAGAACTTCTCAAGGTGGATATAGTTAAATTCAGTTACCAAAAGTGTTAACTTCCCAAAGTCTAATCACAAATAAAAGAATTATTTCTAAGTAAATTTATCTTCCACTGCTGATTACTTGTTTCAGTATCTGCTTGTTATTATGATTATAGATCATTCAAAACCAAATGCTGAGATTATTCGCCAGTGATCCTTTCAATATTGTTTCACTGTTCTCTGTTCTTTTTAAAATCTATGTAGATTTCCATCTTTAATCTGAATTGTTTATTTACCCACTTCAATAAATTCTAGTACTTTCACCCACCATTCTTCTGAAGTTGGGATCTGAAAGTCTTTCAAAGGATTCTTGCAGCTATAGTCATGTGCTGAAATATTCTTTTAAGGTGTTTGTTGAAATTCTTGTCCATTAAACACAACAGGAACAGTTCTGGATTTAACTGAATCTTTAGATCTCTTCAGTCTTATGGTGTATTATTTCCCAGAAACAACACACCACTATACTTTTACAGATTTTTTTTATTTCTTCTCACAAGTCCATCACATATGAAAAAAAATCCATCCTTTACTTTCACATTTCCAACATAAGTTCTTAGTCTCTTTATATGTTTACAACAGTTTCTCTGGAGTTAAGTACCATTTGTACACCATTTTATAAAAGTTTTCTTTAAGATCAAAACTTAATATAAATTTCATATTTCTTGATCACTTTCTTCAAAAAAAAAAGGTCATATATCCACTTAAACTCACATGTAAGGGGTAATGTACGCTTGTTTGTAATTTCATCAGCTATCCAAGTGAGCTCCAATATTTTCACTGGAATGTAGCAAAAGGGGGAAGCACTTTAAGCATGCAGTATGTCAGTATGGGTACCGCCATGAGCTAAAGTATATTCCAAAAGCATAGTGTCTGATGGGTCATTGTGACAGATGGTGTGATGACTGTGCAGTCCACTCAACAAAATCAGCATCTAGAGAATGAGCTTCATGTATCTGATTTTAGACTGGAATCTTGTTTGTACTTGGTCATTAGGAGTACTATCCTTTCTTTCCCTCCATCTCTCATGGATGTGATGTTGGTTTTTGCAACCTCAACAGCTGAGTGTGTAACTGCATTCTTCCTTCTGTATTATGGCTAGTGGATACAGAGTTAAGTGGGTATAATGAATTTGGATAGGGATAGGGATAGGGCAAGGTTGTTACTTATATCAAGGGAAATGCAGGTACATTAGTAAAACATTAACTCAGCATGTTAGTGAAATACTAAGCTTAATACAGCCTAGTTGCTTTTCATCCTCATGGAACAGTTTGAAAGAAATTAAAATTCTCTGAAAGGTGCAGAGGTTTCAAAATAGTCTGTACTAAAAAGCAGTTGGGAGTTAAGTATGTGACTTTTAATCAAGTATAAAATTATTCAGGAATCATCATGTTGGTAATGAAATCACCTTAGAAATGTTATTGGAATATTTAAACCAAGTTGGTCATCTTAACTCAAGATATGAACTTGCTGTGGGTGAAACCAGGTCTCTAGTGACCCTGACAAATGATAATAAAGGGCAATAATATATTTTGTATCACAGTATTGTATGTAGGAAAAAAAGTGATTGACTGGTTTGAGATAGCAATAAACTGTAAATTAATGTTATGTGCCCAAGGCTTGGGTCTGTGGACGCTCCCTTTCCTCTCTTTTGACTTAGCTATGTGAAGGAGATTGTGAATTTTCACTCCTAATTTCAGTTAGGCCTGGTTTATTTTTTTCTTATAACTATTACCAGTTTTATCAAGTATATAATCTAATAAAATAGGACTTTTCACAGAGCTAAGCAACCTGGTATCCCCCAGATGTTTCCAATAACAACCTCCATCATTTCTAGCCCAAATGGCCAATATTCAAGAATTATAAGAGGTGCAGTCCAAAACAACTGGAGGGCACTGTGTCGCTACTGTATAACTGTGTTTCTTTTTAATCATAGTGGGCAGATTGCTTGTTTCAGTAAATCATAGTTAAAATTAACCATAGTTTGTCTGGGTTTGAACACAGTAATATGTTGTGATCAGTTAAAACTGGAAGAGAGAGATTGTGGACTCCTCCTTGCAGTTTTGCTGCAAAAGAAGGCATGTGTGGAGCGCTAACAGTCCTGAAGCTAGCTCATGTAAATGTTAAACCATGGATAGTGTGAAGTCTACATTAGGCTAATAGTTTCTACATGGCTCCTTCATGAATGTTTTGGAACGGGAAATGGTGACTGTCAGTCAGTCTGTCTGAAATCTTCCGTAAGGCGCACTACGTATACAAGACTTCAAAATGTGAATAAAAATGATTTTTGACTTTTGACATATGCAACTGAATTATCTACCTAATTTTACTAGAAAATGGTGCTCAAGTTTTTTGAGGGTTCTTACGGCATCTTAAAAACTAAACATTGTTTCATGTAAAGACTACATTTTGTGTGCCACGGTTAGTATAACTGCATTTCTGTTCATAGTTTTTCTCTGGGAGATACAGAGGAGCAACCCACCCACACTGGTGTAATTCTTGCAATGCCAGACTAACAGTGTTCAGTGTTGTTTACTTCTGATTGTGTGAGTTCAACAATTGAAATACATTGCACAGCCTTCAGGCAGCAGAAATGCAGTGTTTAACTTTTATTAGAAAAGTTACAAGCATTGTTATCAATAATTTTTATTAATTAAAGTAATCGGCTTGAAGCAGGAAATACTATCAGTTGAGAAAAAAGGCTTTTTTTGATATTTGCAGAAGTTGCAGATGAAAGACAATCCAGCTGTACCTTCCTTTGCCATCCTGTTTTAGTAGGTTTTCCTACTTGCTTCATTTGATCAGTATAGATAGAATAACTAAGCAAGCATTTTCCTAGATTGCTGCCTTCTGTCTCATCACTTTTTGAATGTGACCAGTTCTGTTGCAAACAGTAATAAAAACTGGAAGTGTCATCATCACCTCATTCCCTAACTAGAGGAAGAAAGGTCTGATGCTGTTATCCTCAAGATAATTTTATCAGTGATGGACTGAAAGTAAGAATGATGATAGTTAAGACATTGTACATTTGGTTTACGTCTCGTAATATTTGCTTATTTTTCTTTTTTATATAGTTCTGTGTATGAACCACCATCAATATGATTTGTTTTGCAAATACTATATATGTAATATAGCAGTGAGAGCCAGTATGTGTAGTAGTTTGAGTGCTGGACTAGGACACTGGGAGATCAGGATTCAAATCCTCACTTGGCCATGGAAACCCACTTGGTGTTCTTGGCCAAGTAATGCACACTGGAAAAACAAAGATAAAACCCCCAGCTTGTGCCAAAAAACCTCTGCAATATGTTCACCTTAGGGTCACCGTAAGTTAGAAGACTTGAAAGAACACAACAAAGTATAGCAGATTATGTTTTTAAGACAGTTTTCCAGATGATTACCAAACAATAAGTATGGATATTGTATTATATGCTTCGGTATTGTCAGGCCTTCAACTATAGCAAACATTCAATTATTAAAGGTACACCAACACAAAGAAAGTGAGTTGCTTTTATGGGATTAAAATTTTGAAGGCAAAGGCTCTGCCCCTTCTTTTAATTCCTTTGTTTTTCTTAAAGAAACTGACTTACATTTGACGCTTAAAAAGATACTCTGTTAATTTTACCAGATACTCTTTGAAAATGTCTGGACTATATCAGACTTCTAATAATTCTGTGATATACAATGTAAACTTTACAGGAATACACTTTTTAAAAATTATGAATTCTTTTTGTCTTCACCAGAAATAGTAGTTGCTGAAAGTGTAGTAGTCATTAAGAAACTGCTACAGACACAGCCAGCACACCATGGTGAGATAATTAAACGCATGGCCAGACTCTTGGACAATATTACTGTGAGTATTTATGTAATTCTTCTTCTTAGTTATCCAACATATATTTTGGTAAAATATATATTTGGAAGTTATATGTATTGGAATGTACGAACAAAATGTTTCTTGACTGCTTTTGTGAATAGGTTGTGGATTAAAGTTTTATCACCAAATAGTTTTACCCAAACAATGTTATGGACCTTTTAAAAATGGATATGCATATTTTAGTGTAAATATAAGCCATGTTTAACTCGACACATAAAACTATCAACATAGTGCTGGTCACAATACTATGGTAGAGGTGGTGTTAGGATCTAATGTGTGTAAAGCAAGAGTTAACACTGATCTGCTGTTGTAGAGCGTGGAATGATTTTATTCTTACGTTTAGGCTTGATCCCGAAACACTCAGACTGGTTTTTGCTATGAAGAATAACAGGTTTATCAAATTCATTCTGTATTTTTTTTAAACCTATGCTTCTATGCTGTCTGGATCTCTAAACTAAAATGTAGAATGTGACATACTAGATCTTGTTGGTGACACGCTACTGCTCACTTCCTTCCATGAAAATCTTAACCAAAGTAGGGTGTATTTAAAAAGTGTTTTGTAAAATAAGGTGAAAGACAGATAGATGCTTACTGAGTGTGTACAGACTGAACAAAAAGATGGCGCTAAGTCATTTGAGAGAAAAAGCAATGTTTGGGGACTTTTAGATGATCCACTGTTTTGACCCTTTTCGTTTTCAAATGTTTTTATTCAATTGATGCAATAATTATATAGATTAGTTGTAACTAAATTATAAAGTACATAAAAAAAAATGCATCCAGAAAAGGGAACAAAAGAACAAAACCTAAAAAATTTCAAAAAAATAGAGACATATAGTTATTTACAATCTTGCTAGGTCATTAATTCTAAAACTTTCTTCTATTGTTGCTCCTTATCATATATTGTCGCTTAATTTTTAGAATCCTGTCTTTGTTGTTTACACAGTTGTTCTATTGCCCAGTTATTTCTTCTTAGAACCTCTTCCCTTATTCTCTTTTCCTGTTCCCCTTGGTGATTCCATAGATAATATTGACCAACAATAAATTTTCTAATACAGTTTTTTTCCCATAGAACTCTACCTAATTGTAGTTTTTTTAATTCTGATCTATTATACTTTACTTCCCAGCTCAAGGTCATCTATATTCTCCATTGTATTTTTTGCTTTCCTTGAGTGGTCTCTGCCTTTAAGATCTAATTTATTTTTCCATTCCAATTTATATTATGTTTATTATTAGCTTTGTCTCAAAGATTTATTTCTAGTACAGCTCCTGTATTATTTTCTCACTGTTTCCCCACTAGTATCTATTATTTGGTCTCAAATAAATTTGAATATCTATCATAGTCTCTGAATAAGCCTAAGCTTACTCTTTTATCCCTATTGTAGCTAAACACCCCCATTTGGCTTCAAAAATTGGTAGAATTTGTTCCCAGTCTTCTTTAAATTGTTTTTTTTTTATTTTCTGTTAATATTGTTGTCAGTTTGTCCATTTCCATTCGATCATATAGTTTCAATAGCCACTCATCCATATCTGGTATTTCCTTCTGTTTCCGTCTTCTAGCGTAAACCATTCTAGCTGCTGTAACCATATGGATTAACAACTTCCTTTGAGATTTTTTTTTAATTGTTATATTCCATCAAATATGTTTAACAAATATATTTCAGGGCATATCGGAAAATTTATTTGTAGAATGTTTACTATATTCCTGTTGATTTGTTTCCAAAACTTTTTGGCCTCTATAGAAGTCCACCAGAGGTGGTAGAGTGTTCCCTTTTGATTGCACTTCGAACAGTTATTTTTGCTAGTTCTGCTTATTCTTGCTATCTGGGCTGGGGTATAGTACCATCTAAAGAAGATTTTATAATAATTCTCCCTTAAACTTACACTTTTAAGCAATTTAAATGTTTCTTTCCATGAATTTTCCCAGCTCTCAAGTTGAATTGGGTGCCCTATATTCTGTGCCCATTTTACCATATTCTCCTTTATAATTTCCTGTTCTAATTCTAATCTCAGTATCAATTTATGTATCTTCGCGATCAGATGTTCTATTCTCGGTTTTAATAATTTATCAAAATTGCTTTCTTTACTTTCAATTCCTATAGTTCTTTGATCCATCTTAAACTGCTCTGCAAGTTGTCTCTGCAACAACCAATACATAGAAAGTGCATATTCTATCATTTCCTCTTTGCTTTTTAATATGATCTTATCCCCTTGCATTTTCACTAGGTCTTTGTAAACTATCCATTTATTCAATTGGGGCTACTCTCTCCTATAAAAAGCTTCATGAACAGAAACCTATAATGGTAATTTTGTGTAGAATTTCCCTTTATATAAAAGCCAAATTCTCAAAAGGGATTTCCTGATAAAGTGATTATTGAAATCTCTATTCCTTTTTGCTTTTTTGTACCGTAAATGTGAGTGCCACCCCGGTAAGTCTGCCCCTTCCAAGCTTAATAACCTTTCATTTTCTAACTTAATCCAGGCGGTCACTCATTCGATACAGCTAGCGTGGTAATACAGTTTTAGATCCGGTAATCCTAGTCTACCTCTTTCGCTCACATCCTTCAAATTCTTCCATTTTATTCGAGGTTTTTTGCTGCTCCATATAAATTCCGCAAGGTCTTTCCTCCATTGGTTAAAAGGGATGTCATTAACTATTATAGGGAGGTTTTGAAATAAAAAAATCATTTTTGAAAGAATATTCATTTTTATTACTGTAATCCTTCCCATCATTGATATGTCCAGCTTAGTCTATCTCTTCAAATCGTCTTTCACTGAATGCCAAACTCTTTTGTAGCTGTTATCATATAAGTCTGTGTTATTTTTTGTTAAGTAGACCCCCAAATATTTTTCCCATATATTTGATGCGTGGTTTAAAGAGTGGACCATATGTTACCCTGTTTACTGGGGGTCCCGGGAGGGACACCTAAATGCTCTCTCAATTAAACAAGTTGGGTAAATTAGCCAAGAGCACAAGCTAGCAATACGAGAGGCAGGGCAATGCAGCGGAAACTTTTACCCAATGTCTACGGGGTCAGACCAAGCCAAGAAGCACACCAGGTTATAAGAATAATTGTGATCTTTATTAAAGTACAGACAAACAGTGTATGTAATGCAATCACACGGAGAACTATGGAAAGATAAAGGTTTGAGTGGGACAGAGGGATTTCTAAGAGGGATTGTTGATTTGGGTGATACTACACCTGTCCTGAAGCCCAGGTAGATCACTGCGAAAGTTCGAAGGTGCGTAGTCTCAGTCCATGGAACTGAGGGGACAACTTGCCAAGCAAAGCGGCAGCAAGGTGGGATGGAAGTCGGGAGCGATCCGAAGAAGCTCACCAAATCAGGGGTTTTTATAGGGAGAAATGTGACCACAGGCCATCCCGCATTCGGAAAAAACGGTGAGTTTTGAGCTGGAGACAAAGCCTCTGAAAGGTCAGAATTTAGCATGATTGAATTTGTTCCGAACTGACAGTGGAATGGACAGTATGCAAACGTAGGGTGCTTGACAGGTGAGGACACTTCTAATCAAGCTACCTGCTCGGGGCAGGGAGTTCTTTGTGAGTTGCGCGCATACATAATTGCGCGCTTGCCCTTGAGGTCTCCTGAAGTGTTGGGACGGCTGTTTCTGGCCAGCCTGTATTGTGTGGAATATTGCGGTGGTTATCGGCCGTGCCTGTCTTGCGAGCTTGTTTGGTGGCCTCGCAAGCACATGGAGAAGGATGGTGCAAGAAAGCCAAATTATTGATATTGAAAATGATATCCAATGTCATTTCCAAAAGTGGGATGGCAACAGCAATTACACATGGATTGAATATATGGTTTGTGGATGTAATTGAAAAGGATCAAAAGAGCAGATTGTTGAACAGCGGACTGTTGAAAAGTGTGAGGATGTCTATATTCACAGAATCTATTATAATTCATTTGCCTGTATACATTCCAATAAATTAGGTTTCTCTTCAGTTCCTCTAAAAAGGGTCATAAAGCAGAGGATGCTCTTTGTCACTCTTCCTTTTTGCTAGTTCACTTGAACTGTTGGCAGAAATGATTTGAAATACTGCAACTATTGAAGGTTTATTAATTAATCTAAAGAAACATAATGTATGATTTTAAAAATCTGGTTTGTGATCTTCAAATGCTGTAAAATATTTTGGGCAATCTGGCAGATGGAAAGATATTATGAGAAAATATTCTAAACTGAAAATATTTAATACAAACATCCTATTACAAATGATGTGCAAATAAAAGAACTGTTTGGCTTAAACATTTGGTCCTCTAGTTTCAAATATTTGATGATATTACTATCACCAAAAACATAGGACGTATGGTCAGAAAGAGTTCATGGAAGAAGCTAAATCTAACACTTTTGGGAAAGATTGCTGTGATGCATGCATATGTGTTTCCAAAATTGCCTTTCTATTTCAAACCATACCAGTTAAACCATCATATCAAATTTTGGCAGAAGGCTATAGAACATTTTCTAGCCAATAGTAAAAAGATTATCTTTCTCACAATAGTTAAATACAGTAAATCAAGAAGTGGGAGACTTTCCGTTCCAAATATAGTGTTATATTATTCTGCTTTACAGGTGAAACAGGTCTTATAACCATGCAGGAAAAACAGTGCTTTGAACACCCATGAATGAAAACATTACGTTTCTCATAATCCTACGTTATCTCTGTCTCTCATGCCCCATATGGTTACACCCCATATTCAAAAAAAGCAAGCTTAACTTGGTGTTTCCAAAGATGGAAAAAGCATGGCATTTGCATTTTATTTAAAAATGGGCAACCTTTATTTAATTATCACGTTTCACAAAAACTTTAAAAAAATTTGAAAATTCATGGTTCAGGTTCTTGTAATTGCATTCCTTAGCAAAAACTATATGCAGACAAGACAGTCTTCCTCGTTTCACCATCAACTTTCAAAGTTGCTGTGTACGTACCATCAATTCAATGAAGAGATTAGTTTAAAAGAATATATCATGCTCTTAGAGACTAATGAGGAACAATTTTTTATTATAATTTTTATATCAAAATTTTCAGCCAATAATAATAAAACAGAGTAACATATATACAGATTCTTTTACAATTTGCACCACCATTTATATAATACCCTCCTCCCCTTATGTTCCCCTTAATTCCTTATTTAGCATTTTCCCCAAATTATATACTATTTCTTAAACCTTTATCTGAACTTACTTTATATGAAATATCCTTTTTGCATCGCCTATCATATACTACAATTTTACGTACAATATATGACTAAAGTTCAGTCCTTCTTAAACTCCTCACCCTTAGCATCAACCCTTATATAATTGCCTCTCTGAGTTTTAAACCCAGTTCATTGTCGGATTCCATTCGTGCTCAGACTGATGAATTGAGTTCCCTTTTACCAAACTGGAAAGTTTCTCCATCTCTATCATGTCCATAATTTTAACTTTCCAATTGCCAATTGATGGTTGCAACGTCTCTTTCCAATGTTGTGCATAGCATATTCTAGCTGCTGTTACTAAGTAAAGAATTATTTTCTTATTTTCTCATAAGTCTTTTTGATTTCCAATTATGTTTAATAAATACAATTCTGGATTGCAAGACAGTATTCTAGAGACTGAGTCATGAATTTTTTCCCCAATACTGTAGTTTTTAGCTAGATGACAGGACCACCACATTTGGAAATGGGTGCCAGTAGTCTTCTCATATTTCCAACAAAGTTCATTTCCTTTTTGAGAGGTCTTCATGAGTTTCTGTGGTGTCAGCATCTTGTAGAAGTTCTCTCTTAAATGCAAACTCAAAGTGCATTTAATGTCTAGGTTCCATGCCCTTTCCCATTTTTCTAACTCTATTGTATGTCCTATAGTTTGGGCCCATTTTTATTGTAATTTCTTTTATCGATTCATGCTCCAGCAAGCTCTCCAATAATATTTTGTAGAATTTGGATATTGGTATCATTTGATTTTTAATCAAAATTTCATCTGTTTCGTTTTCTTTCAAACCGAATGGCAGTTCATCTTTATAAGGGTTCTTCCTTGAATGAATCTGTCAATCTTTCATCTCTTTCATCGTGTTCATCTGTGTATTGTTTCCATTGCCTTTTAAAGAGTATTTGGTCATGTAATGTGTACACCTGCTGGTAATAGAGTATCCCCACTTTTGGTATAAAGTTTCCTTTGACTTCTGAGATCTTGTGGAAAGGATCTCTTGTTCTTTGTTTTTTGCTGTCATCTTCTGCTTCTCTGCATTGATTATTATAGTATTTATAGTATTTATCTCTGCACACAAGTTGTTAAACATCTGCATTCAGGGTTCTGATCCTATTTCTGTCCTCTCTTATTTTTGCTTCTCATCTGGCCTTAACAGCTAGAAGAATTTCAGCTGTCATCCCCTGAGGCTTCTCTTTCTTTTTGGTAGAAGATAGTGGTTCTTTCTTTTCATTCTTTCCTCATAATGTCCCTGGCTTTAGTCCAGAGGTCTGAATCCTTCTAAGTTAGGCTTAATAATGGAAATCTGTTTTTACAGTGTCTTTAAATTCTATGGAAGTGTTCTTCAGGTTGTTGTATTTTGACATGATGGTTTGTTTAGTATTTTTCTGTACTTTATTCTAATTTTTGATGTTAGCAGTTCATGGTCTGTGCCACAGTCTGATCCTGGTCTTGTTTTTGCAGGGACAATAGAGTTTCTCCAACTTGTGCTTCCAGTAACATAGTCTGTTTGATTTCTATATTGGCCACCAGGTGATGTCCATGTGTACAGTCGCTTCTTTAGCTGCTCAAGAAGGTATTTGCAATGAACAGACTGTTGGCCTCTCCCGATTCAATCATTTGCTCTCTGGCTTCATTTCTTGATCTCAGGCCAAATTTTCCAACAATCATTGATTCTGCTTTGTTTCCTACCTTTGTATTCCAATTGCCTATGAATAACAAGAAGTCCTGTTTTGGTGTGTGATCAGTTTCCTCAAGCATAGAATCTTTCAATTTCTTCTTCTTCTGCCTTTGTCGTTGGAGCCTAAATTTGGATTTTGGTTCTGTTGTTGAGTTTTTCCTGTAATCTTATGGATATTGATCAGGCTTTGCATCATCCTTTGACTGCTCCTGCTGCATCTTCCTTCACTATTAATGCCACACAGTTTCTACCTAGATCTTCATTTCCTGAGTAAAAAAGACTGTACAGTTATCTGACTCAAAGGGTCTTATGCCTGTCTACTGTAGCTCGCTCACCCCAAGTATTGTAGTGCTTACACTTTCCATTTCTTGTTTTACTAAGTTCTCAGATTCATACTTCTCACATTCCATATTCTTATAATGTGCGTGTTGTGCTACTTCAAACTTTCCTTTCTCCTGTGAGCACATCAACAGCTGAATATCCTTTGGGTGTATGTCCAGTTGCATCATAGCCATAGCACTACTTGTAGTTGTCCTCTGCTCTTTACTAGTAGCTTGATGATCACCATCCCACCTGGAAGTCTCCTCTTCTGGCAGTATCTCTTGTTTCATTTTGGATCGTCTCATCATAGGGTTTTCATGGTAAAAGACATTCAAAAAGTTGTTTGCCATACTTCCTTTTGTGCAGTAATTAACATATTTTAGCTGTGACGCTACTGCCATTGTCTCTGGGAAATCCTCCACCATTGTCACCCCACTGCTGCTACCCAGTAGCTTTTTGACACATTTAGACTGGCTCCTTTGCAAAAGCCTATCTGATATAGGAGAACCTATCAGCAGCACTGCTGCCATCAGCATAGCCTCTTGCCTTACAGGACTGTGGAATCCCACTACTTCAGAAATGTAGTGCTGTGGTAAGAAAGAGACTTCAGTTCCATTAATTTCCAGTGTGATTCTATAGATATATACTTAAAAGTAAACCCTACTGTGTTCTGTGAATTTTGTAACAGTGATGTGTGGATGGGATTAAATCCTCAGTCTGGCTCCAGCCTTTATAGTTGGCAGCATTTTCTTGTGTAGATGAGTATGTGCAGATGAATATCCTAAGTGATCTCTGGACTGTTCTGAACAGTGTATTGTTAGAACTTTTTAAAGTTCTACCCAATGAGAATGTATTTTGTTTTTTGACTGGAAACTTGTGCCATATTTTCTGTCTAGTAGAATTCTAAATTTTGAACAGAAACACAATGTATGTGTTTCTTTAGATAATTCATAAGAAATCATAATTCATAAATCAATAATTCATAAAAATTGAAATTTAAAGTTAGGCATATATTCTTATCTAGAAGTATCTGTCACTTCTACAAGCAGCTTGGACTTCCATAGTTGAAAGTTTAATGTATCACTCAATTATTATTCTTTAGCCGAATTTAAAATGATAGTTTGGGAGTAAAGTTTTAATGCAGCGTAACCTTTGGAACATTAGAAATAACCTCTTTCTCAGTATATACTAATGACATCAGTCTTACTACATTTGATTTAGCAAATGTACTCAGGCATTAAAACTTTTCTGGTGTAATAGATGTTCAGTGCCTATTTTCAGTTTGTAACTGTAGATTTCAGAACTGTTTCCAAATGCTGCTGTCAATGCATGTCAGTTGTTATGTACTGAATCAGACTAGTATAATCTTTCCATAATACTTTGTCATGATCTGTTTGAATCTTTTTCTTTGGTTACCTTTGAATGGATTTTTTTACTTGACTTGGACAACAATATAATGATTAAAATAGAGCACCTTAGGGTGTCTGTGTTGTAATAGTCATTAGTAGTTATAGTCATTATTATAGTAATCAAGCAGTGGTTGCTTTCTAGAGTAACAAAATCTCAACTTTAGTGAAGCTTTGGTGAGAATGAATAAATATTTAGATCTGCTTCTACATCTTAAGATAAACAGTAGAAATATTGTAATTTATTAGTCCTTTTTTGGCCTCAGGGTGGTTTTTTTTTTTTAGATCAGTTTCACCTTGAAAGGATAGTCATTTTTGGACTTCTCCAAAAGTCCCTACCTTTACTAGAGCATATTAGATGAGTCTCTCATTTCTCTGACTAGTGAAAAGGAGCCATCCAGAAATTCTCTCATTATCCCTATGCTGCTACAGTCACTCACCCATGTCCTTTCCTCTCATATCATTCCAAATGGGTCCATCAGCTCTCAGGAGTGGCTTAGAGGATTCAGGGAGCTATATTGAGAGAAGAACCAAGAAATGCCTGTCCTATAAGCAGAATTCTGCTCAGTCCTTTCTTCATTGAAACCAGTATGCTTTGGGATACTTGAGTACAAGTGTCAATCATGAATGAGGTGTTTAGTGTTTTCTCATAAAGTAGATAGGTATATATGTCTTCCATCTTCTGTGGCTTTATTGGCAAACAAAATCTAAATGTGTGTTCTGTTCCTAACTAGTCCAGCATAGGGAGTTAACAGTCTGTTAGAAATATTCCCTTTAAGATAAGGGGTGAAATCCTGTTGGGCACAGTACATGGAATAAGTGGCTGCACTCTTCTCTGAGCTTGCCATTTCTCTGGGATATGATGGTAGTGGCAGGCGAAGGCTGCTGGGATGACAGATGTTTGGAGCTAAGGAATTCTGGAATAGGATGAGCTTTTACAATCCTCTGTGTCAAGCAGCAGGCCAGTGTCCAAGCTCTCTGCACCCCGAACCTTGTTTCCTATCACATGCTATCCCTATCCTCTCTGGAAGCCATGCCTTTGAAAAATAATTGGCAGCCTTCTCCTGCTGCTCCTGCTGACTTTTCACTCCCTCCCTTGCTGCTGCTGCATTTGTAACCATTGCCACCACTGTCTCTGTCTCTACCACTGCCAGAGGCCTAGCTTTGTCAGTACAGCCAACAGGATTTCTGCCAAGACTGTCCCTTAGGGAAAACCACCACTAAAAGGCTAAGGCATTGCTTTTCTGTCTTTGGTCCTCCAGATAGTTTGCACTCTAACTACTTGAAGTCCTAATTAATATTTTTTGGAACATGGGATTTCTTTAAACTGAATGTCTAAATGCTATTAAATCTTATTGTTATTGTTGAGTACCTTCAGGTTGTTTCTGACTTACAGTGACCCTAATGTGAACCTATCAAGGTTTTGGGGGGCTGAGAGTATGTGACATGCCCAAAGTCACCCAGTGGTTTTCCATAGCTGAGCAGAAATGAAACCATGGTCTCCAGGGTTGTAGTCCAGTGCTCAAACCACTGTATCACACTGGCTCTCATTAAAGCTTGTGCCTCTATATTATTGAGTTTTGTGTCTCTCTGTGTGTGTGTTTGGTAGGCACCAACTGGTTTCAATGCCTCAGGTTTTCCTAAGGTGCATACCCTTAAAAAGTAAGCAAAATTGCAGAATGGCATTTTGCAGGTGCATTAATAGTTTTTAACTCATTTGCTGTTTCAGGTTCCTGTGGCAAGGGCCAGCATTCTTTGGCTTACTGGAGAATACTGTGAACGAGTTCCAAAAATAGCACCTGATGTTCTAAGAAAAATGGCCAAAAGCTTCACTGCTGAAGATGATCTTGTAAAGTTACAAGTTTTGAATCTGGCAGCCAAATTATATTTAACCAACTCAAAACAGGTAAGACTGAACAAAATAAAATCACTAGTCTGTTTAAGCATGTTGACTAATAAAATGAAGAGGTATTGTGCTTTGAAGTTAGTCTCACCTATTTTACAACCCACACTCCTGTCTCCACTTCTTGTTCCTTGGCTCAGAAGTTCATCAAAACGCCCAAGGTTGGTCATATACAATTTCAAGGATATAAAGGTAAGTGCTATATTATAACTTGGAAAGCATATGTATAGATACGTGTTGTGTATAAAACCACAAACAGGCTAGGTTGGAAGTTTAGTGATTTGATATTTCTTTATTATTTGTTGAAGATACTTTTATATTGCGTTTCTGAAGCTCGCCAGGCAGTATGCAAAAAAATCAACAAAACAATTACATTACAAAAAAAATGAAGACAGTTTCAAAAGCCAAATAAAGACATGTGACTTAAACATGTTCCTGAATTCAGAGATCATACAGTCTCATTACAACTCGAGAAAAAGTGTGTTTCAGGAATTAGGACTGACATAGGAGAGTGTCCTTTCCTATGTGCTCAGCAAGTGAGCACGTGCAAGCAGCAGCATCTTCAACTCAGTTCATAAAATGCAGTCTACACCAATATGGAGAACCCAGAATTGAGTTGAATCCAAAGCTGAATGAGTGATAGGCCCAGTATGTAGCCCTTGGAAGAGGGAACAAATGAGGCCATTTCTCCCAAAATAATTCTGCCCTTGCAGTAAAGATTCACTTCAGTTATAGTGACCAGTGACATAAGCCTTCCCTTTACCCTTTGTTTCTGCCTTGTTGTTGTTGTGTGCCTTCTAGTAGTTTCCTCATCTATAATGACCCTAGGCTAACCTGTCACAGGGTTTTCTGTGGCCTGAGAGTATGTGGCATGCCCAAGATCACCTAGTGGGTCGCCATGGCTGAGTGGAGAATCAAACCCTGGTTTCCAAGGTTGTTGTTTAACACTCAAACCGCTACACCATGCTGTCTTTCAGCCTACCTATTGAAAATTGTCTCACTACGCCTGGGGAAGGCCACTTATACAAAAGGCCCTTTCCTTGAGGCTGCAGCAAAAGTGAGAAATTGGAAAAAAAGAAATCTAGTACAAGTTTGGATTCATTTTGTTTGATGTTTGATGTTTCTCTGGCCATTTCCACCTCAAAGGCCCCTCCCTAAACTGCAAACCCCAGGATTCCTTAGGATGTTGAAAGTGGAAAAATAGCACCATAACAGTCTAGTATGGAAATGGCTTCCGTGTCGCTGCTCTGAAAGTCAGAATGCTGGGTTATCCTAGTTTATCACAGGGTTTCTTCTACCACAGATCATAGCTATTCCCTAGCTTCTGGTTGGCTCATCATTCTGATTATGCCTGCCTGCCATACGGTAATGGTTTTGGATGGACCATCTTGCCACATGAAGATTTTTCAACCTGCTAGTATTGTGCACCCCCACATCATTTAGTTTGAGGCTTATCCCATCTTGTCTGATTGTTATGGGTCTTTCCAGTGGGATTGGCTTTCTTGGTCTGTTTGTTTCAGTTATTCAGGATTACCTAGAATGGCTCCAATTGCCCACATGGCACACTGCCATGTCTATTGAGTTGAGACACAATCACTGTTTCTATAAAGTTGGCTGCCCAAGTGGTCATAGGCCTGCCTGAGCACCTAATGGCATTCATACTTTCAGTACGTTAAATACTGTCATACCCAGGTGCTTCCCCCATTAGCATCAGAATGACTCCGCAGGCCTTCTTGTCATCAGTAATGATTAATTCCTGGTTACAGAGGCACACAACAACAACGAGGCTTTTTGGTACAGTCGCTGGTGGAGCTCTCAGTTCTGAGACATACATAGCAACTGTATTGGGCACAATATAGCCCTTGAGCCAGCTGCAATCATCCATTAGCACCTTAACACATTCTTTAATTCCAGCATAGCTTTTGGTACCAAGCTACACAGCCTGCCTTACTTTTGGTAGATATTCAGTCTGCTTGATCTGTTTACCAGCTGGCTGCTGTTTCCAGGTAATCTGCGGACTCCGTGTTAACTCTGTTATATCAACTTTGCACCTATTGACCCTCAGGATTACAGATTCAGCTCTTCACTAGGATCTTCAGTTAAAGCAGAGCTTTCCAAACTGTGTGTCACAACATGTTAGTGTGTCGGCTGCAGTGTATAGATGTGTCTCACAAACATAATGGGTGGAGTGGCTTCCTCTCCTGCCATTGTAGTGGGCCAGGCTTGAGTGGAGGGGCTGCCTCTCCCACTGCTGCCCTGGGCCGAGGAAAACCCCAGCAAGGGCAGTGTCAGGCCAGGCTCGGGTGGAGGTGCTGCCTCCACTTACTGAATTACTGTGTCGTGAAATGATGCATGTCTAAAAAGTGTCACCAACATGAAGAGTGTGAAAAGCTCTGAGTTAAGCCCTCAGTCGTTGTCTGATGTCTTCACTGATGACATGAATTTTGGCTTTAATGAAAATTATTTTCCAGCAATGAAGAGAGGAACATGTTTGTATGGGTTACTCTTCCCAGTCACTATGACAGTCAGGAATAGTGCAAGCCTTTTTTTTTTGAGAGTACCTAACAGGGGAAGCAACCCCTCCTTACAGGCAAGTCTAGTTATTGCCTCCCACTCTGATGGGATGCAGTCAGCTTCCCTCTGCTTCACTTCTTCTCTTTCTCCTTCATCTTCCCTTGAAAAACCCTCTCTTTACTCTATCCTTTTGCCCTTCTCTGCTGTTCCAAATCTCTCCTGTCATCATTCCTGTCCTTTTCTCCCTCCCTCATCAAAGAAGCAGGCACAAACATGCTCAGACTCGCACATAGCAAGGAGGAAAGCTCCAGTTTTTCTGGGGACCTTACAGCAGTCTTGAAGCCTCTCCATTCCTGCTCTTTGGAACAGGAAGCCTGGATTGAAGCTGAGTCAGACTAGGGGGAGATGCAGGAGCCAGTGGGTGAGGAAAAATAATTGCATGCTACGTTCTGGATGCAGCGCCAACACCCAAGCCCAAATGGGCCAGGAGTGGAGGTGAATGACTTAGGGCTGGAGACTATGAGTAATAGGTCCCTTGACTAGCCCCAACAATGGAATGGAGACACTACTCCCCAATTTCCTGGCCTGGCTTGGGGAACTTGTGTCCTAGTTTAAGTGGCCATGCCTTTCATAGCAAAAGTTGGTGCTGCTGATACCACCCCTAGCAGCATCACCAATGCTGTGGTGACTGGCCTTGCCGAAGGGTGGGTGAAATTGGTTTGGGCAGTCCATCCCCTCCTTCCCTCTCTCTGTGTTCCACCATAGCCCTCACCATGCCAGAGCATGGGAGGAAAACCTACCAGACTCAGCAAATAGTGCATGTCTGATGTCTTCACCATGACAGGATCTTCCAGCCAAAGCATGCAGCAGCCATGATGGAGGATGTGGAGGACTCCACCTCTGCGTTGGAAGGTCCACCAGACTCCAGGAGAGGGGGTTAGGGAGGAGCCACTCAGCAGAAGTCAGGTCTGAATCCAAGGGCCAAGGAGAGGTGGTAGACCATGGGCTGGAGGCAAAGAGGCACAGAAAGGCTGAATCCACCCTTTCACTCCATGAACATATATATGGGGAGAAATATAGGGAGGAAACTCACCCTACATATTCTGCTATAGAGGAAGCAAAAATTTCCTCTGCAGACAATGAGGAAGTATTGTCAGTGACCCCATCCATCAGACTATTTCAACTGGACAACTTTTAATGTCCCATGAAAGACAGTTAAGACTTTGATCCTCAGCCTGCCCTTGGCATCACTGTCGCAGGACCCTGATCTCCTGTAGGATAGTCAGCATGTTTCCCAAAAGTGAACTCTTCCTCATCACATATTCCCTTCCCAGCAGACTTCATATCATTAGTGAGGGAGTAATGGAATAAACCTGCCACCAGCAGGCCAAACCCATGATGTGTTAAAAATCTTTTACAATGTACCTAAAAATATTATCTCCAAACTATAAGTGCCGCTGGTTGATGCCCTAATTTCAGCCCTGCTGTTGTTCTTCATTTATCCTAAGGATGGGGAGGATACCTTCATGGTCACAGAGGACAAAAGGTAGAAGCAGCCCTTAAAAAGGCCCATGAAGCATCCTTCTTGGCTCTAAGATCAGCTGCTTCCTTTTTAATAATGACCAGATCATCCTTTCTAAAGAAGTATTAAGCTGCCAGGTGGCCAGGTTATATTGAGACAGGGCATCGAGAAACTCCTGAAAGTATCTACCTTCACAGCAGAAGTGGATCTGGATGATTCATTGTAAGGGCCCAGGCAGTGGATATGGCAGTAAAGAGAGTTAAAGAACTGGAATGTAGACACTAGATCCAAACAAAATTTAACCTTTGTGCCTTTCCTTAGTACCAATCTTTTCGGGGAAGCTCTTGATCCTATACTTGTAGATACCAAAGACAAGAGAAAGGAACTGGTCCCAGGGAGAGGGAAGGAGGACTGGACCAACAAATATGGTCAATCTTTGTTTCATTCTTTCAGAAAAAAATGACTCTCCACATTTCAGTCCTTCTACCAGACACACAGATTTCAGACACACAGATTTACAGACGTGATCACAGATTTTAGCCCAGGCAGCAGCCCTGTGAGAACTCAGGCAGACACAGCCTGTTCCTCACAGCAAGTGGCAGTGAAAAAAACAGGTCTGATACCAATTATACCAGTAGGAGGCTGTCTTCAAAAGTTTGTAGATGTCTGGAAAATGCCAACATCGGGCCGATGGGTTCTAAACAGAAGCAAGTAGAATTTGCTCACCAACCTCACAACTTTTACATTGCATCTCCAAGGTGTGAGAAGCCTCAAAAATACCACCTCCTGCTTGGTGCCACCAATCACCAGCTCCAGGAACTCTAGGAAGAGTACCATGCTTGCAGAAAAGTTCAGAGGGTGTTACTCAATCTTCTTTGCTGTACCCAAGAAGAATGGCTCATGAAGAACCATCTTAAATCACAGGAGTGTGAAAAGATTCACCAGGAAGTGATTATTCTGGATGGGGAGACACAAGAGACATCCTCCAGGCTATCCAGCAAAGGAACTTTCTCTCCTCTTTGGACTTGCTGAAAGCCTGTTTGTATATTCAAGTAATCAATTCCATTGTAAAAATCTCTCTTTCACTCGTGGAGACAAACACTATGAATTCCTTGCCCTGTTGTTTGGTTTTTCTTCTGCCTACATGGTTTTCACAAAGAACATGGTGGCACTAGTGGCACACTGGAGGTGGGTGAAAGATTACATTTACTTATGCTCTGACTGCTTGTGCTCTCCCAGATGCCAACAGGTTTGAGTTCATTTGCAAAGCTCTGTGGCAATTATGACAGTATTCAGAGGAATAACCATGTTGGAGGAAGTTTGTAAGATAGCAGAATAGAAAGAACGATCAACATCAACATTTTATTAGAATCTATATAGTGGATAAATTCAAATCAGAACAGCATTCTTGTGCAAAAATTTTTACATGCAGCAATTCAGGAATCAAGTAGCCACACCCACATAAAGGGATTGGCTTGGGTATATCTCAGTGGTTTTGGATTGCTTCTTCTGCTGTCCTCAGAGTGAGAAGTTGTTACCAGCTATGAATGATTGTTCTAGGAAGGCTGAAGGAGCAGTCCATTTTTGCATTTACCAAATCATTGTCGTCATCATCATCATTTCAGAGAACTGAGAGACTAAGTGGGAATTGCACTGGTCACATGTACCAGTGGAGGAGAGGCTACCACCAAAATGCTTAGCTAATGGCTCTAGAAGGTTCTGAATGGTGCACTGAATGGTGGATTATGAGCAGCAGTCAACTGGAAGGAAAGTCACTCCAGAATTTTCAACAAGAAAGAGGAGTACCTTATAACCCTAAATTTTTACTTAAAAAGTTAACAAAAGATTATCACTTCCTCCGGAAAATCATCTTCCTTTGTTTCATCTCTAAGAAATTTAACTTTAAAAGTTAATTTCTCATTCAGAGTAGAATGCAGTGCTTTATTGAACCAGGAAGCAAGGTCCAAAGTACAAGTGAAATTCCAGTTTTGAGCCATGTGGATCCTTGCCAGAGCAATAAGTTGTGAAATTAAATGTATATTTCTGAAGTCTTTGTTAACATAAAGGTAACAGATGTAACTCATGTTTATTTACCATCTTTTTTTCCTGTTATTTTTTCCAATCAGAAAAAGAATGCTATTCTAGTATCAATAGACACTAGAACACATAAACTACATATGCATAAGGCTTCCCCATTTTCCAGAACCTCACCAACAAAGTGGGCTTGTATTTTTGCAGAACAAAGATAATTTGGAGAGGTTATAGTGTCACCTATGTATTTTATATGCTCCTTCCCTGTTCAAGGCGGAAATGACTTTGAAGGGTATCTTTGACCATCCCTTAGCCCGGTGACCATTAGGAATTTTTGTACCTAGATCGTTCTCCCAAACCCTCTCCAAAGAATTTTTATTTTGATTGTTACTTTGCTTGTATATTACAGATTTTGGATATCAGGGCTTTTAGATGTTAATTTGGCAATAATGCACAGCATTTCATATTCCATTAAAGTGGTGAGTGGTCTGTATTTATTAAGCCACTCATGGACAATCCTGTATAGCCTAACAAAACTCAAACCAGGAAATTTTAGCAAGTCTTGTAGTTCTTATTAATTGGGCCATTGTTTTAACCTCCATTCCATTAAACAAATCTCCAATCTTAATGAATTTATCGATTTGTTGCCTTTCAACTATGATAAAAAGTATTTCTAGATTGAGTGAGATTGCAGTGCAGCAGGGTTTGAATGAGCGTTTTTATTTCACTATTTAAAAAAAACTTTTTCTTGTTGATGTAATCTTGGACTGCATTTCCTCTAGCTATATAGCTGCCAATTGCACTTTTTCCTCTTAATTTCTTGCATAAGCAAGATGTGATGTTGGTGTGTAGCGTGTAATTTACTTGAATTTGAACTTTAATTGGTTAATGTTTGTTTTTTTGAATTTTTTTAAATTTATTCATTTTTTATTTAATATATAAGCCCTGTACAACTGCTTTCACTACCTAGTCACTATAGGTAGTAAAATGCCTGGTGTTTCATTTTCTTTAAAGAATGTTTCGAGAGATGCATTTAAATCATCCACAAAAGTCTTTTTAATAAGTACTTGATCTAACCACCTGATTCTAGTTTGATTTTTCATGTGAAAAAGTATCTAACTTGGAGTAAGTGAGTGCTCTGAAATGATGGCTGGTAAGATTTTCATCTCTTCTATATTGTTAAGTATATTGGTTGAGACCTACAGATGATCTGTTTGTGAATATAGATTATGTGAGTTAAAGAAGCATGTGCATTTGTGGCACCCAGAGTGCCCGTGTCACCACTTACCAGTTAATCCTCTTGAGGAAAATGTAGATTAACGCTTCAAAGAACTACCAACATTACTTGGAGCATGTGACAATTTATCAAGTTTGGATTAAAAACAATATTGGAATATACCCCTAATATTATCATAGTTTCTGCGTAGATGGAAAGTCTATGCAGTAAATTTGAGAATATGTTGTGACCTCTGTTAGGAGAGTAAAACAAACCCACCTTTAAATTTTTTACCTGCAATCTCATCTTTAACAAGTATGAATCTGCCTTCTTCATCAACTAGTACACCTGAGACCTACAGGGCAAGGCTATGCCACCAAAATGGCAACTCCTCTTGCTTTTTTTTTTGCTTTTTTTATTGAATAATAAAAAGACAACAAAGTAAAAATACCATGGTGTCACTACATAAAACATGATAATACAAAAGAAAACAGACTATAAAATAAACTACACAATAGTGTACTATCAAAAAAGAAAATAAAACTACAAATATCAAACTAAACTGCAAGACAACTACAAAACTACGTATAACTAAAAATTGATTTCAGCCCCTGCTGCAAACAATGAATGGTAATCCAACAGTGACAAATAATCATTAGATCGTAACTTAAAGTAACTGCTTGTTGCCTGTTATTTATCTTCATAATAAATCTTCATAATAAATCTAAACTTACAATATGTTAAATATTAATAACTTTAAGTACATTATTAATAATTCTAACAATTATTAAACATCATATTTAAAACTTAAAACAATTAATCATTAGCAACTTATTTTATTCTACATTAAAAATCAGTAATTCTTAAAATAATAATTTAATAATAATTTTTCTATAGTATAGTTTCACAAAAAAGTTAAAACTATTTTCCAGTTACTCTTATTGCAATAGTAAAAATAATAAATCTAAAATTAACAATTTAAAGGAAAAGAGCTATCTTTGTCATCATCAAATATCCTCAGTCCCTTCATAGCCTTTACTACTAGTAGCTCGTAATCATAAACCATAAATCATAAACCATTTTCATCATCAGATACTTTCTTCCTCTTTTCCTTCTTTCTGTTTTTCTTTACCCCCAAAACAGAATCATATATAGATAAACCAAAAACGCCTTTTATCAAGGCAGCCATGCATAATCTGTGTCTTTCATATTTATACATGAAGGTTAATTCTTCAAGTCTGTCACAGCTGAAAGAAACATTTTTTGGGAGCTCTGTCCACCAGCAAGTCCCTCAATAAACAACTATTCTCCTTTTTTTCCAGTGAAAACTTCTCGTAAACAGACAGGCTACTTGTTATAAATTCTCCAAAGTGATGTCAGCTCACCGTAGTTTGAGCACTCAACTTTGCCATTGCAGATTGGGTTGTGACATCTCTTATGCTTTCCATCTTTCCAAAATCAACTCTGTTAGCTTTCTCCATCTCTTTCTGTGTATTTATCTCATCTTGAAATGTGATTCCTAAGTCACAGGTCATGTCTTGTAGCAATTATGTTGCATCTTCTTTTTGTTTTGCTTACCAACATGTTACTTCAACCATTTGTTGTAATTTAAAATCCTCATCTTCATGTCAGCTCTCCTGGCAATTGTAACAGTTCTGTAAGAACTTCAGACTTTTTCTCAGAATGTAAATTAGCTTGTCTAAACTCAGCCAAGAAATATAAAAAAATATTTGGGTACATCATCTGACCTTTGTACGTCCTTTTTAGTTTGAATGTCACAGTCCACAATTAAAACCATGATAGACTCTGTTCAGTATTTTCTGTATTTCTTAAACAATAAGGCTGAGTTTCCAAAACATTAGATGACAGGAGATCTCAGTATAAATTTTCCCATAGATGGTAATATTAGAATAACAGTATGTAAGAAACCGTCTGTGGAAGTAACTTTACAGATTTCAACTTCATATTATCCAACATGATTGTCTTAGTAGTGAAAACAAAATCTTCTCCCATTATTGATGTTAATTAGATACAAGTTCAATTCAGATCAAAAACAGAAGCAAAGTCAGCTAAGAGCCAAGCAGCACAAATAGTCCAAGATCAAAAATAAGCAATCAGTCCTTTAAAAAACTGAAAAGGTAGACATTCAAAATCTATATCCTCATCTAAGCTTGTGAAAAATGAAATAATTGTCCCAAAGTGACAATAACAACTAAAGCAGAAAGAAAAAAGAAAGGGATTAAGTATTTAAAATCTCTTTGCTTTGCTTTTTCTTTTTGTTAATTAAAGTGTATGCTTTCTCTCTGTCTTGAAATTGAGACAATCAAATGGAGACATGCTTCTCCCACTTTAAATGAAGTGATGGCAGCTTTATCCACCCCAGAGGATGTGCATATGTTAAATGTAGGGGCCCACCTTTCTGACCAAAGATCAGAAATTCACCAATAATTGTAAAATCTTCATTGTCTGGGCAATTTGCAGTCACCAGGAGCCTTCTGCCAGAGATTCCGTTGTTTGGCTCTTTGTGAGATATCTTCATGTATGCAAGTATTTCAAGTTCATTTTTCAGCTTTGCAGAAGAGTCCAGAAGGTAGCAGACAAATTCTATTAAAAGCAATATAAGTTTTAAAAGGTGATAAACAAAATAAATGCCTTTTTTTTAAAAAAATTATCCCTATATGGTAAAATATAAATTGTTAAAATATAGTTAACTGGTGTCTACAGAAAATTATTAATTGTATTCAGTGTAGTGTGGCAGTAATATTGAACTGGGAAGACTTGAGTCAATTTGGTGCTCAGAAATGGAATTCAGTGGATGATTTTAGGCTTGTCCCAAGTTCTACCTCACAGGACTGTATCCAAAATATAATAAAGAAAGGACAATATAATTTTGCCAGTGAGAGATGTGTGCTAGCAATAGCAGCATGCTAGTTACCAGTCTCAAGTTCAGAAAGGATGTGACCTCAGTTCAGAGTAGGCCATGAAGTTCTAAACTGAGCTGTTCTTGCTTACCTCTGGTTTGGAAATTTATTACGTTTTATTCAACTACAGGACAAATTGTAGTGACTTCCATGATGCTAAGAGAATAGTGAAAGGAATGTTAAGTTTTTAAGGCAAGATACTTTTCACTAAGAAAGAAAATGTGAGTGATAGAAGCTGAAGTTTAATACTTTTCAGTTCAGGAGGCAAAAAGGGGATGGGGAAGAGCTTGCAAGTAGACTTAAAATATAAATGAACATCACGTTTTGTGTAAATAATTTATTTGCAGTTCATCAGGTAGGTCATAAGAAGTAGAGATTTGGTTAGTGGGAGAGGAGGAGAGACAGTTCAATAAAATGAGAGAGTTTCTCAGATATTTGGGATGTCCACATTTCTAGCCAGATTCATCACCTCTCCATTAACTGAAAAATTTATGTGTCAGTCATTATAAGCTATGGCCTAAATCCAGTTGCTAGTCCTAATTAGAGTATATCCAATGAACTGTTGGAATTTATTTAATTGTTGACTTGCTATTCCACGGTTGATTTGGTCAGTCTACTCCATTTAGAGCCCACAAGTGGAGAGCAGGCCATTGTGAACTGCCAATTCTGTGAGAAAGCCATCAAACTTTTCATCATGTGTAGCTTGCATTGTACACTGAATTTTCTTTGTAGACAAGGATTAGTCTGTCATATTATGGTATCTGTCCTGGATTTGGATGCGTTGACACTTATATGATATTTGCTGTATAGAAAATCAAAACAGAATTTTCTAGATAGTAGTAGAGTACAGTGTTTTCATAAAGGACATAAAGCGTTCTGGTATTCCGAAGTATGCAATGCCACAATAACAGTTTGTCTTCCTCATGTTTGATTTTGAATAGCAGTGTTTCAGCATTATTAAGCCTTGCCAAATTCCTTTTTCACATAGTCTGAATGGCTCACATCAGAGAGTAGCTGAGCATGTACTGACATTCTGAAATGTACCGATCACCCAAGGAGCCATTTTGGAAAATGACTGCTGTGCCAAATTAAGCCAAACTTGAATATTAGTCTAGTGTCTTGAGTGAATGAGTGAGAAAGAAATAGGTAGAAACTGCTTCATAGAAATAATTTGCATCTATAGCTCTGGCAATTGCAGTAGACTTACTGGATTTGAATTTTTAAGCCTCCTGTTGGGATCTCAGTGTAGAACAACTGTGAAACTCCTTACCTATCTATACTTAACTGGCAGCCACATACGTACTCCTCTTGCCTTACTTAACACAGTGCTGTAATTCAAGAAAGTTATTCACAACTAAATGTCTACCCATTTTAAATGATGAAATTACTCATTACAGAACTGTTTTATTTTCCTAATAAAGCAGTGTTTCTTAAACTGAACTAGAGTGGGAATCATGGGGCCCTCCAGATGTTGTTGGACATCAACTCCCGAAACGCTGAACAACTACCTTGTGAAGAGTAGGATGTGCTGGGAGTTGCATCTCAGCAACATCTAGAGGAGCATTTGATTCCTGCCCGTGAACTAAGTGAGTTGCCATGACAATTAGCTTCAGAGACAGACTGGTATCCACGCATAGTGCATAGTACTGTGCATTCCTTTAGAGATAATCATGGAATTATAGAAGGAATAGACTTTTGTTTTATAGCAGAATTCGTACAGATAGATTTCAGTATAAATCATGTTAAGAAATACTATGCTTAATGTTGGTGTTTAATTCTGTGGCCTAAAAGGATTTCTCTTGGTAAGGTTATTCAGCTCAGATTGCATTTAACGCTCTTTATGAAATATATTGTTCATATAATTATTTGTATATTGTGCTTTTAAATAATGCAGTTTTCTTGTCTTTGTATCGATTTCATTTTGTGTAGACACATACTGAACAGAACATAAGATGCATTCAGCAGACCATTTGTGTATTTCCAGTTTTTTGCTTTGCAAAAATTAAATGTAATGTGCATTGAAGAATTTTAATAATTAATATTCCTATACATCAAATTAGAGATTGTAGTTATGCTTTAAAAAGCAGTGGTAATATGACTTGCTCTTACATATATAAATAAATGACCAATATTACCAGAAGCTTTAAGCTGTAAGGAGAAAAATGGAAGAAGTCTTTTATCCTGGTTTTTAGAGGGCATCAGCATCTTGCTTTTATGAAAAAGTAACAGCTAAATGCACTGCAAATAATTTGCAGTAATCCAGTTCAGTGATTCATGTGTCTGCTTTAATGGGTCATAATTCAGAATAAAGTAACTGAGTGCAGTCAGAGTGCAGACACTGCTTATGCCAGGGACAGTATCTCTTCATAAAACACACCTCAGCAGAAGCAGTTTGCCAGCCTCCTAATATCCTCTGATGTTTTGATGTCCTGCATATTTTTCCGATTAAGTTTTGAGTGCCATGTTTTTAGTTGTATTTCCACATTCATTATTCTCACGTAGGCCCTTCAGCGGGTTTGCCATATATGATTATTTTTTTAATGATGCCTTTCTTTCCACTTCAGCAGTTTAATAATCTAGCACATGGCTGCTTCTCAGTACTCAGCATTCACCTCCCCAGTACAGAAGAGGACATGTGCTTTGGCTTCAGTATTCCATTTACTGCTTTAGAAATGCATATTCCCTATGGAACAACATTTGTTTGACATAACCATTCATTTTTATTACCTCTTTAAATATGTTTATCCAGAGTTATCAATAATCATAAATAACTTGTATTCTCCTCTTGTCTTTTTCACAGACCAAATTGCTTACCCAGTACATATTAAATCTCGGCAAGTATGATCAAAGCTACGACATCAGAGACCGTACAAGATTTATTAGGCAGCTCATTGTTCCAAACGAGAAGAGTGGAGCTTTAAGCAAGTATGCCAAAAAAATATTTCTGGCACAGAAGCCTGCCCCACTGCTTGAGTCTCCTTTTAAAGGTATGTTGGTTAATTTTTCTTCCTAGTCTTAATTGCACATATGAAAAGCATGTTACTAAAACACATCTTGCTAAATAGTCAGCTTAAAAGTACGCTTATGAGCAATATGATTTTAGATTTTAAAACAGTAATTTTTTTTAAAGAGAGTTGTCAGAATTGCATCTTTTTCCCTAGTCTTACTATTTATCTATAAACTTTGTAAGCCACAGTGATGTTAAAACTTCATATGTAGACATTATAATTCTATTTAAATAATGTAAATCCACAGTTCGTACTAGCAATAATCTGTGCAGAAGTATTGTTGACAACTCATAAGACTTTTAAGAATGACTTTTCATTATTTCATTGTCATTGCGGTTGGGAAACATTGAGATTCAGTTTGTGTTGAGATACCAAGATGGCTGTTATTTTTCTCCTAATCAGTTTCAGAGGCAACGCTGCAGTACACTATCTCTCTTACTTACTAGTTTTTAAAAAATGCTGTAACTCTGATTTGTAACTATAATATATTAATTACCAGCTTTCTGAATTTTTCATACTTTGGTGTTTTAATCCTGCTTCAAACTCTGTATACAGCCCTTCTTTTGAGGGAAATACTATTAAAATTCTGGATGTGTTTGTTCCAAGACATGTATATGGATTATTTAACTGTGCTGTCATTCTTAATATTCATAGTAAAGTAATTTTTAGAGAAGCTACATTTCAGAGCAACACCTCTAAACACACTGACTGATTAGCTTCTTTATTGACCATTATGGGGAAATTATTGTAATCTATGGACTAGAATCAGTTTTTTGACCTATGAAGAGCTTCCTAGTTTATATTTATTCTATGACATTTGAGATAATGTAATACCAATTACCTTTAGTTCTGATTAAGATTGCTCTTTGTGATATAGAGCTCATGTCTGTGTTTTTCACCTCCTCACCATAGATAGAGAGCACTTCCAGCTTGGTACATTGTCTCATACTTTGAACATGAAAGCCAATGGCTATCTAGAGTTGTCTAATTGGCCAGAGATTGCACCTGACCCTTCAGTGAGAAACGTAGAGGTAATTGAGTCGGTATGTTGACTTTTCAAAATAATTTATTTTGGGAGTTAGGACTTATTTATCTGTGTGGGTAAATTATTTCTAAAGATGAAGATTTCAAGTGAGTTTGAATAAACATGCCACAAAATGAAGCCTTTCTGCTGTAGGTGACCACTCTGAAATTCTCCACATTAAGGATTAAGAAACAGTGAAAAGAACTTTGGGCTGTTCCTAGATAATTGCAACTGTTAAAGGCATCCTTCTCCATATCCGTATTGTGAGCAACACTACCAAAATATTTGTAACTGACCTAATATAGGTACTCCATTTTTTTATTTTACTCAGAGGTAGTAATAATGGTAGTAACATTCTGTCACTTGCCATTCAACATGGGGATGACTTTGGAAAATGAGTCCAAACCTGTGGCCAAACTGTTGATTAAGGCTAGTTACATAGAGGACCAAAGTTCCTTCTTATGACAGGTTCACTGGTAGCTAACTTCATTTCCAGGGAAGTATTCAAAGTTTAAGATAGAAAATCTTACATGATTTGGGCCTGACCTGTCTGAAGGACTGTGCTTCATCATATGAACCTGCTTGCATTTTAAGATTTTCAGGGGGGCTTTTCTCATTGGGAAGTGATGTCAACGAGGGAGTGGGCTTATTTTCCACTGCTCCAGAGACTAGAACAAGGAGCAATGGATTCAAGCTAGAGGAAAAGAGATACCACCTAAACCTCGGAGTGTGGTGGAGTCTCCTTATTTGGAGATTTTTAAGCAGAGGCTGGATGGCCGTCTGTTGGGCATGCTTTGATGTGGTCACCTGCATGGCAGGGGATTGGACTGGATGGCCCCTGTGGTCTCGTCCAACTCTGTGATTCTATGATTGCCCTGTCACCTTCATAGGCGTGTTTGGTGAAGATACAACAGTTGCTCTCAGGCACCTCCAGGAAGGGCTGGGAAAGACCACTGTTGGAAACCATGGAGAGACATTGCCGTTCAGTGTAGATGGTATCTGAATTAACTGAACAAAAGATCTGACTTGATATAGTTTTCTATAGTCCTAAATTGGAGCTCAGAAAACAGGGCACAGTACCATAAATATACCATAGCAGATGGTGTCTTCCTTCATTTCCCTATCTACATTTCTGGAAGAATCATAGTTCATAGGTTGAAGCTATGCTTCACATGCAGGAGATTCATATAGAAAGATGCAGTGCTGCCTGGAATGTTGTAAAGGTGCTATCAGTCTTGTGCTAGATGGACCAGTGGCCTGTCTCAATGTAAGGCAGCATTCCTTGTTAAAGTGTCTCTTAAAAAAAACAAAAACATACTGCTTTGTAACCAATGGTTATTCAGCTAATTTCATTTTCACAACTTAACTTTCTGAAGTAAGGATGGAAATTATAATAGTTTATTTAAAACAGCTAGTGGTGATGAGAAAAAAAATATTGTACTCTTAATTATTTTCTGTTGTAAGTCACCTTGATCATTCTATTTAAAAAATGGGATGTAACATTTCATAACACTAGGGTTGGAACATAACTGTAACTCCCCTTATTTTATGCTGTAGATTTGTGCTTGTTTTCTGTATTGTGCTGTGTAAGCATAACTATAACTCCTCTTTTTATATGCTCTAGATTTCTGCTTGTTTCTGCACTGCTGTGTATCTTCCTATGTATCAGGTCAGACAAGAGAATTGTTTAGGATTACCTGTCATAGTTTTAACCATTTCAACTTTAAACTTTATGAACAGGCAAAAGAGTGGCCTTCAATGTTAGGGAAGACCAAGAAAGAGAAACCCAATGAAGGATTCTACTCTGAGTCAGAGGAGGAGGAGGAGGAGGATGACAAGGAAAGTGACAACTCTTCGAGCAGTAGTGACAGTGGTATGTGTTGATACAGAGGGATCACAGTCAGGAAACGTGAACACTGATTTTGTGGTCCCTCCAGTATGTTCCAGTTCTTAAGTCTATTTATGGCAACTGAATTATTTTAGCCTTTATGTAATAGCTGTTATACTGTGATCAACTAATGTGTAACATTTTACTACATGAGGTTCTTCTTCGTGGTCTCTGTGCCTTACACACTAGGAGCTTTCGCGCATGCGCGGTACCGTTCGGAAAATTCTAGAGCTTAGTAGCTTGGCGGGAACCCCTCCCCCCATGTATCCACTGAGCATGCTCAGCCCGCCGAGCAACGGTCTCTCCTCAGTTCTTTCTCGTCCGCCGTCGCGTACGGAGGTTCTGAGCTTAGAGCGTTTCTTCTTTGGCCTTCTATTGCAAGTCTTTCTGGTTTTCGACTCGGTTTTTGGATATTTCGACTACTCTTACGGATTTCGGACTGGTTTTCGGTATTTCGGTGCTTGTTCCTCCTTTTCTTGGAACTCCGACCCCGACTTGCTAACCACCCCCCCGTCTTCGTCGTCGTCTCTTCGTTATCTTCAACCTGTCTTTGGACTTCTATGTCTACCCTTTTCAAACCTTGTAAAACGTGTGGTCACAAGGTCGCTACTTCTGACGGGCATAGTGAGTGTCTACTTTGTCTGGGCGAGGCGCATAACATTAGAGCCTGCCCCATTTGTAAGGACTTCACCTCGAAGACTCTGAGGAACCGGCTGGCAGGCCTCAAGTCTTTCTGTTGGGGGCAGTCTTTATCTCCTCAGGACCCTGCCCCACTAAGGAGCCTGTCGAAGATGGCAAAGACCCGACCCACGACCGCACTCCCTGGGACTTCGGCGTCTTCCGATCCCGCCGCACCTACAGTACCGCGCTCGGTACCGGTGCATAAGCTACCGAGGATACCGAAGACCTCGGCGGCCTCCTCCTCGGTGTCTACTACAGAGGCCCCTGCAGGCTCTCAGGGCACTAGGCCTTCCAAGACACTTACTGCTGCCCAGCGTAAGCGCCCGGCAACTTCGGAATCGGAGAAGGAAAGGGAAAAGAAGAAGAAGAAGAAGGACAAGCGTGGGTCTCCGGCTAGACCACCTGTCCTTACTCCTCCTTCCACCTCGACCCAACCAACGGTCGACCCCAGTGAAGTCCCAGAACCTCAACCAATCTTTGAGGTATCTGATGTGGACGACCCGGTGGCCTCCCCGACTCTCTCGGAGCTTCCGCTTTTGGAGGAAGAGACGTCCCCGACCGGACGCCCTGTTCTGGCGGCCCGCTCGTAGGATAGTCCACCTGCTCCCCAGACCTCGCATACATCTCGAGGCTCTGCTGGTAGAAGCATTTCACCGGATCGGCGCTCTTCCTCACATCACCAGCAGATCTTCCCCGAGTATCGGGATTGCCCGGGCTTTTCGGAGCGTGGGACGGTGCATCCCTCCCCACACCATCGGGAATTTGAGCACCACGCCCCTGACGACCGGCGGGACCGCCGTGAATATAGGCGATCCCTCCCAAGATGTCCCACGATCCCTCCCAAGATGTTGGGAGGACTATCCAGGATGGTCTCATCCACCCCGGGATTTGCCTTATTCCTCGGCCTCCTACGCCTTGAGGTATGACCAGGAACATGTCTGGAGGGAGTATCCTGGCTCGTACAGATCATACTCCCCCTCTTACCGGGACCGTTACCACCTGGACGGCGGCCACTGGTCCCCGTATCACCACTCCAGATCGCCTTCCAGAGGAGCTGAACATCGCCCGCGCCGTGAGCGTACTCCATCGCGCTCCCCGAGATGACCGGAACTTTACAGTACCGAAGTCGGACGGGACCCTATGACCTATTCTGGATCTCCGAGGGGTAAACGAATACATCCGCCCCAGGAGGTTCAAGATGGTCACCTTGTTGACGATCCTACCCTTCCTTCGCCAGGGAGACTGGTTCGCTTCAATCGACCTGCGGGATGCTTATTTCCATATCTCCATCTGTCCGCAGCACAGACGATACCTTCGGTTCGCGATCGACGGCACCTCCTACCAGTACCGGGTGCTGCCGTTCGGCCTCTCCACCGCACCGAGGGTGTTCACGAAGTGCATGGCCCCCGTGGTCTCCCACTTGCGGACGAAGGGCATCACCGTCTTCCTCTACCTAGACGATTGGCTGCTGGTAGCGTCCTGCAAGACCAAACTGTACTCATACATTCATCGAACGTTGTCCCTCCTGACCTGCCTGGGTCTTCGGGTCAACCCGAAGAAGTCTCACCTTGAGCCGGCGAGAGTGTTGGACTTCATCGGAGCCACCCTGGACTAGGTCTCGGCCAGGGCCTACCTGCCCCTGGAGCGGGCTCGTACCCTCCAGTGATCTGCGGCCGTCCTCGACGCCCCATCGCTATTGGCGAGGAGAATATAACAGCTTCTGGGTTACATGGCCTCCACCACGGCCGTTACATACTTGTCGAGGCTGCGAGCGCGCCCCCTACAACACTGGTTTGTCAGAACCTTCAACCTGCTCCGAGATGACCAGCGCCTACAACTTCGACTGCTGACACCCGGCCATCGGTCTCTGCTGTGTTGGCTCTCGTACCGTCATCTCCTGTCCGGGATGCCGTTCACAAGACTGACCCCTCGGCTCACAATCACGACCGACGCCTCTCTCTTCGGATGGGCAGCGCGTTGCAACGACCTCAGAGTCCGAGGCCGATGGACTGATGATGAGACCGCTCTCCACATAAACGCCCTCGAACTCCTAGCCATCGGAAAAGCTCTGAGAGCGTTCCGCAATCTGGTTGCTGGACAGGCGGTACTGATCCTGACCGACAACACCACCGCGGTGTGCTATGTCAACAGACAAGGAGGGACCCATTCTACCACGCTCCTGACCATCGCCCTTCATGTCTGGGACTGGTGCGTGTCCCTCCGAGTCCACCCTGTTGCTGTCCACCTGGCAGGGCAGGAGAATACGACAGCAGACGCCCTGAACAGGGACACTTCTACCAACCGCAGGGACACTTCTACCAACCACGAGTGGTCCCTCTCGGAGGAAGCGTTCCGCTTGATACGGTGCCGCTGGGGCGATCCCGACATCGATCTCTTCGCCACGATGTCGAACGCCAAGTGTCGCCAGTACTGTTCGAGAGCCGGCCGGGGACCGAACTCCCTCGGCGACGCGTTCCTGTACCGATGGATAGAGGGTCTCCTGTACCTCTTCCCACCGTTCCCCCTGCTGGGCAGGGTGGTAGCCAAGATCCTGGCGGATCGAGCCGATGCTATACTCGTCACCCCGTACTGGCCGAGGCAGCATTGGTTCGCCCCGCTGCTCGAGGCCTCTCGGGGACGGGCGCTCAGGTTTCCAACAACGCCTAACCTGCTGTCTCATTCCGGCGGTCGCGTTCTCCATCCCGACCTGCCTCTCCTGGACCTCCACGCGTGGAGGATACAGCCCTAGACGATCCCGCTCTCCAGGACGTCCTTACCACGGCCAGAAAGGAATCGACCCGCCACAACTATGCCTACTAGTGGCAGCAGTTTGTGACTTTTGCAGAAGAGCGAGGAGACATGGTATCGCCAGTTACTCTCGGTACCGTGCTCCACTTCCTGCTTTACTTGAAACAAGAGGGTCTCTCATTTTCCTCGTTGAAATTGTACCTGTCTGCCATTGTGGCCTACCAGCCCCGGGGCTCTCCTTCGGCAGCGCTCTTCTGGGACGCCACAATGAAACAGTTCCTGAAGGGACTCCGCCATCTATACCCGCCGGTATCGCCGCCGTTGCCTCCCTGGTCCCTATCTCTGGTACTCTCTCAACTTACGAGACCACCTTTTGAGCCTATGGCCACTATTGATGATAGGCTCTTGACTCTCAAGACCGCTTTCCTGGTGCCTGTCACCTCTGCCAGGCGTGCCAGCGAATTGACAGCGCTACGTGTCAACGACCCCTTCCTGGTTTTCCACCGGGATAAGGTGGTTCTCCGCCCAGACATTTCTTTCCTCCCAAAGGTTGTCTCTCATTTCCACCTTAACCAGGATATCATCCTTCCTACTTTCTATCCTAACCCGACGACCCCTCTTGAGAGGTCTTTGCACTCTCTGGACGTTCGAAGGGCCCTGGCCTTTTACACTCAAAGGACTGCGGCCTACAGGCAGACCCCTCACCTGTTCGTCTGCCATGGTCATCGTCGCAGGGGCCGCAAGGTGTCCATCCAAAGATTCTCCAAGTGGGTGGCCCAGACAATTCTGCTTGCTTATGAAATGGCCAAGCAGCCTCCTCCTGACTTGCTTTGGCCACACTCCACCAGAGCTGTGGCATCCTCAGCAGCTCTCTTGCGAGGTGTGGACCTTCATGAACTTTGTCGAGTGGCGACCTGGTCCAGGCCCTCGACTTTCATCTGCCACTATCGGCTGGACTGTCGGTCCAGGAGGGATGCCCAGTTTGGACGAGCGGTGCTGGCCTCCGTACTCTAGGGACCTGACCCACCATCCTTCTGGTAAGCTACAAAGTCTCCTAGTGTGTAAGGCACAGAGACCACGAAGAAGAAGAACAGGTTGCTTACCTGTAACTGTGGTTCTTCGAGTGGTCATCTGTGCCCTTACACACACCCGCCCAACCGTCCCCTCACTCTCAGGTCCCCTTTTCGGCGGACTTATAGAACTGAGGAGAGACCGTTGCTTGGCGGGCTGAGCATGCTCAGTGGATACATGGGGGGAGGGGTTCCCGCCAAGCTACTAAGCTCTAGAATTTTCCGAACGGTACCGCACATGCGCGAAAGCTCCTAGTGTGTTAAGGGCACAGATGACCACTCGAAGAACCAGTTACAGGTTAGCAACCTGTTCATTCTTATATTATAGGGAACTATATTTACTCTAACACTGCAATCATAAACTCATTTTTTAAGTAAATCTTGTTGACTTTATGTACTGTGTATTCATGATCATAGAATAAGGAGAACAATTATTAAAAAGATTGTAAATGGCATTCAGATATGTGCAAATATCTTAGCAGATCAGATTGTGTTCCTCAGAGCAATCCTGTAAGGTTGGTCTGAGGAATAGTGACTAACTTAAGATGGCCCAGTGAGTTGCATTTTAACCTTTGTCACCATAGTCCTATTATACCACAGTAGCTCCCATTGTTCCATGATTGCCTATGGATCTGTTGCTCTGGGGACAGTGAACCACTTTCAGTTTTATGGCTGCCTCCCCACCACCACCACTGCAGCTGTTTTAAGTTATACAAGAAGGCATCTAGATGCTAACTCTTGACTGAAGTTAATTTTGCAAAAGGCCCCCATAGCCGTAAACCCAAGAGTAGATTGGCTGCCTCGTAGCATCAGATTAAACAGCCGCTTCTGCATTATTCTGAATCCTGTAAAATTCACTGAAAAATATTATTTGAAGATACAAGAAGTATGAAAATTGGTCATTGGTACAGAAATGTGATTTTGAGAATAAACTGAATAGATTGATGGTAAAAATAGACAAGCTGCATATTTATGACAAACCCAAACACCTCCTGCTCTAAAACATATCAGGAGGTTGAACTTGCCCAGGCATGGCAGACATCAAAGTAAACAGTAAAGGTGAGAGGGGGCAACCTTGTCTTGTTCCTATTTGCATTTCAGTTGATTTTTATAAATCTTTGTAATATAGGCATGTCTCTAAGAATCTGGCATCTGCCCTTTCTCTAATAACTCCTCACACACCATTTTTGATGATTTGAAGTAGCTCATCTTTAAATTTCTTATCATATGCTGTGGACCTCTGGACTTGGTGCTTTTCCAGATTTTTCCAGATTTAATCTTTTTAATTGTTTCAATAAGTTCCATGTTTGTCACACAGTCCCAATGAAACTTTGCCTTTGTTCCAAGCATAATTTGTCCAGTTAGAGTTAATCCAAGTAGTCTTCCATATCTAAGATTTTCTCATTGACCCTCACATATAAGTCTCCATTATATTGCTCAAAGGGTTTTCATGTTTTCAGATTATCCATTATATACTGATTTTTGTTCTTGATCTTTGTGGCATTTTTCTTTATCCTTTCCCATCTCAACTTATTGGAAAACTATTTCCCAGGTTTGTTTGTAAATTCAAAGTTCTTTTGCTTAAGGCAGTGGTTCTCAACCTGTGGGTCCCCAGATGTTCGTGGACTTCAGCTCCCAGAAGCCCCAGCCACTGTGGTCAATGCTCAGGGCTTCTGGGAGCTGAAGTCCACAAACATCTGGGGACCCACAGGTTGAGAACCACTGGCTTATGGTATAGTCATTTGGCATTCGTTTCTTGGACTGTAAACAATGAGAACTGTTGCTTAATATTTTGTTGAGACTCTTTATCAAAATCTTTCTCATGTTTTTCTTTCAAATTTTGTATTTAGTCAGTCAGCTAGCTCTTTTTAGCTTCTCTTTCTTTTTTCAGTCTGGAACTATGTTTTTTAAAATGTCCTCTCATAAACTTTGCTTGCAGCACAAACTCTTGTGGGCTGTGTACCCTTATTTAAATTAACCTCAAAAAATTCCTCATTTCTTGTTTACATGTTGCATTATTTCCGTCTTCAGAAATAAATATTCATTAAGTCTCCATCTAACTGTGTTTGCCCTATTTTCAAGGACATTGTGGTAGGATTGTGATCTGAACAGAATTTTGGGAAAATGTCCATATTCTCTGTTAAGTTAGCCATATTCTTCGAAATCCAGAACATATATGCTAGAAAATTGTTCATGATGATGTGAAAAAAGAGTTCAAGATTTTGGCAGTAAATATCTCCAACTGTCTATTAGTCAAAGGAACTCTGTATATCTAAAGAAGGTATTCTTCTTGAATACTTTTGCTGGAACAGTTATCTTCATTAGGATCAACAACCCCATTCTAATCACCCATGCAGATCAGATTTTGTAGATCTTGTTCAGATGTCTTTCTTAAATGTTCATAAAATATTGATTTCTCTTTATTGTGGCCATAAATACCCTTTAAAAGCATTATCTTGCCGTTCTAGTTGATTTTCACAATTGTACGTGTATCTTGTCCATCTTCAAAAAATCAATTTAGGTTAAAATGTTTGATACATGTTAAAGACTGCTCCATTTCTTTTGTTTGCAGCACAAACTCTAGGCCCGTACTTCCATTTTGCAAAAGTCTACTGTCTCATTTCCTTAAATGAATCTATTGAAGACAATTTCATATATGCTTTTTTTTTCTTTATTGGGAGTGTATATTGCTCAGAGCCAACATGATATAGTGGTTTGAACATTAGACTACAACTGTGGAGATCAGAGTTTGAATCACTGCTTGGCTGTGGAAATCCACTGGGTGACCTTGGCCAAGTCACCCTCTTTTAGCCTCAAAGGTAAATCTCCTCTGAAGAAATCTTGCCAAGAAAATTCTGTGATAGGGTTCTTTAAGATAACCCTGAGTTGGTAACAACTAGAAGGCATGCAACAACAAACTGTTCAGGGTCTTGGTAAAATTGAGAAGTTAGCAATGCTTTAGAGTTCAGTAGGAATAGTAGAGAAGCTTGTGTATTTTCAGTTCTTGCTAACATATTCTTAATATGTATATCTTCCTGTTTGCTGTGTTTAAGAATTTACTGTTACAGAAGTCATTAGTTGAGTCTATTTTATTTTCATGTATTTTTACTGGAGCCATTCTAGTTAATATGTTTTATTTCTTTGTCTAATATAAATTGCAGGTTAACATAGTAGGTGAAGCTAATATATTCTGTTTTTGCCCCCTAAACCTGGAAAAGTTTGAAACTGTAAATCATCTCTAAAATATGTTGGGAAGATATTTAAAATGTGTTACTCTTTGAGTTAACTATTCTTATATTTAGTGATTTGTCCCCTCAGATCCAACATTTGAATCTAATGAATCACTCAGATTCAAATGGGCAAGATATAAGAAAGACGAGTTTTTCCATCCAGTTGGTCTACTTCTTTGAATTCTGGGGACACAAGACAAAAACTGCTAAAAATGATAAGAGGTTATAAGCCAAAGCAATTGCCTGAAACTGAGAAAGACTATCTTAAAGTTAGGTGTTGGAAACACTTTCCAGCCAATTAGAAACTAAATAACTTGCTTAAATTCCTGATTGAATTGTTGTCACTAGACTATGTTAAAGAATTCAAGAATACTTAAATCTTGAAAATGATATGTTAGAGCAGAAAAGTGAGGTAGAAGAAATGTCTTGACATTCCAGAAAACAGCTCTCAGTAAATGACTGAATTGTGACAAATAAGTTGTTGTTGATTAATAAAACATTTTAAGTCTTTATGTCAGGATGTTTTAACACCACGTGACTTCAGTATTTTAAAATTACTCACTTGAATTCTGTAAAGACATAAGATTTTCTTATTCTAGAGAGTGAATCTGATAGTGAAGAAGGAGAAAACAAAGAGCAAGGAAACACCAGTGTTGAAAGTAGTGACACTTCTTCTACTGAAGATGAGAACCATGGGAAATCAAAGGCCAAAAGGAAGGTCCCACGAAAAGAGGCTATGACTTTAAATAGGTATGTACGCAAATATGTGTGTTATTTGATTATGATAGGTAGCATGTCAAACTATTGATGCAACCAATTCTGTGCAACAAATGCATTCAGCTAGGTTCTTCATAATAAAATGCACTTTGGAAAGAGAGAAAGTATCCACTTCTGTCAGATTGCAAGTGTCACTTGTAAATTGGGCAACTCTTTAGTTTATTTTTTATTTAACTTTAGTTGAATATTTTAGTTTTGAGCAGATGGTATTAGCATAACCTTGGGAGACGAGCAGTTATACCTCTTTATGAAATAGTTAATTACCCTTAAACAGCAATTTTGCTGTGGACTGAAATTAAATTCTTCTATATCCTGCCGCTATGTAACTAATGCAATTGATTTTTCCCTAAATAATGTTATATTAAAAGGGTTATGATTATTGGAAGCAAGGGCTGTGAAGGGGAATGGTCAGAAACCACTAAGTGCTAGGGCTTTTAAAGATTGCCTTATTATCAGCAGAGTTAGCATGTATTAAAATATCATCAAAATTTTAAATAATTGAGGCTAATACCATGGATTGTCTGAATCTGATTCTTATACTTCTGTCAGCAAGTGGCTTCTGCAGACACAATCACCCTTTTGCTCTGTTGCCTGCTACCAGCTCACTTGATGAGTTTGCGGCTCAGCTCAGTCGTGGCTGACAGCACTGATTGGGGTGCAGTACGCACTCTGCTCCTTTTATTACAGACAGTAATTAAAGCAGCTCGCCCTGCCACTTCCATAACAAACACAGCATAATGCCCTAATTATGACTTTATTAATTTAAGTCAGGATTTAATGATTTAAAAGTGATTTATATTGTTTTTCCTGTTCAGAACAAATGAAATCTGTAGGTTAAATTAATACCAGCTTTTCATCATTGCAAAGTTAAAAAGCTACCTATCGGGGTTTTTTTAAAAAAAAATCATTAAATTAACATTTTTAAATTTTTAATATGACAAACAATGATTACTTATCAAAACAAAGAAATATATTTTCCCTGAAAAAATTCTTATCTCAAATAATTCACTATTTATATTTAGAATAGTTCAGTTTTACATTTAAAAAGTAAGTAAAAAGTAATTTCTGGAACAGCTATTACTGCTTTTTAAATCAAATGGAAGTGTTGAGAGATTGGAACTCAAATGTGAGGAAGAATTACATATAGTAGGTTTTGGAAATTTATGGATTTGCAGTGTTTTGGAACTGCTGAAGTGTAATTTTTATTCATATGGCACTCAACTCTACTTTGGCACTCAGAGTAAGTTGCTCGTGCTAAAACAAGAGAAAACTGAAAACTTGATAATAAAAAGTTTTGAAAAAATCCAGTTAAACGAGTTAGCGTATTAAAATAACATTAAATTTTAAAAAGTGTAAATCCTTTGAAAACATAACAGTAAAGCTAAAAATACAGCAATTTCCTCTCATAAAAATTATTTCTGTTGTTCCTCAACGTTGTTTCTTGCTGAAGGAACATAGGAAAATTGCCCCACACATCCCATAGTGGGCGTTAGGTGTCCTTTTCAGTTACAAAAAAAGCGGTGGGGAGGGGAAATCAGGTGGCAGTGTAGATTCCTGTGGCCCACAGGCTGCATTTTGCCCAATCTTATATTAACATTTGATTGCTGGACCAGTAGAACTTTGTTCCCTTCCCCTCTGAATAAATCTGCGCTCCCCAAAAAGGCAGCACTTGAAGGATTTCCTGTTGTCTAGAGTAGAGTTTGCCATGCAAAAGGTCATTAAGCCACTTTTGTTGATAGAATCAGTTTTATCCGTGGAACCAACCAATTGGATACTAGCCTATTATTTTAGCTATATGATTACATGAGTTTCTCTTCAGTCATAATAAGTGACATTTCTGTGCTATGGTTTCTATCTTGCCTTTTTTTAATTGAAATCTTAAGTTCTGTAATTAAAATGAATGGCAGTTGCTAGTCACAACTACACTAAGTCTCTATGATTACTGCAGGTCTAATCTTGGTAGCAATAACCATGTCATGCAGTGTAGTGCATGGGAACTGTAGAATCTTGGGTGAGCTGGAAGAAGTCATCTTTGTTGATAGTCTGTTGCATATGCTTGTAGGCTCTGGTTCAGGTAATAGGGCCAAATGATGATTTAGCCATTACGAATGTGCTGCCAGCAGACTTGAGCCGCCTTCTATTTACGTGCAGTAGTCTGAACTCCAGATTTTAATTACAGGTTCTTAAACTTCCATTGTACATGGAGACCTTCCATGTAATTTGGAGCTGTGGAATTCCAAATGAAATGAATAGCCTCTGTGGATGAAGGAGACACTCTTCTGCCTGTAATCTTCCAGGGTCACCAGACAATTGAAATGACAACAGAGTAGGGCAGAGCAAGAACACTGTCTCTCTTCGTTTGTTTATTCAGTAGGATTAAATAATGTCTTATATATGTTGAAATGAAGAAACCCACTTCAAATTATCCCTACAAGGAGTGGCTACTATGCACCAGATTATGGCAGAGAAAATTGATATGTATGTGTGTCAGACTAGAGGGAGCATACTTAGACCTCAGTAGCTGTGCGATGGCTTGGCCACATCATCCAAATCAAGTTAAATTATATAGCATATTTGGGCCTTTCTGCGCAACATTGTTATAGTACTATTATTCCACTTTCAACATCCTATGGAATCCTGGGGTTTGCAGTTTAGGGGAGAGGCATTTAGAATTCTCAACCAGAGAGCTCATTGGCCTCAGTAAACCACAAACCCCAGAATTGCACAAGATGTTGAAAGTGAAATAATAGTGCTATAACAGTGTAGTGCAGAAAGACCCTTACTTGTAATATTACTATTTTTTAAAAAATTAATTTAAAAAAAATTCATAGACCCAAGTCATTTGGCAGTATATGGTGAGGCCATGCAGTTTCCTAAATTTTTATTTGGTTTTTTTTTAAAGATGGAATAACTTTCAATGAAATTTCTTGTATGTATATTTTCTGCTTAGTGCCTCTGAGGGAACAGAAGAATATAAAGTGAAGTCTCAGAAAGCACTAGATTCTTCAAGCTCTGAATCAAGCTCAGCTGAGGATAGTTCTTCAGACTCCAGCTCAGAAAGTGACTCTGAAAGTAATTCAGAAACTAGAAAATCCCTGCGTGCAGCACCTCGTGCCAAGGTACGTTTCTAGTTCAGATATATGTTGAAATGTACAGTTCCTGGTGCATTTGCATTACATCAGTTATATGTGAATCATTAATCATTACTTTAATGATATATGAAAGTGGAACTTCTCAGAAAAATGTGTTGTGATCTGAATTATTTATTTTTTCATTGGAGGCTATTTGCAAAAACATTAATCGGAAGTTAATGGAAATTAATATGGTCTTACTTTGCAGTTGTGAAAGGAGGAAACTGTTTATGGCCAGTGATTAACCACTGTAGAACACATTAATGGAAAATGTTTCAGTTTCTGTTACATAAACTATATCTTGTAATGTATAAGAAATTGTAGTAGGCTTTTACATTTAGAAGAATTTAATGAAAAGTGTTAGGAATGTGTTCATAAAAATTCTGATTGTATTACTGTAGTAATCATGTTGCTGTTGAACTGCATATCCATGTAATTTGTCTGGAAGCATACAATTCAGCATTTAGAGACCCATCATTCTTGGGATTCTGTTTTGATAGATCCAAGATACTCATGTAAAAACAAATTGCCAGTAGCTTCACAGCAGTGTGTGTCATAACATTAATATCCCTGAAGATTAACTTTGTACTCTACATGACTATGTTTGCTTTTATTTGTACAACCACAATGTGGACATAATTTTCAGATTTGTATTATCTGTGAAAAATTATTTTAAAATAGGCATCAATTGGTATTTCCAGAATAAAATAGTTATACTTCTAGTTGGAGGGAGTAAAGGCCTGTTGAAGCTAGGGATCATGGAACTAGGATTTTGAAAAGAGAGAAAAAACTGTGAAAAGTGTTTGGTTAAGTAATAGTATTAGTTGCATTGGTTGTAGTTTTACTATTTTTAAAGAAACTTTATTGGAATAGTCTAGAGGCATATTTGGATATAAAGTTTAGCACATTGCTAAAAATATTGTACTCTTCAGTAGTGAGTCAGAAATAGTGATGTTCTCTCGCCCCAGTATGCTGTTCTCAGGAAGTTCAAAACTAAATCTTGGATGTATGTAGTCAGTGCATGGATAGGAATGCTCTCCAGTTCTGAACACTGTCTTACATACAGTCTTTTTATTATGCAGTTAAAGGAATTCTAAGTGACAAAACCTTATTTTTTAAAAATCTTACCATTATTCTAAAAGAGAAAATAGTTTTCTTTTTATGCCCTCATCTGGAAAAAATGGAAAATTTGTTGGGGGGAGGGAAGAGAAAATATTTTCTCCATTTTTTCTTGTCCCTCCTCTTTCAGAAATTTATTACTTTGTGCTGAAATTTGCAGACCTTTGGAAAAAGAGTTAAACAGTCTAGCTGTTTTGAGTGTCTGTAATGCTTATTGTGGGTGACCCTCTGAGTCCTCTGTAGCTGCAAGAGGAACTGTGGGATGGGTGTGTGGGTGCAAACACAAGTAGTGGCTGCCTTCCAGGGCTGGCCAAAAATTGTGGACATCTAACGAATATTTACATATGTGAGGAGATGAATTTTTGGAGGGTATCTGAAATATATAAAAAGACCACCAAGTTAATAGTTGCAATCTTGAAAGGTTCTGCCGTTCTTAACTGTGGTGAAAAGATAAGTGGAGCAAGCATGCTTTTAGACACACACACATCTCAGCTGTCACTGACTCTCAAATACTGAAGGTTATATTTTATGGCCACTTAAGAGCAAGACTTGCTTTCATGGCTGTTGACAACAAAGTGCATAAAGGCACCTTGCAATCTTGCAGAACCATTGCTTCTGTACTTCAGAATGGTGAGAAATACATGCTTTGCTTTCAGATACTGAAATAATATAGTGCAGAAGTAAAAGAAGTACAAACATTGCAGTCTGTTGGCAATGACACCTAGTACAAACTTACCATATGTCATCAAACTGTTGGTCAGCTAGAGTTTTGTGTACTCTTGACAGCTACTTTCCATATATCCAAATATACAAACATTCATTTTTCCTCGCTCTGCGGACTTCAGTCCTCTTTACTGAAATCATCAGGGACTTACCCTAGGAGGAGTGGTCCAAGCTTTTCCATTGCCAGAGGAGGAAATCAAAGTATGTGTCTCATAACTTCATTGGAGGTGATGGTAGCTTGTGTGTTCACACATACCAAGCAGGAGCAGAACAAATGGCATGGCACTTAACTGCTAAATAAGAAAAAAAAACCCAGCTATGAGTGATATATTGCTAACCTTAGGAAACTTGCCTACCCAGATACCAGCAGCACCTCCACTTGCGCTAGAAGGTAGATATGATGACTACTGTAGTCTTGACACTTCCAGTGTAAAAAGAGGCTTTGCTCTGTAGAATTGGCTGCTGCCTGAATTCTGTGCCTTGAGGACCAGGCTCACTGATGGGGGGCAGACATTATTGGAAAATCATTTGTACTATACACAGTTGATTTTGCTAGTCACAGAACCTGGGTATGAGGATCCACTGAGGAAATAGCAGTATATGGTACTGGTGGTGACATGGGTGCTGAGACGTTGTGTTCACATGTTTTTTTGAGCAGCAGGCTCTGATCTTGATATTTTCTCTCTCTGAGAAATGCATAGATCATCAACTCCTTTTCAGAGTGGCAAGAACCCTGCCACAGTGAGGCAAAGAGTTGCAAATTTACTTTCAAGTAATTGTCTCACCAAGGCTTATGGCAGAAAAGGCCCTGAAACAGTCAACCTTTTGCGAGCACAGTGCATATTGTACTACCGACCTGTGGTTTCTTTCCAGTTCTCATATCCTATAAATCTTTGCTAACTTCTGTGATCTCAGCAAAAGCATATAACTGTATTAAAAAAAACAGCATTCCAATAATATAGTCATAATATCGTATTTTATTATCTACCATGTTTTTAAAATTTGTATCTTCAGCCATTGTGGCTTGCTGTAATGAAAAATGTACTGTGCTGCAAATTATTTTACATATGTCACATAGTATATAGTAAGTTTGATTTCGTCAAGAATACAAATTAATAGCCTTGACTTTTGCCTAACCCTTAAAAGTGTACAGATGGAGAAATCTTGCTAATGAAGTATAGTAATTAGGAATAGTCTCCTGTTACGTGGAGTGGAATGGGAGAAAAAGGAGAGGAGTTGGTGGAGTTGTTTCTAGTGGCACCAGATCTGGTGGCACCAGATCTCCCAGATTTGTAGTTTCTCCCAGTGGTTTCAAATATATGTTAAATATCATGGGGTATAGAACAGAAGCCTTATCCAGAAACTGCTGGATCTGAGACAGTACCACATGCTCAAATAAATGGGTGGGAATCAAGTGGCTCTCCAGGTGCTAGACTACAACTCCCAGCATTCCTTATCATTGGCTATGTTAGCCAGGGTTCCTGGGAGCTACAGTCCTGCTGTAACACCTTGCTCAGAAATGGGATGTTGGAAACTGGCTGGTATTTATCCAAGAAGGGTGAACTAAGGGAAGTTTTACATTTGTCTCATTCGGGTACACTGGAACCCTACCTTGCTGTAAAGACTGCTTCATTCAAATTAGTCCCTCCCTCCTAAACTTTTCAGTACACCACACAGGCTCTAGTACAGATATGGTTGCTTTCACTTGGACATGGATTCTGGAATGGGGATTCTCCCCTCCAAGGCTTGGAAAGGAGGAACTGAGCTTTACATGAAATTAACAGGAAAATTTGGGCCGCCAAGACCCCTATGTAGTTGATACCCTTCAAGAATTACCAGTGACACATTGCTAAATCACTACTTCCCAGGCTGTCTGATGTGGGGGGCCAGCAGTTTTCACTGCTGATATCCTTGTGACTGGCATCATATATGTGTCCAACTGGTTCTTTCTTTCTTGGAAAATTTGCTGTGGATTGGCAGCCAATGACTCACATGGCAGCACTTGTCCATGGACCTCCATTTTGAGCAGCACTGTACTAAATGATCTGGGAGCAAAAATATTGTGTTGTTGAAAATGAGCCTCCTAGGAGTAGCTAAAGGTGCAGTGTATCCTATGCATACTTACTTGAGAGTATGCTACATTGAACTTAGAGAGGGGGATTCTAGGTAGTTGTCATGCTCAAAGTTTGATAGTGGAATGAGAGAAGTCATTTGCTCTACCTCTGAGTGTGCTCTCAGGCACTATGAAAGCTATTTGGCAGAAAAGTGATGGCCTGACCTTGAAATTCCAGATCACAGCAGAAGGTCCTGGGAAATATTTATACTCTTTGGACTTGTTTCACTGGTGCAAGAATGGTCTTTCTTCCTCAAGTAGAAGAAAAAAAAATTGTATTTAACATGAAAAATACCAATATTTTAAACTGGAAGTGTCTTCTGAGACACTTCTGGGTTTTTTTCCCATGCCCTGCCTGGTCTGGGGTTACAAATTGCCCCACAGTCAGATCCATGCCCCCTGGTACATACCTCCGAGGTTCCCTCCCTCCCTCCCTCCCTCCCTCCCTTTCTTTCTTTCTTTCTTTCTTTCTTTCTTTCTTTCTTTCTTTCTTTAAGTCCATGCCCTGAAATTGTAAGGATAAAAAAAAATACTTCTTGCTGCAGTTACCTTCCCTTATATCCCTGGTTTGCATTTTCTTCTGAGAGTTCTGTCCACACTTCTGTACATGCTAAAATATTGTTAACTTTTTCTCTGAAAGTAGTCTGCTGGAGTGAAGGATGTGGATTACAGACTGGTTTCTGGAACTTCGGACCTCCATTGTCTTCCCCCCTCTTCTTCATTTGGCTTCTTCTCTTCTCCTTTGGATTCTTCAGTTTATGTCGGTGCTCTTTAAAAGCTGCGTCTCCTGCGGACGGAAGGTTGCTCTTTTGGACAAACACCGCGAGTACCTCTTCTGTTTGGGCGAAGGCCATAACATCCAGGCCTGTCCTGTGTGTCGACAATTCACCCACCAGACCCTCCTCAACCATTCGATGAGACTTAAATCCCACTGTTGGGAGGAGTCCCTGCGATCACCGGAACAGACTGAGGCCCGCATCGTGATGGCAGAAAAATCAGCTCATCCAGCGACTGTTCCATCGACGGTGTCGGCGGCTGCCATACCATCCACGTCGTTGGTACCGGGCTCGGTACCGACGTCGAATCTTCCAAGGATTCCGAAGCTATTGGCTCCTTCCACTCGCGAGGAACCTGCGGGCTCGCAGGCCTCGACCCTCTCCAAGCCCTTGACACCGGCCCAAAAGAAGCGTCTTCCTACTCAGGACACCACAAAGGAGAAGAAAAAGAGAAGGAAGGAAAAGAGGCACTCCCCTCTGAAGGAGGCTTGCCCCCCGACACCTCCACCTACCCAGCTCACTGGGGACCTAGAAGAGCATTTGGACCATCAGGAGGTCTTTGAGGTGTCCGATGAGGAGCATACCGTGGAGGTCCTGCCCTCGGAACCGCCCGAGCTGACGGCTGTGGTTACCCCGCTGAGTCACCGTGTATCGGTCGACCGCCGGGAGGAGGCTGTGGCCTGACATCGGCCTTTGCCTAGTCACCGGCCAGCCTCTCGATGGAGCGAGTCCCGCTCTCCTGAGCAGAGAGCCAGGCCTCCATTCCCGCGACATCGGGAGATGTGCCTGGAGAGAGCCCACTCTGGAGACTCAGTGTATACCTCCACCTCCTACCTCAGTAGGTACGGCCAGGAGCACCTCTGGCGCGAGCCCCCGGGCTCTTACTATTCTTACTCCCCGTCGTACAGGGACCGGTACCACCCGGGCGTACGGTACTGGTCACCACGGCATCGATCCCGCTTACCCTCCAGGGAAGCCCATCGCTCCCACTACGAGAGGCTGCCAAGCCGATCGCCTCACTGATCGATCTCGCTGCACCATCAGAGGTCTAGGGAGCCCTCACCCCGTTACAGGGCAGTGTCACCTCCTCCGAGGACAACATCGACCGCGACGCGTGCTGTGCCTCAATCCACCTTGGCACAAGCGACACAGGCGACGACGTCGACGACACAGGCTGCTCACCGCTCTCGGCCCTCGGTGGTGCCCCTCCAAGTCACACAGATCCCGACCACGACATCATCCGCAGTACCGGTGCAGTCCACTGCTCTGACGGTGACCCTGGCTCTCCCCCCCCCGCAAGCCATCTGCGGAAAAGTTGGTGGAGAGATCTCTGATCCTGTCTTCAGAGTCGTATGAGTCCAACACTGCCTCTGAAGACTCAACTCCATCTTCCCATGAGTTGCCTCCACTGGCTTTTGGGGAACCAGGACCAGAGTTGGCACTGGAGGACGTTCGGCAGTTTTCTGCTATCCTCCTCCGTAAGGTTACGGAACCGGCCCCAGCAGCACATGACTCCGTCTTCCAATACCTGGAGACGCGCCCGCCATCCACTGCTCCACTGCCTTTTCTGCCAACCTTGCTGGATGCCATGAAACAACCTTGGGCGAAGCCAGCCTCAGCTCAGCCAATCCCACATCGGCAAGACCCAGAGAGAGGACGCGGAGTTCCTTTTCAGTCATCCGACCCCGAACTCCATCGTGGTTGAATCGGCACAGACCAAGGGTGGTAACAGAGTGCACACGACCCTGCCGGACTGTGAAGGTCGCAAACGCGACACCTTTGGCAGGCAGTTTTACTCTGCATCCTCCCTGGTGGCCAGAACTCTAAACTCGATGGCCTGTCTTGTGGCATACCATCAGAACTTCCTCGACTCGCTCACCCCGCTCCTCGCGAATCTGCCGGAGGGCTCCCGCGCTACCACCACACAGCTCTTAGGCGAAGCCATGGCGGTCACGAACCAACAGATCGCCTCCTTGAGGCATGCTGTGGAGGCTACCTCGAGGGTAATGGTGGGCACGGTTGCCCTTCAACGACATGCGTGGTTGCACTCATCGGGGCTCCAGGAGGACAGCCGCAGGAGAATCGAGGACCTCCCGTTTGACGGCCAGGGGCTGTTCCATACCTCAACAGATGAGGCTATGGGCCATCTCGTCAAGGCCTGACTAACGGTCAAGAAAATGGGCATCAATCAACCGCCCCAGTCTCGCCGTAGCTTCAGTTCCCAGCCATCGTGGCGTAGAGCCTCCTCCTCCTCCACGTGCCAACTGCGGTCTCCGCTATCGATTGCATCCCGGCCGTCCACTTCATCTGCCGCATGGAGACCTCTTTGAAGACGCTCATCTTCTTCTTCTAAGAAGTCTTCATCTGGGGTGAAGTCCCGGTTTTGATGTGTTCTGCAGGTCACAACCAATACCAACCTTCATCCTCCCAGCAACCCTACAAGATCAGCCGAGCTTGGCCAGACACCTCGCCGAGTGGCGGAAAGTCACTACAGACTCTTGGGTACTTACCATCGTACGTCTTGGCTACACCATAGAGTTTCAATTTATTCCAGTGCGAGGGGTCTATTACTCCACCCTGGCCAGCTCGGTACTGCTGGAAGAGATCCAGTCCCTTCTACAAAAGGGAGCGATCGAGGCACTTCCATCCTCAGCCAAGACCACCGGCTTCTTCTCAAGGTACTTCGCTGTACCGAAGACAGACGGAACCCTGCAGCCTATCCTAGACCTCAGAGGGGTGAACAACTGCATCCGCCCTGAGAGGTTCAAGATGGTCACGCTACACTCGATCCTGTCTTTCCTTCGACGAGGGGACTGGTTCGCCTCCATCAATCTTCAGAACGCTTAGTTCCACATCCCCATTCGCCCGCAGCACAGACGATACCTACGGTTTGCGGTCGACGGTACCTGCTATTAGTACCGGGTGCTACCGTTCGGCCTCTCGGCCGTGCCACAAGTCTTTACCAAGTGCATGGCCCCCATGGTGTCGTTCCTGCGGACAAAGGGTGTCTCAATCTACCCCTACCTCGACGATTGGCTCTTGATGGCGTCTTGCAGACAGAAACTTTACAAGGACATACACCAGACTCTGACTCTTCTCACTCATCTAGGACTCCGGGTCAACCCGAGGAAGTCCCATCTCGAACCCACAGGAGTTCTTGACTTTATCAGGGCGACCCTGGACGCGGTATCGGCAAGGGCGTACCTACCAATAGACCAGTCACAGACGCTTCGTCAGGCAGCGTCTACCGTCTTCCATGCCCCGACAGTAACAGCGAGGAGAATCCAACAGCTCCTTGGCTACGTGGCCTCGACGAGTGCCGTGACCTACCTCTCCAGGCTGCGCGCACAACTGCTTCAGCACTGGTTTGTCCGAGTCTTCGATCCACTCTTGGACAACCAGACACGCCGCTATCACCTACCTCATCATGTGCGCCAGTCCCTACTGTGGTGGCAGTCTTACAGCCACCTCCTGTCGGGCATGCCGTTCCAGGAGCAGAATCCGAAACTCACGGTAACGACGGATGCTACCCTCTACGGGTGGGGAGCACACTGCGGTGACCTCAGAGTCCACGACCAGTGGATCGGTCACGAGACCGCCTTCCACATCAACGCCCTCAAGCTGCTTGCCATCTTGAAGGCTCTACGGGCATTTCGACACCTTGTCACAGGCTGCACAGTGTTGATCCTGACGGACAACACGACGGAGGTCTGCTATGTCAACAGGCAAGGAGGGACTCATTTGACCACCCTCCTCAACATCACCCTCGACCTCTGGGACTGGTGCATCTTGCTTCGGATCCATCCGGTGGCAGCTCACCTGGCTGGGCAGGAGAACACCACAGCAGACGCCCTCAGCAGGGACACATCATGCCACCACGAGTGGTCCCTCTCCAGCGAGGCCTTCCAGATGGTTCGAGATTGATGGGGTGAACCGATGATCGATCTCTTCGCCACCAGTGAGAACGCGAAGTGTCGTCGGTACTGTTCGAGGGCGAGCCACGATCGCCACTTCATTGGCGATGCTTCCAGTTTCGGTGGAACGAGGGACTCCTCTACGCATTCCCTCCGTTCCCTCTGCTCGACCGGATGTTATTGAAGATCCTCGCGGACCAAGCAGACATCATTCTCGTGGCACCTTACTGGCCGAGGCAGCACTGGTTCGGGCCCCTGTTCGAGGCCGCCCGCGGACAAATTCTCCGTTTTCCGACAGCACCAGACCTCCTCTCCCACTCCAGTGGTCTCGTGCTTCATCTGGACCTGCTGCTCCTGGCCCTCCATGCCTGGAGGATATCGCCTTAGACGATCCTGTCATTGGCAACGTCCTAACCGCGGCCAGGAAGGAGTCAACATGCTGCAACTACCACTACAAGTGGCAGCGTTTCGTTGCTTTTGCTGAGGAATGACGAAAGCCGGTATCGCCTGTCAACCTGCCTACTGTGCTCCACTTCCTACTACACCTTCGGCAGCAGGGCCTGGCCTTCCCATCGCTGAAGGTTTACCTTGCCACTGTCGTGGCATACCAACCACCACGATCCCCATCGGCGGCTCTCTTCTGTCACGGTACCGTGAAACAGTTTTTGAAGGGCCTGCAGCACCTCTACCTGCCGGTATCGCCACTGCTACCACCGTGGTTGCTATCACTGGTACTATCACAGCTGAAGAGACCGCTCTTCGAACCCATGGCGACTGCAGATGACAGGCTGCTCGCCGTGAAAACTGCCTTCTTGGTGGCTGTAACCTCTGCCAGGAGGGCGGGAGAGCTGACAGCCCTGGGATCTGACGAGCCATACCTCGTCTTCCATAGGGACAAGGTGGTTCTTTGACCTGACATTTCATTCCTGCCGAAGGTGGTGTCTAATTTCCACCTGAGCCAAGACTTCATCTTGCCCACTTTCTACCCGGACCCGACTACACCTTTGGAGCGATCTCTCCACTCCTTTGATGTTCGTCGGGCCTTAGTATTCTACAAGGACAGGACTACCTCTTTCAGACAGACCCTGCACCTCTTTGTGTGCTATGGCAGGCGTCGAAGAGGCCATAAAGTGTCCAGCCAGCACTTTTCCAAATGAGTGGCCCAGACTATCCAGCTGGCGTATGAGCTCGCCAAGAAGCCTCCGCCAGCGATCCTTCGGGCTCATTCCACCAGAGCCGTAGCGACATCTGCAGCCCTCCTGCGAGGAGTCGACCTGCAAGAACTCTGCCATGTGGCAACCTGGTCCCAGCCATCGACCTTCGTGCACCAGTACAGGCTAGACTGCTGGTCCCGTCGAGATGCTCGGTTTAGACGTGCTGTGCTGGCTTCTGTTCTGTAGGACCTGACCCATCATCCTGCTGGTAAGCTACACAGTCTCCTAATGTATGAGGCACAAAGGCCACGAAGAAGAAGAACAGGTTACTTACCTGTAACTGTAGTTCTTCCAGTGGTCATCTGTGCCCTCATACATGCCCGCCCAACCGTCCCCTTTTTCAGGTCCCTTTCTTCTCGGCGGACCAAGAACTGAGGAGTGACCGTTGCTCAGCTGGCTGAGCATGCGCAGTACCGGCATAGGGGAGGGGTTCCCGCCAAACTACTGAGCTCTCAAATCTTCCGAACGCTACTGCGCAGGCGCAAAGCTCCTAATGTATGAGGGCACAGATGACCACTCGAAGAACTACAGCTACAGGTAAGCAACCTGTTCTTATTAATAATATGGAATTTTAAATTGTTTTCATATTATTTGTCTCTTAATAGTGTAATTAGTTTAATTTGTATTTTAGTATATATAATGTATTGTGTCCTTACTGACACCTGTAATTAAGCTGCCTTGCATCCCAGCTATAAGAGAAAGGCAGGATGTAAATAATATCAAGTCAGACAAGTGAATACTAGAACAGCTTCTTAATCAGAAGCCTCTTTGATGCTGAAGTAATATGCTTTTCACTCATGTATATATATGTAAATAAATATGATTGTTTATAATTTGACTCCTAGCTAGGTACTTTGAGTCTCAAATTTTAGGGAATGCAGAGTATCAATAAAGTGGGGTAGCAGAATAGCTATAGGAAATAAACCTAGTAGAGCTGTCATATCCAGACACAAACTGTTGGCCAAGTTTAAACCTGAAGTCCTCTGCACATTTTCCTGGGAGTGTTGATGGATATTATCTCAGAGGAAAATATGACTTTTCTATTAATTCCCTGAATTTTGCTGTTATGTAATAGTTTAAAAACTGTGTAGTAACATAATAATTTTGAGATCTAACGTTAAAATATGAAAATACCTAATTGTAAACTGAATATATCCAGTACCATGTGAATTTGTAAAATGTAAAATTTGTTGTGGAGCTTTATGTCCTAACTCTAATTCTAAACATCCTTACCTCAAAGAAATGGCTAAATTAATTTTCATTTTAATGATTGTAAAAAAATCCATGCATTGAAGCCTTTGTACTCCATTAGCACATTAATCTTGGCTATGGCTGGATTCTTGTTTGCTCCACCACTGTAGCAGTGTTGGTGCCATGAAGGTGTCAGCAGCAGGCTAAGAAGGCCTTTGGGCACAAGAGGGAAGAAAGGTGAGAATGAGACAGTGGTGGCCATAGGAGGCGGCAGCTTCTGACCCACCTGTTTTGCAATACCTGGCTTTGCGGGGAGGGAATGGTCTTCAGAGCTAAGGCACTCTGGCAGAGGTGGCTTAAATTGCCTGTCCTGAACAGATTGCAAACATACAAGAACATTGGTAAAAACATATAAGCTTTATTTTACAAAAGACAATTAAACAATCTATAGAATTAAAAATTATTTTTTTTAAAAAATGCATGAAAAACTACAAAATAACACACCAGTAGTCCATTGTAGTCAGTTTATGAAAACCTGCTGAAATAGGAAAGTTTGCACTTGCCAGCAGAAGAAGAGCAAGGAGGGAACCATCCTAGCTTCCCTAGGAAGGAAGCAGCCACTGACAAGGCCCTCTCAGCAGGCTTTGCCTGTCTCATTTTAAAGTGGTTGAGCAGTGCCCCTATGTGAGCTGCTGTATATGGAGAGAAAGGTATCTTGAGGCTTTTGTGTGACCACATATAAACCAGGAAATATAACTTCCCCATCTCTCATTCACTGAATGCACACACTGTGTGATTAAGAGCTGATGATCATCACAAGGCAGAAAGTGGAGGAACTGGCTTGTTTAATTTGGGGAAGGGGAGAAAAGATAATTACTATAATTAAGAGAAGATATATAGGTGGAACTTGGTTCCAACTTCAGCTAAGCTGTAACATTTAGCAATTCTGGTACAGTTAGCCCTCCAGATTCTCTAGGGTTAAGGGCACAGGAACCCTGCAAAAGTAAGAGAATCACAAATAGCAAACCATGTGTATGTGTCTTTGGGAAGGAAACACAGACATGGTGGGGAAGCAGGTACCTAGGTCAAGGAAAAGAAGAAGGATGAGGGCTGAATCTGTACTTCCTCTCTCTCATAGAATCATAGAAATGTAGAGTTGGAAGAGACCACACGGGCCATCCAGTCCAACCCCCTGCTATGCAGGAACACCCTCAAAGCATTCCCGACAGATGGCCATCTAGCCTGCTGGAACTTCTCCTGTCCTCCAAGATTTCTCAAAGATCATAGCAAGCGGTTCCGAAATGACCTCTGCCAGCTCTTTTAATATCCTAGGATGCAATTCATCTGGCCCTGGAGACTTGAATTCAGCCAGTGTGGCCAGGTATTCCTGTACCACCCCTCTACCTATTACGTGCCTCATTTCCCCTGCTTCCTCACCTGCTCCCCAGCCGCCAGGTTGAGAGTACTTGTATCCTTCTGGGAAAAAACTGAGACAAAGAAGGTGTTAAGTAGTTCTGCCTTTTCCCTTTCCCCTGTGAGTAATTCTCCATCTTCTCTGCGCAGCGACCCTATCGTCTCCTTCTTTTTCTTTTTGCTGCGGACGTATTTAAAAAAGTCCTTTTTATTGTTTTTAATGTCTCTGGCCAGCCTAAGTTCATTCTGTGCTTTAGCCTTTCTGACCTCCTCCCTACATCTCCGGGCCACTTGCTTAAATTCTTCTTTGGTGGTTTCCCCCTTCTTCCATTTCCTATACATGTTTTAACACTGAGCTCAGCTGAGAGTTCTTTAGTCAACCATTCTGGTTTCTTCAGATGCCTTCCATTTTTCCTCCTTATGGGCACAGTTATAGACTGTGCCTTCAATATCTCGCTTTTAAGGAACTCCCATGCCTCCTGAACTCCTTTCCCTTTCACTATTCTTGACCACGTAATTCCAGCCAGCAGCTCCCTAAGTTTACAGAAGTCCGCTTTTTTAAAATCTAAGATGAGTGTCTGGCTACCCTTATCTTCTCCTTCCCACTGAATGCCAAATTCCAATAGGGCATGGTCACTCCCCCCTAAAGATCCAACCACTTCTACCTCATTAACAAGGTCATCCCTGTTGATCAGGATCAGATCTAGAATATTTGATCCCCTTGTGGCCTCTTCCACTTTCTGGACCATGAAGTTATCTGCAAGAGAAGCAAGAAACTTGCTGGACCTTGCTGTCTTGGCAGAGTTTGACTGCCAGCATATATCTGAGTAATTGAAATCTCCCATTATTACTGTATCTCTCCTCCTTGAATCCGTCTCCTTCCTTGAGTGTATGTGAGGCATTGGGAGAGGGTTTGTGATGCTGAGAAATTGGGCTGCAACCCCCCCCCCTTAGCTATCCAGGTAGCAGCTGGTGAAGAAGGACTAGAGGCAGGTTTTTAAAGGGCTGTGCGGCCTCGTTAGAGCTGCTGAAAGGGAACGTTCCCCTGGAAAAGGAGCACCTGAGGTGGAGGCCAGGGGTTCGAGAAATTTGCCAATAAATCTGTGAAAATGAAATCCGTAAATGTGGAGGGTGAGTGTAATTGCTTTAATCCAAAACAGTAACTTTCCTTAACAGTAGTATGCAAATTTCACCCTGCTTAACTGGCCTCATAGGGATTTGACCTCATGAGGGGAAATATGGAACCTTCCTGAGCTCCTTAGAAGAGCAAGATGAAAAACTACATTTAGGATTCAGAATTTAGAATTCTAAATTTAGAATTCTCTGCCAGTGAGCTCTTCTAGTGCCTCACCAAACTACAGCCACAGATGAAGGCGAAATGTCAGGAGAATATACTAACAGAACAAAGCCTCAAAGCCCAGAAAACCTACAACAACCTATGGATTCTGGCCATGAAAGCCTTCAACTTTACAACAGACTACAAATTGCAGGATTCCATATAGCATCCAAAGTGGAATAGCAGCAAGTGGAACAATGACATCCAGAGTGGAATAACAACAGTACAATTCTGCAGTATGAATAGGCCCCTAGCTGAAGTTCTGTTTGTCTTTTGACAATTAAATATGGGGAGACAGAAGGAAAAAAAATGACTAGGGAGTAAATAGAATTCCTAATTATAAAATGGGTAAAAATTAAATGTGTTATACACCAGTGCTGTAGGCTATATTTTTGTAGGTTATATTTCAGAGGAGGGAACTGCCCCTGAGTATTCCTTGCCTAAGAAAACCCTGTGAAGTTCGTGGGGGTCACCATAAGTTGCCAGGCAACCTGAAGGCACATACACACATAGACCTGTAATACAGTATTAAGATGAAGATGTGTCAGTGTAAATACTTACAGACTTGTAGTTACTTATTTTGTCTTTACAAAGCTGTAAATATCCACTCATAATAATTATAGTTCAGTACGTCTAATGCAGTGCACTTAGAAATATAATATTCCAACTGTAAACATTTCTAAACACAGCAAGTGATTTCTTTCAAAAATACCAAAGTGTTAGGAAAAACATGAGATATGGAGATGTTTAGATACATAATCAAATACTGTTAAAGTGCAGGTTTGAATAAGGTGCATGAGTAACTAATAAGTCTCTTTGGTGAGATTTTAAAATCAGTTACTGTTGACCTCCTATACAAGCATAATGCAGCCACTCAGCTGTTAAAAACCTGATCCACTTCTTCAAAAAAAAAATAAAAAACAAATTGTGTATCTTTCTGCCTGATCTCTTTTCAACTGCTAACACAATGGAAACAGTAGGTGATCAGTCAGTGCATTTGGTTTGTCAGTGATGGTTTTCTATAAATATTGGAAGAGTAAGAAACAGAATTCACACAGTAAAATATTATTTCATCTGCCTCTCCTTTGCAGTTCCATGGCTCATGCTGTGGTGTGAAATTTTCATTTTACACACTTTGCAGGCGGAGCACATGAATTATGCATTGAGCAATAGAAATCTCCTGCTTCAAGTCCTATATGCATTTACCCAGGTTCTGTCTCTATTATCAAGATGAATTGCAAATGGAGAAATGTTTGATGGGATATGACTTAACTTCTTTGTTTAGTATTCAGCTTTGGACTGCATTCTTTTCATAGGAAGCATGTTTGGGTTTTGCTTAAATTGTAATATATTAAGAAAAAAACATGTCAGGTTTTGAAGTTCATTTTCAGTTAGATTAAATATAAATGGAGAGTATCACCATGGATGAATCTGCATTAAGTGTATATGTTTTCTTAATTTTAAAAGTACTGAGTGACCTTGTCCAGAATGTTGCAATTGTATTTGCCATTTGTAAAAGGAAAATAGTGAATTATTTTAAAAAGAGAAAGCTTGTTGAATCTGTAACCTGCCTGGCCCTTTTCCAGGTGGAATTCAAGTTCCTGGAGATTTCTTGAAACCTCTTAATGGCTCAGGACCAAATTACCTAAAGGCTACCCCTCTCTCATGTAAGCCTTCTAACTTTCTAAAACAGGCAGGAATTATGTGGCCCTGTGTTAGAGGCCCAAGTATATTTTCTCTTGTGCATTACAGTTCTATAGATTTCAACCAGTCATAGTAACTAGCTGATCCCTGCAGTTGTTCCCTTCCCGTAAAGCCTCTTTCATATGTGTTGGATAGAAGAAAGAGTCAAACTCTCATATTCTAGTAAGCTTAAAAGATTTCCCTAGCCCTCCAAATTTTCTGCATTGCTTAGAAAACATAGGCAAGAGGTATGTTCTTCATGCTGGATTTGGACAAACAGATTAGAATGACATTCATAACTGTTCCCAATAAGCTAGTGGAGACATTTGTTGAATCCCATTATGTTATCCTTATGATCTGATTCCTGCATGTGACTGACAGCATTGGTTTTGGATATGGTTCACAGCAGAGGCACACTAATCAACTTGTACGTGGTCACTTTGGAAGTTCAAATAGTTGACAGTTTTGTCATTAATTTTATGCCACAACTGTGTTCTTAAACTGTGCAAAGAAAATATGTTTCTTTGTTTAGCACATTATATCCTGGAAGACAGAGTCAGTAGGCAAATCTTAATCTCTTCCTTCCATTCTTCCTTGAAAAAAGATACTTCTTCTGGAATAGCAACCACATTCAGTGTTGGATTCTGTGAAGTTAATTGAGCTGTTATTCCAGGGTAAAATGTAAAAACATATGCCTTGAATTGTCCATTCCTCTTCTTAGACATATTTATAGAATTTTTTATTGGGTATTTAAGTTTAGAGGCAATAACAATAATCCCTGAAGTGATTGATTTGTCATCTTTTCTGCTGCATTTGTCAAATAGTTATGAAAATGTTTGGAATTTAGATTAATGAAAAAAAAATCTCAAAGTATAAGACTATTAAAGACCAAAATCTCTTGGTTTAAGCTCTGTCCTCTTACTGCAGCAACTCTCAGTTGTTTTGATCATATGGCCAAATAGAAATGTAGCATGTTAGAAGTTTCCAAAGAAAGACAAAAAGGCTAATGCAATCACAGGACTTAAGTGTTGCAGGAAAGGAAGGGTAGCTAAATACTAATGAAAAAGGCTGATCTCTTATAAACCTGATCAAAGCCATTACAAATGCCTTTTAAAACTAAAAAGTAATAAGGTTACAGTGTGACTAAGTGGCTAGAGCAGGAGGACACTGACCTACCGCTGAAACAGAATCACAAAATGTGATACAATGTCGATGTTAAATGACAGCCTTGAAAAGTGTTGATCGTTTTATTGTGAATTTTCATCATGTGGCTCTTACAGTGATTGAGACCAAAAAGTGAAATCCTCCAGGTATAAAAACATAGGAAGTGTTTTTACTCTCTGATGAAAACGTTTGCAATCTCTGATGAAATTTTCACATGATTTTGATAGAAAGAAGAGAACACTTTGCAAGAGAACAAAGCTTCTACTAAGCAAGAGATGTCACTCTTAGATTTGGACGACTGTAAGTGTTTCAGATGTTATTTTTATGTTACTCCTATTTTGAAGTACTTCTTAAAGATTGAACGAATGCCCTTTAACTATGCATATATGATAACACAGTGCATTTTTACCAATTTGGATAATCTGCTTTAATCTGTTAACTATTATTTCAGAAGAGTTTCATGTTGAATGTGGGAAACACTGTTTGGTGGTTTGTTAAATATATTAAATGTATCATCAGATCATTGTAATGTTACACTTTTTGATTATTTCTCTTTTTATAAATGAAATAGTTTTTGAAAGCATAGCCTTAGTTACATACATGGTATCTAGAAATCATGCTGCCATTTCAATTCAGAAAGATTATTTTTTTAAAAAGTTGAATCTCCCCAGGTGTGTGTTCAAGTATGTTTACATCAGGTATAAACAAAAAATTGAAAACTAACAACACTAGGGCCATTTCTGAACGAGACTATTATAGCGCTTTGATTCCACTTTCAACATCCTATGGCAGTGGTTCTCAACCTGTGGGTCCCCAGATGTTTGTGGACTTCAGCTCCCAGAAGCTCTGAGCATTGACCACAGTGGCTGGGGCTTCTGGGAGCTGAAGTCCACGAACATCTGGGGACCCACAGGTTGAGAACCACTGTCCTATGGAATCCTGGGGTTTGCAGTTTTGGGAGAGGCTGGGCAGTCCCTCCTGAAACTGTAAACCTCAGGATTCCATAGGATGTTGAAAGTGGAATCAGAGCGCAATAACAGTCTCGTGCAGAAATGGCACTGGAATGGGATTGAGTCTCTTTCCCTCTCCCCTTTAAAAAAGTATTCATTGCAAATTGATGTTGTCCACTATCAGTTTAATGGTTCATGCTGGTGAAAAGGAGATGGAATTACTTTGTTGAGTTCCCCCTCTCCGTGCTGCCCCAAGTTTTACCTTCAGCACTTTTCAAACCCTGCTGTATAGACTTTCATTGGATGTAAGTTTTGCAAGGAGAAAAGGCAATTAGTAAAACGTTATGTTCCCTGCTCTTCTTACAGAGGGGGTATCCCCTGATAAGATAACTTTGTATTAGAAACAAAATCTGGATCCAGGCCTATGGATTTGGAAATTATGTTCCATTTTTTATCTTCTACATCTTGGAACACTCTTGGTTTTACTTTTAAAAATGTTTCTTTTCTGTATCTTTGCAACATAGCAATCTGAACATTAAAATCAGTAATATACTAATAATCAATGCTCCCATTTTTTATTTAAAAGTTTGGGAGCATTCATTAGATAGGGATATTTCTAATATGTGAGACAGCAGAATTTAAGATACCACAGAACCATAATCTTCTACATTAGCTTAACGATCTTTTAATTCTGTTTCTCAACTGTTTATTTTCTGCAGTCAATCCTGCGTCATCGCTCACAGTACTTCCCAGGTCATCGATTCTTTCTCCCACTTTAGCTGCTGATCTAGAAGGTTTAAGCTTATCAGGTTCTTTGGTCATTAATGTGAGTAATTTTTCCTCATAGTTTTATTTTCCTCTTCTCTTGCTTAATGGACTTGCTTCTTGATCAGCAATTAGCTCATAAACAATTCAAAACTCACCTCTTTAAATGTAAAAGAAAGACAAAGGTAGGATAGAGTTTTTTTAAAAACTCTGCCTGGGTGCTAATATCTACATAATAAACATAGCTCTTTTGATCCAGGCATACTTACTAAGATTATGAGGATGTATACATTCTGGGCTAATGTCCACACATCAACCAATAACACTGGGCTTTGATATGTTCTTGGTGAAATTATTTTTGAGTTATCTCATTTGAGGTATATGCTGTAGTGAAACAGATCTATTTTTGTTCTGAATATCCTATGTTAACTCTTAAGCAACTGCTTAGCATCATCTGTGTAGGAATTAGTGGTAACTACAGCTATTGACAGTTACAGTCCAACAACATCAGGAGAGCCAGAAGTTTTCCATCCATATCTCAAAATCATACCATGCAAAGGAGAGACACATGGGAGTGGGAGGCATGTAATGTTATGATTCTGTTTTAAGAAATTTGCTATTTTCTTACTTTTTGCTATGCAGGTTGTACAAATCAACAAGCTGTGTAAAGAAATTTGGAAATATTTTCACCATGAAAAAGTAGATTGGTTTTACTTTTAACTTCACCTTTATAATAACAGTGGGTTGAAATAGTAGCCCACAGTATATGATTTTAATCTTTAAAAATGCTTTGGCATAATTAAAATTTGCTTAGCTAAAAATTTAAGATACAGACACAAATACTTGAAATTTTTCATATATGAACCAGCCTTTTACAAGGCCTAAGAAACAGGATAAAATTGCGAGATCTATATAATAGTTAAAGTAGCTGAGAAGGTGGCTTCTCTGAAAGCACCCAGGCCATCATGAATACTTCATTTATCTAATGATATGTATTGATCTTATTTAGCTTTAGGTTTGTGAGCCAAGTATTTTGGCCATGTACATTAAAGTCATTTTACCCATGGAAGTCCATAGTATTGACCAGGTATGCTAATGTAATATATCTTCTTGTTTACAGTCTTTGTGATAGGGACTTTAATAGGTATGCTAGGAGCTAGATTCCTTTCAGTACAGAGGAGAAAACATCTCCCATAGGAGCCTATATAATGAGTATGTATTTTACACTGCTGTTCTAGTAAGTATTGTGTAGTACTCAGAATCAATTTAAAGGCCTTTCATTTTTTTTAAAGCTGATATTTGTGTTCATTGGCTACAATTGTTCCTTTCTTTATTTAATTTTTCAAAATTGTTTTAATATAAATAGAATTTTTTTATTGATTTTAGGCAATTACATCCTTTGTAAGCATCCCCCCAAGATACAATGCTTCATAAAGGAGCATGTAATATTGAAATGCACAGTCATAATATACAGATTGAAAATGTTGAAAACTTCCCTCACACACTGAGCTGAATACCTTTGGAAGTCCATCATCATCTCCCCGCGATCCCCGGTCAATATAACAGTTACAAATCATTACAGAATTGTATTTTTTTCTTTCTTACCTATAATCATTTAGTGTTTTATTATTTATTTTTTTCAATCATACTAATTACCACATTGTATTTTATCGGTCATCACGGATACTCCGTTTAAATCATTCCAAAACAGAGAAGTGACCAATCTGCCAGCTGCGAATAAGCAACTGCTTCTTTCTTTTCTGGAAGATAGGCAGCCAGTGATTCACAGACCGCTACTGAGAATATCAGTGGCATACATCACTCCATTGGAATATAGCAGTTTTGTAACAGGGTATAAGTTTTTTAAATCAGACATATCAGTGTAGGCTTGATATATCAAACCAGATATCAATCTTCTCAGCAAGCCTTTTTTTAAAAACTAAAGAAAGATGAGTCTATGCTTGTTTAACATGGTAATGTTGGGAGAAAACTGCATTGTTTGAAGAGGTATTGCAGGTGCTCTAAGGACAGCATTTCCAGTGGCAATTGTTGGGTGTTGAAACTAGAGATATAGGACTCAGTTTATATCTGTGGTGTGACAGTTTCACATGCAATCTGCTATAAATCTGTCCCTTTCCACTTCTTAAGCATACTGCAATTTTAAATAACCTCAGAAAATTCACTTATATCTTTTGTAATATGCACATTTTTTGCATGCAGTGTGTGCACCAATAACATCATTGCAAAATTCAGGGAAGTACAGAAATAGAAGAGTGACTATTCTGTCTAGCCAGCATGAATTAGGTTGGCTTCCTTAAAAAAATCAAGAAATTCACACAAAATTCTCAGTAATCTCTCTGAGACAAATAATCCCCCTGAGACACAGACACACCGTAATAGTAAAAGGTATGCTGACATGCATATCTGAAATTAACGTAGGAAGTCTACATGTTTTGACTTTGTGATCTGGTGGGGGTTTTGTGTGCTAAATGATAGAAAAAGATCTGTTGGATGGGCCTGCTTCAGACATGACATTTTACCCACACATGCTTCCATGCAGATGAAGAGGAGAAATGAAGGGGAGAAATATATAAATGATTGTGCAAAATATTGGCTCTTTGATTAATCTGAGAATTAAGGGATAATGCTGTATGTGCTGAGTTTGAGATAACCTCATGTACTGGATAACCTACACACCACAAAATTCACTCTGAGGTAGACAGTAGTTTATTTTGGTGAGATAAACATGAGCAACACAGCACATTTCCATAGAAGTTGCTGAGACTAACTGCATTCCTGCAGATTAGAGCTTTTATATAGGTTAACATTACAAATTAAGAAGTGAAGCAGTGATTGGTGAGAGTCATGCACCCCACTATCTCCCCAGCAGTTCTCAGCCCTGTGCCTGTCACATACTCCCCTCCATCCTTGACCAGGGTGACCTAATCATATCTTTCCTGTTCTTACCTCAAAGGCACCAGGCTAAAAAAACATTTGGTTCCAGTCTGTACTTTCATTTTCACCCTTATGTGTTCTTCCCCCTCTCATCAGATACATTGCAACGAGCAATTAGCAATAGATACTTCGGAACAGTCATAAGCAAAGCCTAACAGTTTACATAGTAACTTCTTAGGCAATTGTTAAATACATTTGCCAGAATACACATACAGCAAAATGTAATAATTTGCTATTGCAGGGAGCTTCGCAACTTGACAAATAATAGCAGATATAAAAAGCACTAGCATCACAACCATGTTTGGTCAAAAAGGACAGGAAGATCGGTGCTGATGAAGGCCTGAAATCCTGTTAAAATAAAACTGCCTAAAATAATGGCTGAAACTTAATTAAATAGAAACTATGAACAATTTACTAAGTATGAATGTAACATCTTCAAGCTTATAGTTGTTTAATAATATACTTATGTATGATGAGTCTCAATGAAATTTTCTAGTAGTTACATTTCTAGGACTTTCCATTTTCTAAGCAGCTTTGGTCTTAAACAAAGTAAAACATATAATAGAAAGATAATAGGAAACTGGAACAGGCAAGGGAGCACTAGTGTAATATGTTGATCCTGTTGGATCTTTCTGTAGCCTTTAGCACTTTGGTTCGCCAGATTTACTGTTACAGTTGACATCATTGGGATAATGGGAAATGTTTTGTTCTGGGTTAATTCTTTTTTGTTTGACTGTTCCTCCTTTGTTTTATTTTGGGGATTTACTTCACAAGCTTTTCCTGTAACTGTAAGTGTACCAAAAGGATGAGTTTTAGGACCTCTTCTTTTTTCATTGTATACTCCCTTTCAGATTTCTTATTTCACATTTCGGTTTTCAGCGTCATATTTATGCAGATGACACACAGAATTTCCAGAATTTTAAATCAGTTTATGCCTCTGTGTGGAAGTACGTAATGGATTGCTTGTTGACCATTTCTTTGTGACTACTCACTGTCTTAAGTTGAAAATGGAAAAAATAAAAATCTTGGTATTTCAGCCTTACCAACCAGTAGCCTCTCTTTCATGCCGTCCACTGGATTAGAAGCCTTGCACAATGGTTCCTGTTTCAATTGCCAGAAACCTCAGAGTCCTGCTGGACTACCATTTGTCCCTGTCAGAAGAGCTGCTATATTCTGTGCTAGTTAAAACTACTTGAAGACTATAATGAATGACAGATGTATTGGATGACAGATCTGTAGAGAATGAATGAGATCCCTTGGGGTAGAAAGACAGGGCAGAATCGTATCAAATGATTTCTGATAATTAAGTGGTATGAGGCAGTCTCTGAGAATTTGTTCTGTTCCCACAAGTGAAAGAAACTAATTAGCAAGAAAAAAAGCAACTAATATTACTTAATTATTTGAAATACATGTTTATTGTCTTGCAGTTTGTCAGGACCCTCTAACATATAAAAGCAGATAAAATAAAAGCAGATAAAACATCTTAGTGTTATAATCTGTTGGTAAGAGATGTCTGTAATATCGCTGTATCACGAAATAAGGGAGTAAGTAGCATAGGTATTCCCAAGCGAGGGAGTAAATAAGGATTATTGCAGTAGGCTTTGCAGCTCTGCCCTTCATTGTGTAACATTGGAGGCCTTAATTATGGAAGGACCTCAGTCTCGGCCTCATTTACAGAAGTGGAGTTGGGGAAAAAACATCCTGTGTAAGACTGATAACTCAGGAAGACTGAGTTCTCAGTCTTACAATGGTGTCTTCTGAATGAGTGTACTACTGTTTTCACTTTTAGGCTGCAGGGGATGTCCTTGACAGGAACCTGTGTCATAAAGGGTTTTTAGGTATTGGAAAAACAAAGTTATGGATTAAGCAACATTCAAGGAATGAAGTCCTTTTTTAACTGCCACAGAGGGGCCTTCTCATTCTTAGGACAACCCATCTGAGCAGCAGCTTGAGGGGCTTGATAATTGCCATTCGTTTGGTAACCTTACTGAAGCCATTTAATTTTCTATTTCAACAGAAGTTGTAAACGATATGTAGAAATGTCTTCTAGAAAGTTCTAAAATTCCAGAACTCTGTTTCCAAAAGGCAGAATATAGAATTATATTTGAATTAGCAAGGGAAAATTATAGATTTAGGTAATGTTACCGCCTCAGAAAGAAATGGGAAATGTTAGCAGAATGAATGGTACATTGACAGATCACCATAGAATCCTGCTCTCTAACACTGGTTCTGCAGCATTATATGTGAAAAAAAGCATGGTATTAGGTAACTTCTGAAGTTAAGGCAATTATTTGCACCATTCTGCATTCTGGTGGCAGTTTTGAGTTGATTACACCTATATTCTTTACATTGCATGTGAAAACAATGGCCTTGACACCTTGTCAACTCAGATCTTCACAAATTTCCCATCACATATTTCAGTACTAAGTACACCAAGGCTTTCCAAACGGTGTGCTGCGACACAGTAGTGTGTTGCCTGAAGTGTGTAGGTGTGTCGCCTACAATCTTGGAAATGTATGTTATTATTTATAAATCATATATTTTTAAAAATATGTGAAAGGTTTTCATGAAATATGTTGTGTCCCTGTACATTTTGTTATTACAATTTATGTATGTGTCTGTATCTCTTATAAGGCATTAGTTTAACCTCCAGTTTGCTAGTAAAACCGAATTACTATGTCGCGGAATGATGCACGTCTAAAAAGTGTGTCACCAACCTGAAAAGTTTGGGAAGCTTTGCAGTGCACATAGATTAGACTGATGCCTATGTAATATATTATTCCAGTGGTTTCTAACCTAGGGTCTGGGGGGGCCAGTGGTCAGTGATGCTCTCACAGAGGTTTCATGAAAGTCTCAAAGGCTGTTCAGGCCATTTCGTCTCCACTGTGGAGTGACAACATGACAGAAACCAAGACAAAAGGAGGCAGACTGGTTGGCTGAGCCTGTGTGTTGACTTTCTTGTGGCTGCTCTGCAGCAGGGAGGAGGCAGGCTGAGTAGCTGAGTTCAGTGAATCTGACAGCCAGCCAGTCAGTATTTGCCCTTCTCTCCTCTCTTCCCCCTCCCCCCTTTCCAGTGGAGAGCAGTCCAGTGTACTAGCAGAAATACCCAAACAGCCCCCTCTCTTTTCCCTTCTTCACAAGAAGGAGAGGAGACTAAGGAGGAGGGAGGCAAAAAAAGCAAAAAGGGATGAGGTCGAAGGCAAAAAGGGGGGTTTGATGCAACCCCTCTATCAAAGACCCCAAGTGCATCTCCTCATCTTCATTCGTAAGTGCATATACTTTCATCTGAATTGAGTGGCAATTTTGTTTGCTTACGGTGATCCCTTGTTCCAACTTCCAGTTTCTTGCCGGGGTAACACCTATTGCAGCATCGGCCCCTCTTCTCGTTTGGCCCCATTCCTCCCTGCTATCCTGTTTCAGAACTGGCTGCCATGTTATGTTGAGGATCTCATTCAGCCACCACTCAGTTCAGATGAAAGCACATACACTTATAGAGGGGTTGCTTCAAACTCCCTTTTCTGCCTTCAACCCCTGGCTTTTCTCCCCTCATTATTACGCTCCCTCCCTCCTATACCTGCCTCGGTCTCTTCTCCTCCTGATGAGGAAGGTAAAGGGGAAGGAAGTGTTTGGAAATTTCTGATAGACTGGATGTCTGGAAAAGAATGGATGGAGAGAGAGAGAGAGAGAGAGAGGGCAAGTGGTGGCTGGCTGGCTGGACCTACACTTTGCTGTTCAATACATTCCAGTCTTAAATTGGAAGAAAGAAACAGGAGAAGGTCTTCTCTCCCCCTCCAGCAGCTCTCAGGGAACTGTTCATTTTCTTATTTCTCCCTTCTCTCCCAATTTGAAAACTCTTGATGTACAGTTTTAAATATTTGATGCATTTTAGGGTTTTAAATCTTGAGTTAAGTCTTGAGTTAAGTCTTATTCTGTTCCCACAGTGGCAAGATGTCTGTGGGAAGCCTGCAGGCATAACAGCACAGTAGTATCCTCCCTCTCATTATCTCCTTCTGTTGAGAGAGACACTGCCTCTGACTTTTTGTTATATGCCTTCAAACGTTCTCGAGCTGACAAGAGGATCAATCCACAATGCCTGGGTTTGATTCTCATGCCAGCTTACACAGGAGCTGTTCTCAAGCTAGATGAAAAACCGTTAAACCGGCTCTGTCCCTCTCCTGCCAGTTTTTTTTTTCTCCTGCGTGTTAGCAAGACGCATTTAGGTCCCTCTCTGGCAACACAGGGGAAAATATATTATTTTGAAACAGGAGTTCAGTTATTTTATTGAGAGTGAGAAAGTGTAGCTAATATGTCCTCGGAAAGGAATGGAAATGGAAAGTCGGTGCCAGCAGATGAAGTGATCCGTAGCACCACTGAATTGTTGGGCTCGGACACAGGAAAACTTAATACTGTTCAGAAAACCGCCGTAAGGCGGGTCATGGACGAGGAGGTCGGAGCAAATGTTCAGAAAGGTAAAACTTAGCGAATCGCTGAAGACGATTGCACAGCGGAGCTCTGTAAAATATTCCTGACCTCCAGCGAGAGCAAGGCAGATGACATAAAATTGGCTGGCAGTAAAAGGGCCTCTGATGTTAAAAAGGTAATGGACAAGAAATCAGACAAAAAGGTAAACAAGCAAGACAAATTGGGAGGCAAAAGCTCCCAAAGCCTGCCTCAGGTAATCAGCAACTTACCGGCGAGAGTTCCGGGCGCCATCTTGGAAATAAAGATTCCAAGAGGGCATCACGGGAGACAGCCAGCCCCTCAAAGAGTTTGGACACTGTTTTGGGTGCGGCTGCGCACGTGAACACTGACGCAGCCTAGAATGCAGTGGCAGCTGCGGATGTGTGCAGGGTCGCTGTGTCAGTTATGGCGGAGCAGAACACAGCCGACCAGGTCACTCTGAGGCCTGAGCAGATAACCTGGCCATTAGAAAGAGACAATTCATGGCTTGATGGCTGGTGAGTGCGGCACAGCAGAGGCCAGAACTTCAGAAGGAGCCCACAGAGGTATGGTGGGGTGGCCTAGGTTGTCAGAGGCAGCACTGAATGGAGAATTTCAGATGTGAAATGCAGCAAATGGTAAAGGAGGCTGTGATTGCGAAGCTTTAAGCAGTTTTAACACATGCCAATGAATTTTAACTCAACTGATTTTAATGATCAACTGGCCATGTACAGAGTAATGAATTTGTTCAAGCAACCTGATTTACAGCAACAATTATTTAATAACAATCAATTGAATAACTCCCTAATGAATTTACAACAACACATTACCTCATATGATCCAGAGGGCACTAAGGAGCAAAGGGATGTACAACAAGCGAAGAAAAGGAGAGTGGAGCAGGATGAGAGGCCAAGTACAAGCAAAGTATCAGTTGCGCCACATAAGGACAAGTCCTGTACCTCAAAAGATAACACTGTGGCAAAAAGAATAACTTCACCTCCGCCCAGGGAGTTAAGCAAAACCATCTCTGAGGGAGTGGGGCTCAGTGACGAGGAAATAGCTCCAGAAGAAGTACTAGACTTGGAGGAAAAGGATTACCAATACTCTGATGTTGAAGAAGATGATAAGTCTGAAACAGATAGGATGTGTGAAGCAGAATTCTTTAAGGGGATGTTGAGAAGGGTGCTTCAAACATTAGGTTTGGATAGTGAAAAAGAACAGGAGAAAGGGAACAAGGAATGTAAGTTAGCATCCTTAATTAGGAAAAAAGAAACAAGGAGCATGGAGATTCCTCTGCCAGAGTTATTCAAAGATGTCATCATGGCAGAGTGGTCTTCTAGGGAAGTGCTAGGAAAAATTTGGCATCCAGTCAAAAGTTGTACTCTTTTGTAAAAGAGGATGTGGAGTTCCTTAAGTGCCTCCTGTGGATGCTCCATTGCAGATTTGGTGTCGGCTGCCATTGTCCCCAGGGAGGGGGACACCCAGCTGAAGGAGGTAGGTGAGCATAGGGCGGAGTCATCACTTCGGAAAGCTCACGAAGCAGCCTCTGCAACAAGTAAAGCATCTACTGCCGCCTTCATGTTTGCTCGAGCGGGGGTATTGTGGTCTCAGGACATACTGGAGGCACAGGACCTGAGTATGAATGAGTTAATGAAAGCAGTGGAGTAGATACAGAGGGTGCCGAAGTATGTCGCAGATGCTGGTTTGGATGCCACCATATGTGCAGCAAGGAACGTAAATATGCTAACTGTTGCAAAGCGTTCCTTGTGGTTGCATCATTGGGAGGCAGATCAGAAGTCACATAATAATTTGGCTTTCGTCCCTTTCCAGGGAGATCTTCTATTTGGTGCAAAGGCTTTAGAGAAGGTTTTAGTGGAAACAAAAGAGAAAAAAACAGGTAATGCCCACTCTTCAAAAGAGGAGGGTAGATAGGAGGAATTATCAAACATCTAATTACTCCTTTCGTGGAGGAAGGTCTTACGGATTTTCAGGGAGAAGCTGGATATAGGGCTGGAAGGTACCAATGGAACAGACAAAAACCACAGTTCTCCAAGCAGTATCAATACACTAAACAAGGACAAGGGAAGCTTGGAGCAATCCCAAGTGAGGAAAAACTCAGTCTTGACAACCAGCAACAGAAAGTAGGGGGAAGACTTCTGTCTTTCAGAAACAGATGGTCTCAGATAACCTCAGACCGCTGGGTTCTAAGTGTAGTGACTCAAGGTTACAAGATATATTTCCATACAAGACCCAAAGACAGATTTCTTCCATCTCCAGTTTCAAAAGAGCAAGCCAAACGTCAAGTTGTTTACCAAGAAATAATTCATTTGCTAAAGATAGGGGCAATAGGGAAAGTCCCGGAAAATCAGAAGTACATAGGGATGTACTCAGTGTTCTTTGTGGTTCCCAAGTCAAATGGCAAGCATAAGCCGGTGTTAAATCTGAGGTATCTCAACAAGTTCGTAGAGTACAGGAAATTCAAAATGGAAACTTTACAAACAATCAAAGAGAATTTGGTGTGGGAGGACTATATAGCCTCTATAGACCTCAAAGAAGCATACCTCCATGTCCCCATGTGTACGGACGACAGGAAATACCTCAGATTCAACTACCAAGATTACCACTACCAGTTCAAGGCTTTTCCATTTGGCCTGGTGTCAGCTCCACGAGTTTTTACAAAGGTGCTGATTCCTCTGATAGCATTCCTAAGGATGCAGGGGGTGCAGCTATATCCTTACTTGGACGACATCTTACTAAAAGTGCACTTGGAAGCCAAGTTGAGGAAGGACTTGATTTTAACAGTACAAACTTTAACAGATTACGGGTTCCTTCTCAATTACGAGAAGAGCATGTTGAACCCAACGAAGGTATTGACACATTTAGGAGCCGGAATAGACACATTGAAGGGGAGGCTGTATCTTTCAATGGAAAGATTAGAGAAGTTACAGCAGGAAGCTCACAGGTTAGCACAGAGCAGAGCTGTGCACTTAATGCAGCTGGCAAAAGTTTTAGGACTCCTTGTTTCCACGACACAGTTGATTCAATGGGGCAGTTTCCACTCAAAACCGTTGCAGAGGTTGCTGATGAGGCATCAGTTGGCGATAGCAGTGAGAAAGCATTACACAGTGGAGGTGCCAAGGCATATTTGCACTGAAATGACTTGGTGGCTGAAAAGGAGAAATGTGGCATCTGGAATTCCTTTTCAGAAGCAGAATTTGGTTCATATCACAACGGACGCGAGCCTCTCAGGTTGGGGAGCCCACTGCGAAGGTTATTCGGTGCAGGGGTGTTGGACTTCCACGGACCAGTGTTACAACATCAATTTCCTAGAGTTGAAAACCGTTCATCTGGCGCTCCAGAGATGTGTGCACCTTGTGAAAGACCGTAATGTGAAGATGTTTACAGACAACATGACAGTTAAGGCATACATTTGCAAGCAGGGTGGATTACATTCTGTGCCTCTGGTAATGGCGTCAACACGTCTTCTCAAGTGGGCCGAGACTCATGTAAGATCAGTCACAGCGGTGCACTTGAAGGGAGAGTTGAATATCCAGGCAGACTATCTGAGCAGGAATGGTCTCTCAATATGGAGGTTTTCCAAGATATAAACAGTTTTTTTGGAGCTTTACAAGTAGACTTGTTTGCTACTGGAGAGAATACCAAATTAAAAGGTATTTCTCCATCAGTGGAGACAAAGGTGCTGAGGCGTACGATGTGCTATCAGTAGCATGGCCTCCAGGAACACACTGCGCTTTTCCACCAGTTCGAGTTGTGCAAAAGGTGCTTGCAAAAATACCCCTAGAGAATGCCTCAGTGGTATTGGTAGCACCATTCTGGCCAAGGAGACCATGGTTCCCATTACTGCTGCAGTTAGCCAAAGGGCCTCTGTGAAGGTTGCCATTGAGGACAGACTTACTGACGTAGGGTCCAGTGAGCCATCCAGATCTTGAGTGGCTGAGTCTGGCAGCATGGAAATTGAAAGGCGTTTTTTAACCCAGCATGGTATGCGGAAAATGTGGTCAAGACTATTTTGGGATCGCGTAGGGAGTCCACACAGAAAATATATGACAGGACATGGAAGATTTTCCAAAAGTGGTGTGAGGAGAATAAAGTTCCTCTGGCAGAGGTGGGAGTGACACACCTACTCCACTTCTTGCAAGATGGTCTGGAAAAGAGCCTCCGACCTAACACCTTGAAGAGGCAGGTGGCGGCTTTATCAGCTTTTCTATCTGAGGATGGGGATTTGTTCATGAACATCCTCATATAAATCGTTTTGTGAGAGGAGCTATGTTGTCTTCGTTCCAAACTGTACATAGGTTCCCATCTTGGGACTTGACTTGAACCTGGTGCTGAATGCTTTGACTGGGCTGCCTTTTGCACCATTGAGGGAGTCATCTTTGAGGCTACTATCTTTTAAGACCACTTTTCTCCTTGCTATCACTTCGGCTAGATGGGTGTCAGAGTTGGCGGCATTGTCAGTCAATAAGAATTTGTGCAAGTTTGAGCAGGACAGATTGACATTAGGTTTTGACCCTTCCTTCCTGCCTAAGTGCCTATCATAGTTCTCCTGGCCGCAAATGATTCATTTGCCAACTTTTTGCCCAAAACCAGTCCATCCACTGGAGAAGAAATGGCACACGTTGGACGTTAGGAGGGCAGTGAAGGCCTACATAAAGAGAACAAAAGAGTTCCGTAGGTCAGATGCCTTCCTATTGTCTTTCGAACCAAAGACACTTGGTCAGCGGGCAAGTAAAGCAGTTGTTGCAGCGTGGATAAAGACTGGTATTTTCCTATGCTGTGATTATTCAAAGCAGCCATGGCCAGTCAATGTGTGGCCACATCCCACTCGATCAATGGCAACTTCAGTGGCATATGATTCCACCTGTTCTCTGGAAGATGTATGTAGTGCAGCAGGGTGGAAGGAGGCAACTACCTTCATTAAGCATTACAAACTAGACAAATATAAGTCTGCCCAGGCAGCGTTTGGCCGCCGGGTGTTACAGGCTGTGCTTTAGGTAGAAACCCACCCATGGTTCAGCTTGGGAAATTCCCAGGTGTAGTGGATTGATCCTCCTGTCAGCCCGAGAATGAAGAGTTGGTACTTGCGTGAACGATCATTCTGGGATGACAGGAGGAGCAATCCAAACCCACCACTAAAGGAAGGATTAAGGCAGATATGTAGGTGAGTCTGAGATAGCAGATACACTAGAGAAAGGAAACTGGCAGGAGAGGGACGGGAGCCGGTTTGACGGTTTTTCATCTAGCTCGAGAACGGCTCCTGTGTAAGCTGGTGCGAGGATCAAACCCAGGCGTCATGGATTGCTCCTCCTGTCATCCCAGAATGATCGTTGACATAAGTACCAACTCTTCAATTTCCAACTTATGGCAACCCTAAGTTCAACCTATTGTGGGGTTTTCATGGCAAGATTTGTTTAGAGCAGGGTTTTCATTGCTTTAGTCTGAGGCTGAGACAGTGTGACTTACTCAAGGTATTTGTGACTTTCCTAGTGGGTTTCTGAGGCCAAGCAGGGCTTTGAACCCTGAACCGTAAACCTGCAGAATTGTAGTCCACATTGTCCTATCACACTGGCTCTCTTATTGCTTTTGATACTGGAGGTAAGAGATAAACATCGTGACTAGTAGCTTTTGGTAACAGTCTTTTCCATGAATTTGTCTAATCTAATTTTAAAACCACCCACGTTGATGAATTCTGGTAGTAAATTGTACAACTAAATTGGGACTATATTTTCCGTGATAAGTGTGAGGCTAATCTTAGAATCCTAAAAGCTTAGGCCTAATGTACCTCAAGGAACACCTGCTCCCATGTTTTCATGGCCTGTTATTAAAGTCATCTTCAGAGGCTCTTCTCTGCCCACATTGGTTTAGTAGATAGCTACCACAGAAAGCACCTTCTCAAACCATTATGTCTAAACATTTTAAATAAATAAAGTCTCTCCTAGATGTCTCACCTTTTAGCTTCCTTTGATGGCCCCAGCTTTTAGTAATATGAGAGAATGGGAGCCCCACATCCATTTTACCTATAGATCACATACATCTATATATGTCTGTCAAGTCCCTTCTCGCCCGACTCTTTCATCAGCTAAAAAGTTTCAAAAGGTGCAGTCTTTTTTCCTAGCAAAATTGCTCCAGCCGTATGATCATTTTGGTTGCTCTTTTCTGCACACTTCAGGTATACATTATCATTTTTGCAAAATACACAGCTTATCATTATCACCATTTATTTATATAGCACCATAAATGTACATGGTGCTTTACAAGTTAAAACAACAACAAAACAACAACAACAACTAAAAAATGGTTTCCTGCTGTCAGGCTTACATTCTAAATAAGATACGGTAAAAAAGAAAAAAGGAAGCGCAATGTGAGAGGCGATTACTGTCTCTTCTCTCCCTTCGAGGCCACGGCAATGGTCGTTGGGGTAAACGTCATCTGCTTCTAGTCCTAGGCATGATGGGGCTGTGCCTGCTTCTTCTATCCCTCCAAGGCCAGGCCAGTGTCAGTTAGGATGGATGGAGGGCCTTTCATTGGCTTCTGGGCCTAGGCATGATGGAGCTGTACCTGCCACTTCTCTCCCTCCAGGGCAGTTGGGATGGGGAGAGGGCTTATTGTCACTCTCAGAAAACTCTAAAAAATTGGAGACACAGGACTTTGCAGAAAGAAGCCATGTTCATTCTCATTAGGCAAGATTAGTTTTATCTTTTATAATTCTTTCTAGCAATTTACCTGAAAGAGATATTCATTGAACTTGTCCTCTGGGTCAGTCCTGGGTACTTTTAAAAAAATGTCTCCTGCTGTACAGAAGCTGAATTAAAGAAAATTATATATTTGTATTAGAAAACACACTAATTTTATATTTGAGTTCTTTGAGGTGTCTTAGATGGATACTATCTGGATGTTGTGACTTCTTCATTTTCAATTTATCAGTAAAGTCTGGAGCTTCATATTTGTTACCAGTATTTACCTTAGTTTTTCAAACTCCCTCCTTGAAAATGTCAATTCAGGTATGTGTATCTGTCCTATACTCTGTGCAGTGAGGGCCGTCAGAAAGAATTAATTTAGCTCCTATGTAATCTTGCCCTTCTTTTATTACTCCTTCAACTTCTTTGTCATAAATGGTTCAACTGGCTCCCTATCCCATTTTCTGTTTCTGGTGTATTTAACTTTTTACTGGTCTCAGTGTTATTAGAAATACATACTTCATAACTGTTTTTTGCACCCTATATTGTCTCTTTGTTTTAAATAAGCTTGCTCTTTGAGATCCAGTTTGACTGTATTGAACTTCCTTGGCAATTTCCCACTTGCATAATTTGAAAGTGATGTGGTAGTTGTTTCCAATACATTTAGCAGGAGTCACACCTTGCACTGAGTTTTGCATCTTCTCCTCCTCTGACTTGTTCTATGAATTTAGTGCCATCTTCTAGGGCAGTGCTACTTAAAGTGGTGGTCCATGAACTGGTGTGTTGGTCCATGAGCCGTTGACTGCTAGTCTGCAGAGAATTGGTAGGAAAAATCTAAATGGCTGTTACTAGTTACTAGTCCTTTGTATCTTAGGGGGAAAAATTGCTGCTCTTCTTCATAGTCTCTGTGCCTCACACAGTTGGGTTTCATACCTGTGCAGAAGTCTTATTTGGAACTTTCTAGAGCTGATTAGCTTGGCCCTGTCCCCACCCCCTCTGTAACTGTTGGGAATGCTCAGGCCCACCAAACTACCATTACCTCAATTTCTTTTTTCCAGGGAAAGAGGCACATGCTATTAATTTTTCTCCTGTTGAGTAGTTAACCCTGTATCATGTCGTTTTCTGTCTCCACTCTTTGTAATTCTAGCTGGTATTTCTTTCTTTTCTTTTTTTTAACTACCAGAAGGTTAAAAAAATCTTTTTCTATCACACAGTTTTCCTTCCCCCCCCCCCCCAGCAAACTTTACTATTTGCTTATGGCTTCTTCTCCTATCCTGTTTAAATACTGCATAACCTGTGGCCATAAAATCATATTCTTCAATGTGCAGTCTGAGTGCTTATTGTGCCTGGGAGAAAAGTACAGTATGTAAAATGTAATGCCTGTAGAAAATTCAAGCCCCAAGTACTGAAGAATCAAGTGGAGAGGCTGAAGGCCTGTTGCTTGGAAAAAGCACTACAAGTGTTTGTCCTTTAGCCTTCATCTCACCTAGTGAAGCACAAGGCAAAGAAACATGAGTTTCATGGGGGTACTTCTCACTTATCAAGCCTTGAATTGTTGGTACCAACTTTACACCATGTGTGGTACTGCAACACTCGATACTAACAGCTCCAGAGATGTCCACTACCTCATCAAAAGCTCTCAAGACTTAGATTTCATTCAACATTCTCCATCATTATCAGAGTTTGGGGTACTGATGCATTTACACAGACTTTGAATGTAATTGAAGTTACTCATTACCATAAGTCTTCTCTCTGTGGATGTTTCTGATTTTATTCTCCATCTTACAGTCACTCTGGTCAGGTTCAACAGGATATCCACCATATGAATGTACTTTTGGGACTTATTATTGTCACCCACAGCAATAGTTTTTGGAGAAATGACTGCCCTCATGATAATGCCCTCTTTTACATACAGAATGACACTATTCAGTATGGTTTTCCTTGTACTTTGTATGGAGCTGTTATCCAGAGATGACCACGTCTCTCCGGTTTTCTCCTTCTAGCCAATTTTCTGTTCTATCCACTAGCCAACATCCAACATCAAATTGGTGGAACATTCTCCTTCCTTCCTTGTTTATATGATATATTACTGAAGTCAGGGTGCAAGAAGAAGGCCAAAAAGGATTTAGAGACACACTGCATTTTTTACAGGATCATGGTTTCCTGATAGACATGAAAAAGAATCAGTTGGAGTTGACCACAGTCATTACACATTTGGGTACCTGGATAGATACAAAAGCAGGTTGTGTGCTACTCTCCAAGGAAAGAAGGACAAGATAAGATAGGAAGCAAACAGGTTACTGATTATAAACTCTGAAGAATTAATTCATTTAGCCAAAGTCCAGGGTTTACTAATCTCTTTGATAAAGCTAGTGTGTTGGGGAAGGTTTCATTATGTGGTAAAGCTGACAAAATCAGTGAAAAAAAGATTTATGACAACCACAAATTGGATAAAGCAATTCTGTTTTATTCTGAAAAGAAAGTGGTAACAACAACACATGTCAGCCTTGTCAGGATGGAGAGCTCATTGAAATTGACTTTTTGTTCAGGGAAAATGGTCACCAGTAGAGGCAAAGCAACATATGAATTTCCTGGGATTGAAAGCAGCCCAGCAAATTTTATTGAGATTCACAAATATAATAAAAAATCAAAAGTGCACAGACAACATGATGGTCAAATCGCACCTTCCTTGACTGAAAAAATTTTTATATGCCTTCCCACCTTTGTGGGAAGGTTCTGTCAAAAGTCTGCATGAAAAGGACACAGATTGTGTTAATTGCACCTTACTAGCCATGTTGACTATGGTTTCCTTGCCTTGTTCAAATGTTGATCTTACCTCCCTGTAAGAACCCACTAGAGGCCTAAGATCTGCAGGGGAAGGCTTGCTCTTGGTCCCGCTACCATCCCAGGCTTGCTGGTGAGTAGACAGGAGAGAGCCCTCTCAGTGGCTGCTCCACCCTGTGGGACTCTGTTATGGAGAAGGCTGAAATACCTGGTTCCTGTCAACTTTTCCTTAGAGGTGATGATTTTTGATATTAAGCATCAATCTGGTTGAGGAATCCCTGTGATGATACGTACATGAAGATACATATAAACATAAAGGAGAAAAGCATGCCATCTGGTTAAGTGTTAAAACCTAGTTAAGACTATTTTGCTCAAGAAATTCAGTCTTGGGGCCCATCTGTCACACTCAGGAATGACATCTTCAAGGGGAGATCTTTCTTGCAGTTTTGCCACCCTCAGAGAAGTGTTTGATCAGTGTGTGAGAGAAGGCCTTCTCATTTGATGTTCCCAGACAGTGAAACTACCAAGAAAGCCCAGGCTGCCACACTCCTCCTTATAATTCCATCGACAGGCAAAGCCCTTAAAATGGAGGATCATTGTGCTCTAAATCTTTAATTACTATTCTTTAACTTGATATGGTTTTCAACTGTTGAATTTGATTTTTGTTTTAATATTATAGCTTTAATATTAATTAATAAAGTTAATTATTATACTTTATTAGTATTATTAATGTTAATATTAAACTAATATTATAGCTTTATTTATACATTTATTTTTCTTCTAATTCTTCTAACCTTTTTCTTCTAATTCTGGTGTGAGCCACTCTGAGTCCTAATTCAGGATATAAGTCAAAATACATAAATAAGATTATATGTATGTATGGATAGGTCTTACCTGTTTGGTACCTGAAATTAACATGCTGTTCTTTGAGTAGTCCCATTTAATTTCCACACAAAGATGATGGAGGTCCAAGGGGCAAAAAAGTTCAGGGGATTTTCACAGAAAAGTGATGGAAGTGTAAGAGGCACAGAGGTTCTCAGAGAACAGATTACAGGGATTTAATCCATGGATGTCTGCCAAGATTCTAGCCTCTATCAGTTCTTCATACTCCTTTTGCTGTTTAAATCTGACTGGCGTTTACTTTATATTTGATAATGGAAGGCCTGCACTGAAAGACAAAGGATTGTAGAGTACATGTGTGTGTGTTTAAATAAACATTCACACACTGGTATAAACTCAAAACAGCTTCTCAAAAATCACAATACATAAAACACTGTAAAAATGTTTAAATTACTGAAGTCAATTTCATACATTAAAGCTGAGAATGGTAAGCAGCAATAATACAAAAATGAAACTTTGTGAAACCTCAGAGAGAAGGTTTTTCAAGTTGTCAGCTTTGATTGATTTGCCAACTGTACCCCCTCCTAGGATTGGAAGATCTAAAGATCTTAGTGCATGCGCTGGTAACATCAAGGTAGGACTTCTGCAATATGCTATATTTTGGGCTACCTTTGTACCAAGGTTGGAAACTCCAGCTGGTTCAAAATATGGCAGCCAGATTGGTTACAAGTACATCGAGGAGTGAGCAATCACACCGATATTAAAATCACTCCATTGGCTGCCAGTTAGTTTCTGGGCAAAGTACAAAGTGATGGTTATTACCTTAACCTTACATGATTTGGGTCCAAGTTACCTGCAGGATTGCCTCATCCTATACAATCTGCCCTGTACACTCAGGTCCTCTGGGGGCCATTTAGTTAAACCAGCCAGGACTAGACTGGACTTGGTCACCCAGAGACCTTTTCTTTGGCCACCCTAGACTGTGGAATGACCTACCAGAAGAGATTCTGCAGCAAAATGGGCTGTCTGAATTTTAAAAAGTACTAAAGACCTATCTCTTCTACACAGTCCATTTTTAAGTATGAGTTTTAAATTAAAGTATTTCAAATGGTTTTATTTGTTTTAATGTATCTATGATGTGTTTTTAGTTGTATTTTAATCTATGTTTTACCCTGCCTTGAGCCTTGGGGTGAGGCAGGTAAGAAGTTGATGATGGTGATTTAATATTACAGTGAATATTACAGTAGAAATGTCCTCGTTCTGCAGATACCAGCTGCTGAGTGTCACCTTTGCATCTCAAAATAGCTACTGTGTTTGAAATTGTCAGATTTTTGTAACAGGGTGATCACTTGACTGTTTAAGAATATGTAAGTCCTTTGTATAGTACTGGGAACTCTCTTGAGATGAATCACAAATTCATGATATATTTTTCTGCAATACACCATCGAATTTGTGCTTATCTAGCACAGCACCTCCTACCTCTCTGCATAAATGAAAGCACAATCTAAGTGAGAGCGAATAAGAAAAAAACTTTCAAGATTTTCTTCCTCCTTTCTTTTGAAAGTTGCCTAAGGGTTGCTTAAAGGTTATAAATGCTTGTCTTTGCTTATGTTAAAACATTAATAGGTTTTAACAAATTTGGCCCCTTTCAATTTGCTTTCTTCTAAAATAATAGCTATTCGTGGCATACCAACTATTTTATATATGTTACATATCCATTAAGAAATAAATTGTGTAGAAATACTATGTAGATAGAAACACCTTTTTAAAACATTATGAGTACTTGCTTACATCAAGAAGCACAAACCCAGGAGAAATCAAGATAGTAACACTGCCTTGTTGCCCCTCTTTCAGCTATCACATTTGTGTGTGCATGTAAGTGGAATATTTAAATGCAAAACTACTATTGAGAATTTCAGGTATAAACTGTAAAATCCACTTAATGTTAGTTGATGTGTGATGATGGCTGGGATGGTTTTTGTTAGGAAATCACAAATCTAACATTTTGTCAATAAAGTCAGTCTCTTTAAAAATTCAATCACATCTTTCTAAGGTAACATTTACCTCCTCACATCTTTAGCAGCTATGAGACATGACATGGGACATATTCATTGACCCTAAAAATTTTCATCAGAATCAGGCACTGAAAGGGGGCAGCCCCAGCCAGACAAGAGGCTCATTTCAATTTTAACGGCCATAATTAAAGGTTAATTCACTGAGTCAGGATTAACGAGGAAAGTACAAATGATAGGCAAGCAGCTGCCTTTATAATACAAGATTAGAACAATGCAATTACAATAAGAATTAGAAAAAATCAACTTCCTGAAAGGTTCTGTAATGAATGAACTGCATTTCTCTGCTGCTAATTGTGCTACTTAAACATGAAGATGGTACAGCAATCATTTTATTGTAATATCTCTTGATAGCAATGTCTAACAAGATAATACTCTAAATACACAATCACAATTGATACATGGTGAAAATACTGTGATCACTGATGATGGTTGAAAAGAGCAGTGATTGCTACTCTGGGCTTTCTAAACTACTATACACAGATGTAACATTCATTTCATTCATTAAATCTTTGTTGTTATTAGTGAACTGCCTTCCACAACTTCCTTGATGTGCTTGTAGGGCTAATACACGGATGTATTAGCAGAGATATTTATAATGATTGGAAGATCTTTCCACCTGAGCTTTGTGCTTCTCTTCATAATAGCAACAGATTTTAATATAATAAATGAAAGTAGAATAGTCGCTGTGAATGTGCCAGGTCTGCTTAAAAAAAAAATCTTACCTGGGGTACAAATGGATGTGAGAATAATAGAGATTAATTGCTGAATAGAAGAATGTCATGTTAAATGGTGTAGCAGTATATCAGATATTCTTTAAAAGATGAGGATTTTGAAGTAAACTGAAATATTTAAAGTATTTTCAGAAAGAATGCTATCTTTTTAAATGGGCCATTTGCCACTGACACCTTCAAATTGGTGACATATATGTTACACTTTGTTTTTTGTCAGGTGTCATAGGATTCAGAAAAGTTGAAAGCATTTGTGCTTATAGATGCAAAGAAAATAATTGTACATCATAAACAGAAGATGTGGAAAATTACCTCTTAAACCCAGCTTCCATGGAAAAAATTTGCATTTTGTCAATCGTTTTTGAAGTGCTTTAAGATAATAAATCTGTATGCTGGGATACATAGAAGTATTGATGCTTAAAAACTAATAATCCAGTTGCATCGTCCCAGGAAAAATATATAGTGCTGTTTGAAGATTATGTAGCCCGTGATATGGAAAGCCATGAGCTCAATGCTGCTATTTCTGTGGAAATGGAATGTAAGCATAATATAGATTTGCTTGATAAAATTATTATTTTTGCTAAGCAGCTGGCAGCTGGCAAATCTGTCTCCTGTATGCTATAAGTCACAAAAATATATGGGTTATCGTTGATATTTAGATCAACCCAAGTATTGTTTGCCTGAAAAACTGGGCCAACATGCTGTTTCTTGCAATATTTTGACATTAAGAGCACCAAGAAATGGTATTTAAGCTGCTTTTGGTACGGGGAGTTGATAACTTTTCATTCATAATTAGCTCATAGAGAACCGAGAGACATTGCAGGGAAATTGAACTGTCAGTGGGTAGAAACAAGCATTTGACCTCATCACATTGAGTGGGGCCCATCATAATTTGTTCATTTGGTGCCCATCAGCCCAGCCTCATCTCTCATACGGCACCTCGCTGACCTTCCCTCTCCAATTCCACTCAGTTCAGCTTTAATTATGACTCTGCAGACCCGAAGAAATATTGCAGCTTGCTCTCAAAAACCCTGAACTGCCACTCACCAAAAGATTGGTTTTTAACAGGTAATAAATGCCCAGAGGAAATGGTGCTGTGTCCCACACAGAGCACAGCAGTTCCTTTGGAGATTTTGCTGCCTCTCAAGTGTCCTAATGCCTAGTAGAGTTTTCTTCAATTTCAGAAAGAACATACTGTGCTTGTTGCCAAGTTCAGTGCTGTGCAGAAATAGTCAGCTTTATTGGGGAAACTATTTCAGTTACTGCTGGAAAAAAATATTCTCATAAAAAATATACTTTATATTCGAGCTGCAAATTTTAACCAGCAGGCAATCAACTACAGTTTTAATCATAAATTAAAGTTGTCCTCTCTAGCCCTAAGTCTGAAGATGCATCACTGTGAAGTCATAAAGACATGCTTGCTCCCTCTCCTAGAGCCAAATTATTTACTAAGAAACTCACTCTTGTTTCTGTTTTTATATCCAAACTTAGCAAATTATTTTGCATTTTATTTGAACTTGCCTTATGTTGCCTTAATAAGAACCAGAAACAATGTAAAGTGACAGTGCTGAAAACAATAATCTAAACCCTTGGATTAGTGCTGAGATTTGAACATATGTGTTTTGAAACCATCTTAACTCTAAGAAGTTTAGATTAAAGACGAGAGTCAGTATTTTAGATTCCAAATTCAAAAAATATTAGAGGGTCTTTCAGTAAATAAATAATTTTGAATTTGATGAAGAATCTGCAGTCTTTGGCATCTTCTGTTGATGTTTATAAGGTAAATTAATTTAAATGTAATTTATAAAAAAAAAAGATAATCAAGTACATAAAGGTTAATTGGCTGGCAACCATAGAAATAATATTGCACAGTTTACAAGTACGTAGTTTGTTGCCTAAAGTTTTCAGAATTTTAAGGTATTCAAATAAATGGAAATGGTCCTGTCTTTTCTCACACTAAGGACATTTTTATTAAGCTTAGTAATTTTTCAGCTTTGATCATTAGGTTCTGCATTATTCAATGTTGCGAGGTTGAGTCATAGTTTACCTGATACTATCAGTTTTTCCAAGATAAGTTTGTTCAATAACAGAATGAGAGACTGATTTGAGAACTCAGAAGACTAAAAAGGCTGAAAATCCCATTTTAGTTTCAAAAGCATACCCCTAAAGACTCCAAGGCAAATAAAAGTATTCAAAACTACAGTGTATCCTTGTAGTGAATGTGAAACTGTCAGCAGGATTTTCAGGTCATTTGACAAAAAGGATACAGGTGCAGTAGCTAGCAGTGAAGGTGACTGCTAGTTTCATCAATCACTTTACCTTTCTTTAAGTTGATACATAATGGACCCCTTCAATCAGCTTCCTTGTTCTTTGTCACTTGTTTAGGAAAAAAGAAAAAAGGTAGAAAGGCTGGGCTTTAAAGTCAAGGTTACAAAATGAATTGTTTCTTATTTACACAGGGTAGAGAGATGTCAGTGTGAACAGAGGCTCTTCATAAAATGTTGTGTTTGTCAATAGGTGATAATATGCAGTTTGAAGCTTGCTTTGTACAGACCTTGAGCACTGATGGTGCTAGTCAAAGCAATGTATTCAAACAAGAGTTTGGAATTAAGATATTGTTCAGTGGTTAAGTCAAAACATTATAGAAAATGTGTTAATAAATGTACACTGTGTTTACCAAGGCCGCAATTAAAAGTCAGATTTGTTCAGTAATTAGAGAGTGTTATTTTGTGTTTATATTTAGGTCTTGGGCTTTCTAAAAAAATGAATGCTTTCCTTCCCTACCCTTCATAATTCCATGTACAAAATAGCACACACTTCTTTGGCTGCTTTCTTATCTGAAAACATTACTATATTACCAAGCCTCTTTTACTACAGCAGATTAGCTACAATCTTGCGCACCCATACATGACATTTTGGGCATACCTCCTTTGGATCCCTGCTATTTCAAAAGTTTTTGCTGCCACCACAAAATAACAGCAATTCTTTTGTAAAACATGTCAAATGAGGGGCACACACTTTATTTTCTAGCTGAATTGCTACGGTTTTTGCACTGATAGGAAGAGATAGGATTGCAGCAGCAGGACATAACAGCTTCTGTTGGATTCCAGTGGAACTAGTGTGACCACTGAGCACCAGGATGTTTAAAAAAGGACTATCAAATCTGAAAAAAGTCCTCTCTTCAGTACAGTCTAAATGGGTCAATACACATATATGATGTAATATGTGCAAATTGCTGTGGAAACAGACTGCCCATAATACATTTTCAGTTCTGTACCTAAAATGTATAAAGACACAGTTATTATTTTTGTGCCAAATCCAGCATTCTGTTGGCTGTTGCAGCCACGTTTCTTCCCCTCTCTTTCCTCTTCAGCACTTTGTGCCATCTGAAAAACAAATTTGGAAGGCTTCAAAGTCCTCCAGGGATAGTTTTGGAAGTGTACAGAGGGATCACATTGAGAAGGGAGAATTGCCCTTACACCTGCTGGTTCCACAATTGCACCATTCCATCAACAGAATGCCACTATTGGAAACTGCTCATTATTGCCAAAGCTTCTTACATAGCATATGAGCTGTAAAAGGGTAATTGAACATAACTTTTTACTCTGTTATTTTTATTAAATTAGTAAATTGCGGATTGGATTGGGACACAGACATGCTTGAACTAGATCATAAAAGCGGTGGAATTTAAGTGCTATTGATTTCAATTGGTCTGTTATAAGTATGGCCAAATCTGAAGCCAAATGAATTAAACAATTGGTATAATTACCTTTTTGTCCCAGTTTCCATTCTTTTTGGATAGGGAGGGCTCCTTTGGTATAGGATGTAAAAGTTTCCTCTTTTTCCTTACAAGGTGTTACAAGCTCTTGAGCAGTGAAGTTGGTAGAGATCCTGGAAAGGGGGTTAGTACATGTAATTAGAATCCAAAGACTGTTCTACAGAAATGAATAACCCTTGTATCTCTTTCTCTGATAGTCAGAGGTTTAGAAGCACTCTTTTGGCATGCGTCACTTATGAACTTAGTAGCTTAATAAGGTCAACAGAGGCCGTGATCTCAAGGTATTCCAATTCTAAAGGTGAAAAGGCAAACTACTGGGGAATGAGTAGAACCTCCTCTGTAGTGGTGTTTTCACTTTGGAACTACTCTTTCAGACCATGTGTGATGTTGCTGGTTTGTCAGCATGTATTATTATCTAGGCAAATAACAATAGTGCCTTAATAAACTGTATTGCTGTTTTTAAAAGTTTATTTTGTAAACTACTTTGGAGACAGTGGCCAAAATATGAAATTAAAATATTTTATATACAAAGTGTTTGTCTTTGAAAGAGTTTAACATGACTTAATTTTTATACAGTTTCTGCTTTCTTCTACAACGGCAGACGTTGTGCTCTTTGTTAAGTTACACTTTTGGTAGTGGACAATTTTGCAAGTTAATGACTGATTCAGCAAAGTGTTTAAGCATTTTTATAAAACCAAAGCATAGCTAGTCTCAGTGAAGTCAATTGTTTCAAAAGAAATCTGTGGCATATGACAGTCCTTAATATTCATGAAGAGTACTCATATTTCAAAGCATTCTACTGGCACAAGCCCAATTTGCATTACTGCACCTTACATTTCCAGGGCACTTGGAGGATTTGGCTTTATGAAGTATGTCAATATAAGGCTTTCAGCTTCATCTTGTAAAAACCAGTCATAATGTTTCAGAGAAATGTGATTACTCATTTTTTTTTACTTGAAAAGTATTTTAATAAGTATGTGCATATTTTAACAAAAATAATGTAATTATTTCAGTATACAATAAATTATAGGAATTCTGTGGCATGTAGAATGACTCCAATAAATGCTTGGATTCTGTCTTTTTGGTTTCAGTTGGGGTTTTTTTAACCAAATACATGCAATGCATAAAGCTCATAATTGTACAGAAGAAGTAATGGCACCTTTTACCTGCTTACCTGCTTTTTCCTAGAAAGATTAAGAAGCTTTAAGGACTAAGAAATTGACATCTCAGACATCTATATGTATAAGGCTATTCAAAATGATACAAGAATGAAAAAACTTCAGAGATGAGAAGTCTTTCCCCCCCCCCCCAGATGTAGTTGTGCCTTTGAAGAAGGATGTTTTTTAAGCCCATTTGAAATATCTCACATAGTGAAATGACCAAAGAACAAGTGTTGGTTTAAAAGACTGTAACAGCACTCTCCTTCCTGAATGCAGCTCCTGATGCTTCAAGGCCTGGAAAACATGTTTCTGATGCTTCCCAGGATCCTGAAATAAAAGTTCTTACTTAGTGGAGTCAGTGTCTTCCTCACCTGTTTCTCAAGGCCTTGAAAATAATGATTGATTTCCGTAGTAGGAGGTAGGGCCAGATTTGGTAAAATATGCTTGTTTATACTGTTACTGTTTTTGTTGAAATGGCCTCAGTCCTCAGCTGGGAGGACTTGGTATGGCTGAAATAAAAACCCCACTCCCTGCTTCCCCGTCTTTCATTACAGCCATTGATATTTCTATGAGATATTTTGTGCAACAAAGAAACAGATAGTTAGTGAGATGAAGCCTGCCGCTTGCATACTTACTCCTTGTCCTCTTGCCTAATTTGATCTGCTAGCATGAAGCTGGTTTTTGGGGTAGTGGAAACTGAGGTTCTCTTAAAAACAAAACAAAAAAAGCCCTCTAGTCATTTACCTGTTACTACAGTTCATTCTTACTTGTGTTTCAAAAGTGAAACTACCACTTGATTCCTTCCTGCGTACTATTAAAAAAAAATTGAACTAGAGCATTATTAGTTCCTCTGAGTATGACATACCATAAACTCAGGAATGCTAGAGATCCACTTAGCTATCATTTTTTGTAGTGTCAGCATGCCACTGTGTGCTCTCAAGTTAATTTCAAATGTATGCAGAGGCAGATTTAGGGTGGGGCAACTGGGGCTCCTGCCCTGGGTGCCAATGTGGTGGGGGGCACAAAAGAGGAACCCCTTGCCTAGCCCTCTACTGCTCACCCCTCCCCCACCCTTGCTCCCGCCTGCGGCTTGCCGCTCCCTCTGCTCCCGCCTGCTGCTCACTGCTCCCCCATGTGTTTGCCCCTCCCCTCCCCTCACTGCCACTCGCCCCTTGTGTGTTCGCCCTGCTCCCTTGCCCTGGGCGCTGTTGAGCGCCACTGAATTTATGCAATATGTTGTGCCACTGCTTACATAACTGTTCATATAGTCATAGAATAACTTCCAAGATACATTACAAGGCTGATAGTGAATTAATGTAACTTTTCTTAAATTCTTTGAATCTTTCTTAAAGTTTATTACTTTCTGAGTCTATGGTTATCTTTGTCTGCTTAGCCCTAGCTTGGAAGTCTGCCAACGGTTTTCAGACCTAACTGATGCAGAATCAGAACTTAGTGCACGATCATGGATACATCAAATAGGATCAGTTTAACAAATTACTTCCTTCATATACCAGAATGTAGAATCTTCTGTTTATGTAAAAGGAACTTTTGATCCAAATTGCAGTATCTATACATTTCACATGTATCTTCTATAATTGCAGCTCCCCTATATCTGACATTTTGAGGACATTTTTCAGGTGTTGACGCCTTACAGAGGTCCAGGAGTAAGAGATGTTAAATTTCCAGAAATTTTGACTCTGCAGTAGTGGTGGGGAACATTTCCCCATTCTTTTTCCAGAGTTTTTTGGATTTTTTTTTTAAATTACATTAGTCTTTTTTACAGATTGAAAGGCACTTTGCTATTTAAGAACATAAAATGTATTATATACATAATGTACAATTATGCAATTCTGTTTGTCATAAAATAGCCATGTTTGATATATATAAATTACAGTTTATTCAGGTAATAAGTAGCCTAAATACCCTGGAGGAACCAAATCCCAAACCACCCATAAATGTTCTTGTCTAAGAATACTCTCTGAAATTCATGGGGTTGCCACAAGTTGACAAGCTACTTGAAGGGACATTATTTTATGCAGACAATAGCAACAAATAGAATTTCCCATTAAATCTTTTAATTTCTTTTTTTTTCTTTTTTTTCTTTTTTTTCTTTTTTTACAAATTGAACTACAAAGTCCTGAACCTATAAGAAGACTCTTTGGTTTTGCCAGTTTATTAGGGGCAGGAAGAAACCTAATAAAAATAGGAAAAAAGTAATCAACACTAGCAAAAAAGAGAAAATTATTTTTGTCTTCTCTATTATTTCACAGTGTCAGACATAAAGCATTCATTCCTACAACTGAGAAGAGGATAGTATGACTAGAAATTGCCATTATCAGATAGTGTACTTTGTTCTACATAAAGGTCTTCTGCTACACAGTTCTTAGAAATAATTTTGAGGGAGGAGCTATATAGACGCTTGGCCATGGAAACCCACTGGGTGACCATGGGCATGCCACACACTCTTGGCCCCAGAAAACCCCATGATACTTTTGTCTTAGGGTCACCATAAGTCAGAAATGAAGGCACACAAGAATGAGGTGATTACAGTTTTCTAGTTCAGTGCTAGTCAGAGTGGTCTTCAGAAGCCAGTTTGCAGCACATTTCCAAGAAACTATGCAAATATGGTAGCCCACTATGTTAGCAAAAACAGCTCACATCTCAGAATGGATGAGAAATAAATTCAATCAATCAATCAATCAATCAATCAATCGCCTTGTTTTCTCAGGATGTAATTGAACTGTGCAATAACAAAGCAGGGGAAGGGGTGAGGGATTGGAAAGAGAAGAATATCAACAGTTAAGGGGGGGAAATTACTATAGATGGACTTTATTCCAGATGACAAGATTGTTGTTGTGTCACCTTAAGTTGTTTCCAACTTATGACTCTAAGGCGATTTGTTCAGAGGGGACTTGCCTTCGCCTCTCTCTGAGACTGAGAGAGTGTGACTTGCCCAAGGTCACTCAGTAGATTTCCTTGGCTGAGGGAGGATTCAAACCCGGTCTCCTGGTGTGCTACTCAAATCACTGCACCACACTGGCTGTCATGGCAAGATAAGTCATCCTATATTAATCCCAAACAAAACAAAACAAAAACAAAACAAAACATTTATGAAAACGTTCATTTTTAAAAAACCAGAGGAGGAACTATTTCAATATTTGCAAGCTGAATTAATTTGACAACAGAAGTTATTATTGGAGGACCTACAGTCAAAAGAAATAACCGGTCAGCTTTAAATTTCATTTCAAAGACTGCAGTTGACATAGGTGACAAATTGAGAGAAATTGTTTCTGTATGAGACTAGCAAGGCCTGCCAATGTTGTCTTTTGGGAAATCCAGAGGACTAGCAACATCAGGCTGTCAGGTCTTTACTCAGCTGCCATAGATAGTGGGTCACAGTTCTTTACAGCTGCAAGTCATACTTTTTCTTCCTTATGTTTTTCTTGTGCAGAGATACCTAGAAGGTACATACTTGCAATACCAATCTGTTCAGTTTTAGCTTTTATTGATGTAGGCGAGCGCTTTCCATAATATTCATGTTGGTGACACACTTTTTAGACATGCATCATTTCATGACACAGTAATTCAGTAAGTAATTCAGTACGTGGAGGCAGCCCGTCTACTTAAGCCTGGCTCACTGCCACCTTTGCTGGGGTCTTCCTTGACCCTGGGTGGTGGCAGGAGAGGCAGCCCCTTCACCTGGGTCTGGCCCACTGCAGCCATGAAAGATTCAGCCCCTCCACTTGTTACATTCATGCGACACACCTACACACTGCAGGCAACACATAATGTGTCATGACACACAGTTTGGAAAGCTCTGGTGCATGTACTTGATTCTGAAACCTGGAGCTGCTTACTGTATTTTATCCTAACACAATTATTTTTGGAGATAACTTGTTACATTTCATATAGTTCACTGAAAGCACAGAAAGTAGTTTCCATCCTATGGAACTACTTTGCAACACAAATTGGCGTTCGTTGCAACATGAACTGCCCTTGTTTGACTACTTAGTTGCACGTTTTGAGCATCTCAAAGAACAATAGCTTGAAAGTTCACGTCTTCATTTTTTTTAAAAAAAAAAAGCTGTATTGCAGCTACATCAAGCAGTGGAATTAAAAGTTTTGCAATTTTCATCTTAAATCTACCCCCAAAGAAGCAGACATGCCATGTCATAAAATAACTATTAGTGATTAGTTTGTATCATATAAATCTAACTTGAGTTGATAATATGGTCCATTACCAGCTAACTGCACAGAGTATTTTTCATTTTACACTCTTCAGTTACTTTTTAGTGAAGTGTTGAAAATGTGAAGCTTTTCTCCTTTCTAAAATTGCACGCTGTCTGTCTGTTATTAGGGATATAACAGCTCTTATAAATGTTTCAGTAAGCACTAAGTAGACAGTTATGTGCACTCTCATTCCACGCTTATTTGCTTACTGTAATAAACTGGTAAAATATGTGTGGTTTGTCTCTTTGTAGCTACAGACACACAGATTTCCTTTAGAAATAATGTTGTGTCTGCAGAATTGATTGGTTATTTTCATAAAACATTGAGAACTACATAGATGACTTTCTTAAACGTATGCTGATGGGATTTGTAGTGGGTTATCTCACAGTTGTTAAATGCATGCTTTAGGGAAGGAGTTTATTTCATTGTGGTTACAGCATTTGTATTGAATCAATTGTACATGAAACAATTCCATCCACTCCCAACTGGATTTTGTTTTGAGTTCTATCAAGTGTACAGGTCATGCTCCTTTAATGATTTTTTTACTTCAGGCATCTGACAGGTTAAAAATACTGCTTGAACTGGATGTTAATATGGGATATCTTGAGAAGGCTTTACTGAAACCATGGAATTTTCAAAAACTGAAATTTCCCTTTTGAAATGTCATATGTGGATGTTCAAGCCCTTACAAGCTATGTGTTGGAAAGACAAAAACAAAAAAAATCCATTTATTTATAGGTGAAAATTTTCTGAATGCATCGCTTCCCCTGTGCATATCTGTAGTTGTTGCATTCCAAGGATTCTCTTGAAGAAAAGTGCTGTTCGAAGTTGTTCTAAGTTGTTCTAAATTGAAACTTAATCCAAACAAGAGAGCCAAAAGGCAAATCAAGGAATAGGGATTCATCATGTGCGCTTTGGAGTTGCAGTCCTCCTAAAGGTGCAGGTGCACAGCTTGTGTATGTCCCTCAGTTCAGCCCTGAGCCTGCAAGCTCAGGTCTTGGTAGTGCCCAGGAATTCTTTGGCAGAGTTGAGGCTTGTGTGCCAGCTGTGCCCATTCCTTGAGACTTCAGACTTGGCAATGGTCACACACGCTTTGATTGGGTTAGTGTAATGTACTCTATGTGGGACTTCCTTTGAAGAATATTTAGTAACTTTAGTTGATCCAAAGAGCTGCATCCAGATTGTTACCTTCGTCTGGCTACAGGGATCACACAACTCTCTTGTTGCAGCGGTTCCACTGACTGCCCATTTTTTCCAGGTAGAATTGTAAGTGCTAATGATGAATTATAAAGCCTATACGGTTCGGGCACACATTATTTGAAGGACTATACTTTTCTGTATAGATCTGTCAATATTTCTGTGGAGATCTTGCTCCTTGTCCCACTGTGATCACAGGTACATTTGGTTGGAACAAGAGAGAGGGCCTTTTTAGTGGCTAGTCCCAGGCTCTAGAACTCTTCCTAAAGAGGCTGCATTGGTACTATTACCACAAGCAAGTAAAAAACTGTTCATTCTAGCAGGTCTTTGAGAATTGATTTTTCAGGGGAAACAGGCCTTGTGTAATTTGTGCTGAACTTTTATTTGTTGTTGTTTTTTGAATTTGTTTCAGCTGATTTCAGTTTAATGATGGTTCAGTTGATTTTTAACTGTTGTATACTGGTATTTTTTAACTTTTTTTTTAAGTGCTATAAGCTGCCTTAATACCCACGTCAGGGAAAAGGTGGAAAATAAATAAATAATACTTTGTTCTGTACATAACAAAAGATTTGAATCCCTGAAATGTTATCATAAGCAAATATATTAGCTACTTTACCTGCTAATGAATTAAGTAAATGTAACATCACCAAAGATTAATACATTTTATATAAATATGCATGTTACAGTGAGATTTTTATAGCTTTTCTTAGACTGTTGGCCAATCAACATAACTCCTTAAATGGCAGAAAGAACAGAACAGATTCTCTCCCTGCCCCAGAAAATTGCTTCAGGTTAGGATGTTTATGGATTAAATTAGGAGGACCACAGAATGAAGCAGAGGATTTAACATTTCAGTTGAACTGTTGGTTTACGAACCCTGGATATCACTCTTGCATGTGAATAAATAAACATTTCCTTTACTGCATTAAAAATGATTCCCTACTTTTTACCTTAGTGATGCACCTCATTATCATTTTTCTTGAAAATGCTGCTGAAATAACAGTAACAACAGATATGATTGCACAAAGCCATTAAGTCTTGTCTGGAGTAACACCCAAAAATATGATCAGAAAAAGAAAGCTTTCACACTTTTTCCACAGTATTAGACATCGGCTGCAATTCTGTATGACTCAGTGTAGTGTTAGCAGTTTCACATGTGGACTTACACTAGGCCTGAGCCACATTCCACCACTCTTGACGTTATTATACAACCTTTGAAGGCCCTGTCATGGCTATTCTATGCCTCATGGGGAGCAAGTAGAATTGGAAAAGTATCTGTCTGTATCCCCGTAGCCAGACATAAAATATATTAGATCAGCTCTGAAGGCTGCTGAGGTCCTCTGGCAGCATCAGCACTGATGTATTCATTTCACATTTGGCTGTGAGGACATAGCCAGTTGCCTCTGCAAACAACCGTGCAGGGAGACTCTAGAGGCTGTATGGTAAGTTGGGGCAGATGGCTTTGGACACTGCAGAAAGAGAAGGGAATTACCAACTTTGCAGTACTTGAAAAAGGACATAAGCACATATTAGGGAAACGTGAGCCAGCATGCTGTAATGGTTTGAGCATTGGACTATGACTGCAGGCCAGGTTTTGAATCCCTGCTCAACCATGGAAACTTGCTGAGCAACCTTGGGCAAGTGTGAAGGGGGGAGCTGGGGAAGCCTGGTTGGTTCCAGCCAATCACAGCTCAGAGAATGTCGTGAAGGGGGGCTGTGGGGAAGAAAGGATACAAAACTGATGTTTGCCTCTGACAGAAAGCAGATGGGGAAAGATGGCACAGAGACGGGGAAAAGCTGCAATAGAGAAAGGACAGTCAGTTGGAGAAAGAATTGGATAGGGTTTGGGGGAGTTGTGAATGATTACTTAATGTAGAAATTAATACAGTATGTTGTCTAAATGTATCTTAATAAATTCTGTGTGTTTATGTTATTTTATTATTTTAATTCATTTTTTTCAACTGTGTCTGGTTGTTCATACTAAGTTTGCTTACCACAGCAAACCTATAGAACAACACATCCACCAGTACACATAGGGATAAATAACCTTGAGCTCAAGCACCCAATCAAAGGAGGGATTAAGAGGGGAACGGGGCAAAGGAATGACAGAAAAGCAAGGGTTGGAACTGTGGGGCCAACCTGGAGAGGGGATCTGTCAGAGCAAGTCACGCTCTCTCCATCTCAGGAAGGCAAAGGCAAACTCCCTCTGAACAAATCTTGCCAAGAAAATCCCATGATAGGTTTGCTTAGGGTTGCCATAATTTGGAAATAACTTGAAGACACACAACAACAGCAGCAGCAGCAACAAGAAGGGAAACTTACTATGTATGCTACAAACAGGATGCCAGCCACTGTGTTTTATTTGGTTCCTAATTATTTTGAGATATGGAATTTACTACAAAAAATTATTTAATTGATCAGTCACACAGATTAATTTAGTTTAAGTCTGCAACCACATTTTAACTGTTTCAGTGTCTTTATCACTGTGAGGAAGTTGTTTTGGGGGTTAGCTGTTTGGAATGCCAGTGCAACTTGATGGTAGGTTGCTAGGCAACAAGAATAGCGCCTCAGGAATGAAACCCAGCATATTTGTGTGTGTGTGTGAGGGGCTTATGGATAAGAGGAATTCTTTATAAGTCAAAGTTTCTGTGTGAGTTTTGAGCCTGCAGTGAGATCTACTCAGAGAGCGTGTAGCTTGGTTTGTTGTTAAGTAGCCAAGGAAAAGACACAAGGAATTGGTGTCTGAGGCAGGAATTGATGTCATAGTCAAAATATACCTGCTCTGATTATTCACTTTTTGTTTTTTCTTTATGTGTTTTAAAACTATCATATAGCTTTGATATTTTGGTGTTTTTCCATGTTTGTATTATTTCCATATTTGCAGCTAGTTGCAGATTTTAATTATGAACATGTGACACTGTCTTACATTAGCAGAAAAATTTGTCCATCTGCTTTTCTGTAGTTTACTTTGAATAGTATTGGCTCTCCACTGTCTTAAGTAGAGTCCATCCTGACCCTACAGTATGAGATCCTTTTTAACTGGAGATGTCAAGCAGTTTTATACACATGCGTAGCATAATAATGAGCTGTACCCACTCCAGTTATTTGTTTTCTGTTTTTCTTTGTATGTTTTAATTCTGTCCTATAACTTCGATAATTTTCTTTCCAAGGATGGCTGTTCAGTACTTCAAAATCTCCTAATGTTCTAGCTGTGCATGGAATATTATGTTAGTTTCTTGGATCGTGCTCTTTCTTGAATCACCTTAAAAACTTTACAGTGTTATTCAGTTACATTTTTTTCATATGTAACAGGTCAGTGCTCCAGTCTATGTGCCAATGAAGACTCATGAACTCCTTCACCGAATGAGTGGGAAAGGACTAGCAGCTAATTATCACTTCTCAAGACAGCCATGCATTTATAATGATCAAATGGTATCTGTCCAAGTGACATTAACTAACACCAGTGACCAAGAGATAGAGAATATCCACTTAGATGAAAGAAAGCTGCCTGCTGGCATGAGAGTGCATATGTTTAATGCAATAGGTAATTGAACTGTTATCTTAGAAATATTTATTTATTCATTCATTCATTCATTTATTTTTGTTGCTTAATGATTAAATATTCTTTTTTAGAAAATACCTTGAAACTGGTAGATCTCTTGACTATTTGAGTGTAGTTAAATTAGACAAAGATTCATATTCATTAAATGAATTATTGTCCAATGCATAGTTACAGTCTCATTGAAATTTATGGTACAGCCTGGTTTGTATGTAAGTCTAAGTGGAGGAATAGTATGGAAAATGGTTTATTTTTAAGTTCAGATGGCCATACAGGTGAACACTGAACAATCTCAGTAAACTAGGTTACAGTAATTATCAACCATAAAATTGTATGGGTTTGATTCATACAGATGAACACTGCTCTGCACAATAGTACATCCTTGCCTTTGCCCCATCCTTGTGTGACACTGATTCTGAAAATCCAGTGTGGCTTTCTTATGCATATAGAAATGTTGTTCAACTAATGCAAGACATTTCTGGGTCTACAGGTGTGGGTTCAATCCAGAATAAAATTCCATTCCCAAGACACACTGAAGGAAAAGTGAAGTTATAGACACGATTTTCCTTGTGCTCCCCCCAACTTCTGTTTCTCCCTTTTTTGGATCCACACAGGATTGTGGCTCCTTCTACAAATGCAAGAGAGCCCTTCTGTTCTATAAAAGTGAATCTTCAAAAAGTTCTGTAAAATCCAAATGTCCAAGTCAATAATTACATGGTGTTGCAAACAATGTAGAGAAAGTTATAAAGAGGTATATATAAAATCCATGTGCTAAAAACGACTGTTAGTAATAGTATCAGTAAAGTTAATAACATAATTGGACAGGTATCAAAGACAGATTTTTTAGTAACCCATAAACACAGAATAAAAGAATTCCTGTTAATATACATAAAACTGATGTTCAAATTGAAGAATAGATACATTGTACTAATCATAATAACAGTGCAGGCATTACTTCAGTTAACAAAACCTCTAATAAAAAGACTTCTTTTTACCAATTGTTTTATACGCTGCCCAACCCCCATTCCTCTTTATCTGATTAGCTAGAGTTTTTTAATAGTGTAGGCATTCGGAGGATGGTGAAGGAGTGCTGGCGAAACGCAGGCTTTCAATGTCAGGTTGCAGCAGTAGGTCTGTAGTAAATAATCCAATAAATCTCAAAATGGGAAAAAATGGGATTCTACTGTAACCAGTCCTACAGTAGCTGTGTGTGTCTGTCTACAACAGGTAAAGGAAACAGCAGCTCCTTCCAAAGTCCCTTATTGAGCATGCATAAACAGCAGAACAGCAAGAAAAGGGGAGAGCAGACAAGCCTGCCTCATCAGCTTCCCCCAGTATGTTTTAAAAAAAAGGTATATCATTTTGGCCACCAAAATGTAAATCGTAAGTAAGGAGGCTGGCAAAAAAAGAAGAAAAAATCCCTGGTTCCATTATGGAATAAGCTTTCCAGTAATCTCTAGAAGGTTATATATTTGTTCAAGGCTTACCTGACATGGCTTTCTGTTCATGTAGTAATGCCCAGGACTACATCTATTTCATCAACTGAGATATATCAATAGCAAAACAAACACAAAAACAAAAAAAACTTGATAGTTTTCAGGCTAAGTAGTTTTAAAATAAAGCTTCCATAAATCATATTCATTCCAAAAATTATTAATATTGGTTTTCTTAAAATGCACATGGTAAGGAAGCATAATCATAATAGGTACACCACGGTTTTAAACTGATCAGTCAGAAGGGCAACACTGTTTTTCCCATTGTGAGGCTATTAAGATTTTAAGGAGCTGTAAGCAAACTGATAGTCATTTTTACATCATTGTTATCTTTACATTCTTTTAAATATTGTTAGAGAATTCTCAGATAATCTTTTGGGAGATTATATGAATGCTCTGTTTGCTATATCACATAGAGTGCAGCCATTTTAAAAGAGGACCATATGTTGTGGGCCTGTCTACATAACTGTTCACAAAATACTTTCCTACTCCAAAAGTTGAGAAAGAAGAACATGGATAGTCTGCATTTTGTGCCCACATTCCCACAGTGCCTATGGGTAGTTTGGCAGAACTACTATGGGTAGTTTGGCAGAACTGGCCATCATACAAGATACTAGCAAGGACCTTAGAACTATTTATAAGGTGAGGGGGTTCAACTTTGGCAAGCATGTTATATTAATTGTGCCCACTTGCAGGTAAAGGGCAAATTACTTTTCGAATCCATTATCACTGAAGCATCCTTAAATAAAACAACTCTTACAAGCACAATGTGTTCTTAGAAGTGGCCTCTGTGTTCAGTATAATTTATTCCCAAGTAAGTGGACATGGAATAGGTTGCAGGCTGTCTTTACTGTTCCTAGGAGAACTCAGTCACCACTGCTACCTGAATTTGTTTAAACTCAGTCTTGGTTAGATAGTTCTTGATCCAATATTTCTTCATATTTCTTGATCAAATCTTGGTGGTCCAGTTTTGCCAAACCATTTCCACAGGGCTTTGCTCCTTCAGCCTAGTCTTGGGGAGGGATTTGAACCTCGTTTCCCACCCTGTTCTGGAGTCCACATGTTCCTCTTCAGACTTACTCTCAAGTTGATATACATACAGTTGATCTGTTCTACAGTTGATCTAAGTGAATAAATCAGGGGTTTTTAACAAGGCTGAATTGACTTAATTGAATCAATTAAATGTTCTGTACTTTTATTCTTATATTTATATTTTAAATGTTTTAAAATAATTTAGAATTAGTGCTGCAATAGGAATTTATTAATTTAAAAAAAATTATAAATACTTTGTGCTTTAGCTGTACTTTGTTTTAATCTATGATATAAGCCTCCTTGGGTCCCATGTTGGAAAACCATGACATATAAATTAAATAAATAAAAATATAAAAAAATCAGTTTATCCAAAATTTCCCCAGAATGCAGGAAAAAGAACTAGTAATCAATGAGAATATGAGCATCCTTTAGTAAAATATAACATGATTTTAGTAAAACTTAGTAAATAAGTATTTAGTAAAATATAACATGAGGTCATGTGAGAATTCATTAGTAATGTATAACCTGAGAATTATCTTTGTGATTAGTATCCACATTGACATAAGAAGTAAGCATCCATGGAGTATATAAGATTCTGTGCAATCCATCAGGCATGGACTGAAATCATATATGTCCTAAACTTAATGGAGCATACTTCCTGTTATACATGTCCAGGATTGCACAGTGAATAGGAAGGTAGCTGATTTCTTAATGATGCAAGTAGTCAGTGGATTTTCCTAAGAATAATAGAGAACTAGATTTGACTGAAAAAATTCTAGATAATATTTTAAAAATCATACCATTTGTTCTGTAAAACTAGCTAATCATATTTATTTCACTATAAAACAATGAGGCATACCAACCAAAATGTGGATTCCTGCTTCAGCCTCTCTAGAATGACCGTTCACAGTAGGTAAAACCTTCTCATAGACATCAATAAATGTGTTACAGAATGTAAATATTAAATTATAAATGCAGTTTGCTTTAGTTTCTGGGAGAATGGATGGAACAAGGACTTCTGTTTGCTCAGCCTTTAATGTCCTTTGATATAGTATAAATACTTCTTTTCAGAATATTTAAAATGAAGTAAGTTGTAACACTTTATTTGTTATGCATAAGTTGTCAGTTGGCATTATTTTTAACATGATAACTTGTTATAGCAAATACATTGTAGAGAATTTTTAAATACCTTACCAAGGTCATCTCAATATCTTCAGTGTCATTTCTGACACTGATAAATATATATCTACATGCGGCTCATTAAGAGAATCCCAAAAGGTCAGTTAACAGTCACTGCAATCTAATCATCTTTGTATAATTCCAGTAACAAATACTTTATCAATAAGGCAAGCAATATTTGTTCCAAAACTGTGCAAAGCCAAACCTAATGCAGTTTTTAAAAATACTTGCTTAATATCTGAATAGTTTCTTTTATCATGCTCAAAATATTCTCTTTACTAGAATCCCTTGAACCTGGGAAATCTATTACAGTCACGATGGGAATTGACTTCTGTGATTCTACTCAGACTGCCAGTTTCCTGTTGTGGTAAGTTATATTGCAATGCCTTTTCAAAACAGACCATTTATGTGCAGTAGAAAAATATATAAAGCAATGTATTTACTGTTACATCCTAAGAAATGTATTTAGTTGTATTTTTGATTATTAATATATTAGATTGGCATACATATTTTTATAAGAGCCACTTAAGACTGATGAATATATTCAATTTTGAGGTAGAAAAGCATCCTCTTTCCCCCATCATTACTACTTATGGAATTAGTTTTGAGCAGTTTATCTCAAATCCTCCCTACATGAAATCTGTCAAAATTGGCACATCAAGGAAGATGCCTCAAGACAAAAAGAGCATTCTAACAAATGTATCAAGTTGCAACTTTTGTGTGACTTCTGTTGAGACTAGAATTGCTAAATACATAGGCTTAAATCCAACTGTTAGTTCCAACTAGCACTTACTTTACTTCCAGTGACTCTGTAAGTATACCGTGTTGGGACTGACAGTTAGATTTAGGTGAGGAAGGATCAGTATGCGTTCTGTGAAAAGATGTTATACTTTGTGAACTCTTAGAATTTTCAGAGTGTCAGGAAACAAGGCAGGTATATATTGGACTTTTTTTGACATAATTCATCCCTTTGAGATCCACAGAAAACTTTTCAAGGTAAGTCAAGATTATCTTATGGTTTCGTTGGAGATTGAAAAACAGGAAGCAATGAGGAAAATAAATAGAAAAAATCACAATGTAAAGAGAAGTAAACACTTAAGTCAGAGCAGAAGTGGTTCTGCTAATTTTGTTTATACATCAGGGTAAACAACCATATTATCAAGATCTTAGCAGCACCAAATTATTATGGCAGGTAATACCCCTTCTTTCTCAGAAAAAAGGCAATGGCGGCTCCTTTTGTAACAAATCTTGCCAAGAAAAGCTGTTGACAGGTAATCTTGCAGTTTCTATAAATCAGAAATGACTTGAAGACACACAGCAACAACAACAACAACAGTAACATTAAACTGAAGAAATCCAAAAGAGTGTTTCCAAGTAGTTTGAGGTTGATAGTGGTACGTCCGTGGTTGTTTTGAAGCAGATTGGCAAACATTTCTGACTCCTTTATAGTTTAATACTGATAAGAATAAAGTTAATCCCACTCACACGCATGCATCCAAATTATTGTGCTGGAAAAAAATTAAAAATGAAAAAGAAGTTGATTCCCACAAGCCTGAAATTTGCCTGCTACTGTAGGATAGCAAATAAAATTCAGTATAAGAAACTGAAAGTGATGTTCTTTGGAACAGAAAATCTCCATACAATAATGAGATCTAAATGTACTGTGACTATCCAGGAAGTGTTCTTGCTCCTGTATTCGTTTTGGAAACATCCCACTGAAAAATCTAGTTGATACTGTTATAGATCTGTTTGTTAACATTTATATTCTCCCATAGTGTGAACTCCACATGATAGATATGACTCTCTTTTTCCATACTTTATTTTACCAAGTGACATATTGCAAATTTAAAGCTGAAACTTTTGTGTTCAGCCAGTCATTTTTATGTTAAAAATCTTTTGCTTTGCCAGGCAGATTAAATCTTCGTTAAAAAAATCTTCAGAGAGTAAAATAAACAACAGCTGTTATGTTATTCTCCACTAGATGTTGGTCCAAAGATAGATGTGCTGCTTTCTCTTTGTAGCAGACAAATCTGTGTAAGTCTAAATCACAGTACGGACATACCTCTCTTAACAAAGCCTCTGACAAAGAAGCTCCTTTTTACAAAATGTTTTTGCATCATCCGGCACCACTCCACCTCTCCAGCCCTCTGCCTGTCAAGAAGATATTTTTAGCAGCATCAGCATTGGGACGATGGTGAAGAACTGTTGGAAAAAAACAATTTTGTTGTTGCATTGTTGTCGTATATGTGCAGTAAATAGTGCAGTAAAGCTTGAGCTGGAAAAGAATAGGATTCTACTCTAGCCAATCCTACTGTAGTTGTGTGTCTGTCTTGGACAGGCAAGGTAAGCAGAAGTAGCCTCCAGAATCCTTTTCAGAGCATATCTTAATAGCAAAACAGAGAAAAGATGAGAGCAGATAATCCTATCTGACCAGCTACTGCTAGTAAGTTAAATAAAAACATAGATGTATAAGTGCAGACTGGTGAAGGAAAATTCATCCTTGGATGCATTTTGGAAGAAGCTCTCAAGTTGTCGCTAGAAAGTTCAGAATGTTTTTATTTACTTACGCAAGGTTTAGCCTAATTGTTTCACTTTGCATGTCCATGTTGTTAGATTTGGATAAAAAGTTTACTGAAATATGTTGAACTGCTCTTCTTTTTTTGTGGTGCAGGAACCTGTCCCTGTTCTTTGTATATCATTTTTACTTCTGGTATCAAATTTTCTGTTAAGTAATTCCCAGAAATGCATCTATTTCATTGACTGTGGTATACCTGTGTAAAGAAGCTATATGTATGTTTCTCTCAGCATATATGTTGTTTGCAAATATGCTCTCCAGAGTCATGCACATTCTGGACAATAAATCTTTGAACCTTGGCAGAAGCACATCCTGGATTTGTTCCAGTGCCCCATATTCATTTAAAAAATTTATATTCAAGCCTACATCTTTAATCCAGAGAGAAAAATGTAGAAAAGGCAGTATCTACAGCATTTAACACAGACTGCCTTTTCATTTTCCTTGTGTGTTATGTTTTATTTTTATATTATAAGCCTGAGGGCAGGAAGCTGTCAAATTAACAATTCGTAAGCTGCACTGAGAGCCTTTGTGGATGAGGAGCTGGGTATAAATAGTCTAAATAAATACATAAATGAATAAGCCAGCCAGCCAGCCAGCCAGCCTATAAGGTTGAGGTCTGGCTTAGGGGACCTAAGGGTTCTAGAAGCAGAGAGTTAGGAAGAGGAAGGTTTTAGAGATGATGAGAGGAAAAAATAATTTGCAGCTGTTTGTCTCTTGGCACAGGCACAGCAGGCAATCACTGCACTGAAATACCTCTGCAAAAGGCAGTATAATTTTGGGGACTGTAAAGTTCACCACACAGACTAGTTTATGATGTCATATCCCTATTCCTACTTCTATCTATTTTCCTCTTCTAGCTCTTGAACTACTTTTATCTCAGCAAGTTCCTCTAAAGAGTTTTGAAGAGCAAAATGGCCACCAAATTAAAGGGAACACAAGAAGACTATTAAAATTCCAGTGAACAACTGAAGTGAAGTGTTTGGGCTTCCCATAAAACTGATTTAAAAACAGAGCTGAAAAGCTTTAATCATTCACACAATAAGAAACAAGAATAGAAATGGAAGCTACTGTTGGTAGAAAAATGGTCCCCATAAGATAGATCAGGGCTCAGAGATTCCTTTCCTTGACTACACTTGAAGAAAATGTTTGGATACATGGAAACTCCTGAGGTACTGCAGGGAAAGGGTTAGAATCATACAATCTTAGAGTTGGGAAAGATTTCAAGGACTGTCTAGTCCAGAACCCTGCCGTGCAGGAATAAACAACTAAAGTGCTCCTGAAAGATGCCCATCCAACTTCTGTTTAAAGATTTCCAAAGAAAGAAGGTCCACCACCCTCTGAGTCAATCTAGTCCACTGTTGAACATACCTTACAGTAAAAAGATTCTCTCTAATATTTAGATGTTTTGGTAATTCTTCTAATTTTTATTGGTTCATGTTCTAGTTTCTGAAGCAATAGAAAAGCATGTTCCATCTTCTACATGACATTCCTTCACAAATACTTAAAGATGGCTATCATGTCAACTCTCAGCCTTCTCTTCGCCAAGCTAAACATGCTTATTTCTCATAGTTGTTCCTCATAAGTCTTGGTTTCTAGGCTTTGATCATTGTGGTTGTCCCCTCTGGACACATTCCACCGTGTCACTATCCTTCCTGAATGGTGGTGTACAGAAATGAATAAAGTACTCCACATTATGTCTGACCAAAGCAGAATAGAGTAGCACTTCCAATTCTCTTGATCTGAACACTGTGCTCCTGTTGATGCATCATAGATACCTTACACGTATCCCTGTTGAAATTTCATTTTGTTAGTTTTGGTACAGCTCTCCAATTTTTCAAGGTAATTTTTAATTCTGATCTTGCCCTCTGTGGTGTCAGTTCCTCACTTGATTTGATGTCATCCCCAAATTTGATAGGCATGCGTTCCATTACATCACCTAAGATAAGGAAGTTGAACAACATTGGTTCCAGGACACCTCTCTAGTCACTTCTCTCCAGGATGAAGAAGAACTGTTAATGAGTACTTGTTGGGTTTAGCAAACCAATTACAAATCAACAACACTGTCTGACAGTTCACCAGTTTGTTTGTCTGCAAAAACATCATGGGACATTATCTAAAGACTTACTGAAATCAAGGCAGACTACATCCATAGCACTTTGTTGATCTATCCAACTTGTAACTCTGTCCAAAAAGAAAGAAAGAAAGAAAGAAAGAAAGAAAGAAAGAAAGAAAGAAAAGAAAAGAAAAGACAAGACAAGACATAAGATTAGTTTGCCATTCTTTGCTTTTGAGCCACTTTGCTAGTTGTTAGTACTCACAGCATTCCTTTCTAAGTGTGCACAGATTGACTGTTTGATGATGTGTTCTAGAACCTTTCTTACGATTGTTACCAGGCTGTACACCCCCACACTTTGATATGGTTTAATTGGTGAAATATGATTTGATTGGCAAAACATATTAATTGGCATATATATAAAACATACCTTGCTGAATGGCCAACTCAGCCTTTTAGACAATAGTGTCTGGAAGATTCCCACAAGACGGCTGATTGTTTTAACTCTTTTTCCTCTGACCAAGCAAACTTCCACAGCTATCCAACAAGTACTAACCCAGTGGTTCTCAACCTGTGGATCCTCAGATGTTTGTGGACTTCAGCTCCTAGAAGCCCTGAGCATTGACCATAGTGGCTGGGGCTTCTGGGAGCTGAAGTCCACAAACATCTGGGGACCCACAGGTTGAGAACCACTGTACTAACCTATCAGGATAGCCATTAGCCCTTTGTCACCTAACGCTAAGGCCACTAGTCCAGTCTGGACCTCATTGTCCACTCTGCAAACTCCATTGTTTACTCAGCCTGAGAGCTATTAACATCATCATCCTCCAGCCAGAAAAAGGGTATTTAAACCCCAGGTTTGGGCCAGTCAGTTCATAGTACACTGATTGCTGATTGCCGCTCTGCCACTCCAATTCCCAGTTGTGTGCTATGCTTAGACTTGCGTCTAAGCCACATCACTGTTTCTTTGCTGCTCTTCTGGACTGGTAAATATCACCCACTCCACCCTGAATTCTCACTATCCAAAATGTTACTCTCTCTTCCTTTGGTTAGCCATGGAACTGCTTGAATCTTGTGTGTGTGATTGGAGTTCCCCCAATATAACACATTCAGCTTACTTTTGGATCTCTGACCAGTTCTTTCCTTCAAAAGTACTGGTAAACACAGGTGTAAAAGATCTTGTTAGATTACCCCCCTCTTCACAGGCCTCCTCTTTGAGCCAATAATTCCCACCTTTTCAAAGAGGTACTGGCATGGCAGGCGGACCCCTGAGTCACCCACAATTTGGGGTAACAGTACACTCAGGTCCTCCTTTTATTGTTTTTTAAAAAATGTGGATAAGATTTGCCATTCTCCAGTCTGTTGGAACCTCCTGGCTTTTCTGAGAATTCTCAAGGGTTATTGACAGTGGCTCCGGGATTATATCTGCAAGTTTCTTTAGTACTATTGGATGCAACTCATCCAGCCCAGGAGACTTTATTTATAGTAAGTAGATATTCCTATACTACCTCTTTGCCTGTTCTGGGCTGGAGTTCCCTTTCCCCATCCATTTTTCTATTTTTACCAGTTAGAGCTTTGTTTTTCCTTTTGAGAGAAGATTGAGTCAAAGAAGGTATTGATCAGTTCAACCTTTTTTCTTTCTCCTGTTCACATTTCACCCTCCTCTCTACTCAGTGGCCCTATCATTTCCTTATTCTTCCTCTTGCTGTACACATGACCACACACATACCCCTTTCTCGGGCTGACAGGAGGACCAATCCACTACGCCTGGGTTGATCCTCCTGCCAGCTGACGCAGGAGCCGTTCACGAACTTTCATGATTCTGTTAAACTGACTCCCTGTCCCTCTCCCTTCAGTTTTTCTTTCCTCCTGCATGCAGTGAGATGCATCAGACTCCCTCTCTCGAGTAGGCTAGTGAGGAAATTTAAAAAATCAGCAGAATTAAGAGAGGAGGTTTTTGAAATAGTAGGAAAGAATATGGAAAAGACTACAGTGGTGAAATACGTTATGGATGAAGTGATCCACAGCACCACAGAGTTGGGCTTGGTCACTACAGTACAATGTTCCATCCAGAAGACCGCCGCAAGGCAGGCTTTGGATGAGGTGACTGGAGCAGCAGCACAGAAGGTAGCACAGCGCCTCTCGGATGAGAAACGCACTACTGAGCTACAGAAAATATTTCTGTCCTCCAGTGACAGTGAGGCAGATGACCGGAAAGATCTAACGCAAAGAGAGCCACGGGGGTGAAAAAGTCAGATAAAAAAGGCAGATACAGAGAAACCTAAAGAAAAACATGGAGTAAAAAAGGTATTGAAAGAAAGTACAAAGCCACTCACCTCTGAGAGTTCCGGCCGCCATCTTGGAAATAAGGGTTCCAAGATGGCGCTCGAGGGTTCAGCCACTCCCTCGAAGGCTTTGGACGCCATGTTAGGGGTGATGAAGGCTTCGGACGCCATCTTAGGTGTGGCGACGCAAGCGTTTACCTCCAAGGGCCTGAGTTCGACAGAGACTGCGCAGTTGCGCAGCACTAATATTCCAGTAATGGTGAACTCAGTAGCAGTAGAAGATGGCCAAGCAGCATCAGCGGCAGAGTATGGGCCCTGGAGTGCAGAAATGCGGTGCTTTGTGGAGGGATGGCTTCAGAACGCGCCTCAGAGGGGGCCCGACCCATGGCGTGACCATGAACAGGTATGCTGGGGCGGCCAAGTAAGTCAGAGGTTGTGCATAATGGAGAACTTACACACGGAACTTCGGGCTATGATCACGGAGGCTGTGTCTTCACAGCTCCAAGCAATTTTACCAAGGTCAGTTCACCAAGTTTCTGCTGAACAAATGGGGATAAATGAGCATTTGGTAGCCCACACAACAAGCAGTACATACAAGCGGCGTGAGTTACAATCACAAATGATGACCAATAGCCAGAGAACAGACAGTCAGAAAAGGTTAAATGAGGAGGAGTCTATGGATGATGAGGAAGTAAGGGAAAACCAGTTAAAGAAAAGGAGAATTGAATTGGAGTTTCGACCTAACACAAAGGGAAAGCAAGGATCTGCCTGGGAGAAATCTACATTGAAAACAATAGATTCACTACAGGCAAGAGGGGTCACCTCTTATATGCCTGATGTTGACACCTACACTGATGAAGAGGTAGATGAAAAAGAATTGATGGAAGTAGAGGACACTGAGGTTTTCATCTTCTGAGGAAGATGAAAAGATAAATTCGGATAGGATGTTTGAGGCTGAATCTTTCAAGAGTATTTTAAAGAAGGGTGCTTCAAACATTAGGGCTGCATGGCTCTAAGGGAGAAAAGGACAAAGTAGGTAAAGAAGGTAGAATAGCAGCAGTAATAAGGAAGAGAGAGTCGAGGTGCATGGAGTTCCCTCTGCCAGATTTGTTCAAAGACGTAATTACAGCAGAGTGAACTAATCAGGGAATTACCAGAAAAAATCTGACAGGCAATAATAAGTTATACTCCTTCCAGGAACAGGATGTTAAATTCTTAAAGGTGCCCCCCGTGGACGCTCCTATTGTAGGACTAGTGTCTGGTGGATGTCCCCAGGGAGGGAGACATTGAGCTTAAAGAAATGGATGAGCGAAGGGCAGAATCTTTCCTGAGGAAGGCGGCACGAGGCTGCCTCGGCAACGATTAAAGCATCAACAGCTGCTTCAATGTTTGGCAGGGCAGCAGTGCTGTGGTCTCAAAACATCTTGGAGGCACAAGGTCTGTCAATGAATGAGTTAATAAAAGCAGTGGAGCGAACACAAAAGGTTCTTAAATTTATTGCTGATGCTGGTTTGGATGCTACGGCATATGCAGCAAGGAACATAAACCAAGTAACGGTAGCGAGGTGCTCCCTGTGGTTGCGACACTGGGAGGCAGACCAGAAGTCTCAGAGCAATTTGGCATATGTACCATATCAGAGTGATCTGCTCTTTGGCTCTACCGCATTGGAAAAGATATTGGTGGAGACAAAGGATAAAAAACAAGTGATGCCAACCCTTCAAAAACGGAAAGTAAATAGAAGAGGCTTCAGAAGCTCTAATTACTCCTTTCGAGGTGGAAGAGCTTATGGTATACCGGAAGGAATTCAGAATATAATCTGGCAGGTTGCAATGGAGCAATCGAAACCACAATTTGCAAGACAGTATCAAACCAATAGACAAGGACAAGGACAGGGAAAGCTTGGGGTTAATCCCAAGTGAGGTAAACAGCAATACTGACTGTCAACAAAGGAAAGTGGGGGGAAGACTTCTGTCCTTTGGCCAAAGATAACATCAGACAGGTGGGTGTTAGATGTAGTAACCCAAGGCTACAAAATATTCTTTCACACCTCCCCCAGGAGATTTCTTCCTTCACCAGTTCCAGAAAGTCAGGAAAAACATCAAGTAGTAAGTCAAGAAATTATGCACCTATTAGACATAGGGGCCATAGAGAAGGTTCCGGAATACCAAAGAGGAACAGGTGTGTATTCGGTATTTTTCGTAGTACCCAAACCAAACGGCAAATACAGGCCAGTGTTGAACCTCAGGCACCTCAACAGGTTTGTGGAGTACAGAAGTTCAAGATGGAGACATTACAATCAATAAAAGAGAATTTGGAAGTAGGGGAATACTTAGCTTCCATAGACTTGAAGGAAGCATATCTCCACATTCCCATGTGTCCATCCAACAGGAGATACCTGAGGTTCAACTTCCTGAACAATCACTATCAGTTCAAGGCATTACCGTTTGGGCTGGCATCAGCGCCAAGGGTATTTACGAAAGTCCTAGTTCCTCTAATAGCATTTCTGCGGATGCAAGGGGTACAGTTATATCCGTACCTGGACGACATCCTGCTGAAGGCAAGATCAGCGGCAAAATTACATCAGGACTTGCAGATGACCATTCGAGTGCTGTCGCATTACGGGTTTCTACTAAACATCGAAAAAAGTGTGCTGGTCCCAACTATGGAATTGACCCATTTGGGGGCCAGAATAGATACAAGGCTGGGCAGGCTGCATCTATCTTCAGAAAGACTAGAGAAGGTACAACAAGCAGCGCGTCGGTTGACGCAGAGCAATTCTATGGATCTAATGCAACTGGCAAGAGTTCTGGGCACCTTGGTCTCAACAACACAGTTGGTACAATGGGCCAGTTTTCACTTGAAACCATTGCAGAGGTTACTGATGAGACATCAGTTGGCCATCGCGAACAGACGGCAGTACAAAGTAGAAGTGCCTCAGCATATTCGGACTGGCATGTACTGGTGGCTGAAGGAAAGGAATGTGGCTTTGGGCATACCTTTCCAAAAACAGAATGTGGTGCATATTATGACGGATGCCAGTTTGTATGGCTGGGGGGCCCACTGCGCAGGGTTCGCTGTGCAAGGCCGTTGGACTATCACAGACAGGTGTTTCAGCATCAACTTCCTGGAATTGAAGGCGATTCGCCTGGCACTCCAAAGATGTGTGCATCTTGTCAAGGGCCACCATGTGGTGGTATTAACAGACAACATGATGGCAAAGGCTTATGTATGCAAGCAAGGAGGGCTGCATTCGGTGCCACTAATAATGGAGGCGAATCGTCTGTTCAGATGGGCCGAGTTGCATTTACAGTCGATTTCTGCAGTACACTTGAGAGGAGTCCACAATGTACATGCAGATTATTTGAGCAGAAATTACATACGCCCAGGAGAATGGGCCCTCAATGTAGAGGTTTTCAAGGAAATAAACAACAATTTTGGGCCTTTACAGGTGGATTTGTTTGCTACTGCAGAAAATACCAAACTAAGAAGATATTTTTCAATGCTTGGAGGCAAAGGTGCCGAGGCGCGCGATGCCTTGTCAGTTCCTTGGCCACCAGGGACTCGCTATGCTTTCCCACCAATCAAAATTGTGCAGAAAGTGCTGGTGAAGATACATCAGGAGAAAGCCTTAGTAATATTAATAGCACTGTTTTGGCCGAGGAGGCCATGGTTTCCATTGCTGATGCAGCTAGCCCAAAGTCCACCCTGGACGTTACCATGCAGGCAGGACTTGTTGAGTCAAGGTCCTGTGAACCACCCAGATCCGAGCTGGTTGAAGTTGACAGGGTGGAATTTGAGAGGCAACTGCTGACTCATCAGGGATATACGGAAAGTGTAGTGAATACAATGATAGGTTCCAGAAGGGAATCTACACAAAAAATTTGCGATAGGACGTGGAAAACATTCTCGAATGGTGTGCAGAAAAGAGAATTTCTGTAACTGAGGTAGGAGTGACACAAATACTCAATTTTCTGCAGGATGGACTGGAGAAAGGTCTATGGCCTAATACTTTAAAAAGGCAGGTAGCGGCGCTGTCGGCATTCCTAACTGAAGATGGCGGTTCGTATGCGAGTCATCCGCATGTTAGATGGTTTTTAAGAGGGGCAACATTATCATCATTTCCTGCGGTGCACAGATTTCCATCATGGGATTTAAACTTGGTGCTAAATGCACTGACCTTTTGAACCATTAGCTGAGGCTTCCCTCAGGCTTCTATCTTTTAAAACGGCTTTTCTATTGGCTATCATGTCAGCCAGGAGGGTATCAGAACTGGCAGCATTGTCAGTGAATGAACACCTATGTAAATTCGAAAATGACAAGTTGACTTTGGGGTTTGACCCCTCATTTAAACCTAAGTGCCTGACATCACTTAAGCAACAACAGTTAATACATTTACCAACTTTTTGCCCTAAACCAGTTCATCCTTTGGAGAAAAAATGGCGCACATTAGATGTCCAACGAGTGGTAAAAGCCTACATCAAGAAAACAAAGGAATTTCGAAAGTCAGACACTCTCCTACTGTCTTTCCAACCAAAAACACTTGACCAAAGAACAAGCAAAGCAGTGATTGCGTCTTGGATAAAGACTTGCATTTTCATATGCTACGATTACTCCAATCAGCCAAGGCCTGCAAATGTGTGGCCACATTCCACACGTTCGGTGGCTACATCAGTGGCATATGAGTCTGCCTTTTCATTGGAAAAGGTTTGTGGAGCACCAGGTTGGAAGGAAGTGTCCACCTTTATTAAACACTACAGGTTAGATAAATATAAGTCAGCTCAATCGGCCTTTGGGCGCAGGGTGCCGCAAGCTGTACTGTAAAGATTATGGCCCACCCACGGAACAGCTTGGGAAAGTCCCAGGCATAGTGGATTGGTCCTCCTGTCAGCCCGAGAATGAAGAGTTGTTACTTACGTGAATCATTCTGGGATGACAGGAGGAGCAATCCACACCCACCACTAGGTTAAGTACAGATTTGAATATGTGAGTTAATAGGTACTGTACGCTAGAAAAGTAAACTGAAGGGAGAGGGACAGGGAGTCGGTTTAACGAAATTATGAAAGCTCGCAAACGGCTCCTGTGTCAGCTGGCACGAAGATCAACCCAGGCATAGTGAATTGCTCCTCCTCTCATCCCAGAATGATCGTTCATGTAAGTAACAACTCTTCATTTTAATTATTTTTAACCTCCCTAACAAGCCTGAGCTCATTCAGAGCTTTAGCTTTTCTGACCTTCGCCCTACCAGTATTGCCTATTTGTTTGTATTCTTTTGGTGATTCTCCTCTTCTTCAATTTTTTATATGCATCTCTTTTAAATTTTAGCATATCTGAAAGTTCTTTGTACATCTACCCTGGTTTCTTTAAATTCCTCCCACTTTTCTTCCTTCTTGGAACTGTATGCAGCTGTACCTTCAATATCTTACTTTTAAGAAACTGTCATGTATCGTGAACTCCCTTCCTTTTAAGCACGTTTGACTATGAGTTCTTACCCACTATTTCCCTAAGCTTACTAAAATCAGATTTCTTGAAGTTCAAAGAGTGCTTATCTGAGTACATTTGGCTTCCTCTTCCCTTTCTATACCAAATCCCAGGAGGACATGGTCACTCCCTTCCAAAGATCCCACTACTTCTACACTGTTGACTATTTCATATCTGCTCATTACGATCAAATCCAAAATAGCGGATCCCCTTGTTGCTTCCCTCACCCTGTACAATGAAATTATCTGCAAGGCTTATGAGGAATTTGTTGGACTGTATATTCTTGGCAGAGTGTGAATTCCAACAAATATCAGTGTGGTTGAAGACTCCCATTGCTACGGTATCTTTTTAGAATGCTTAATCATCCTATAATAGACCCCCACAGTGATTTCACCATTGTGTTTCTCCCTTGTAATTTTGTCCAGTGGCTTTCAGTTTGTTTTCCATTCTCTTAAGTCATGGATCTCCGCACAGGTGTACACATCCTTGATGTGTAATGCACCTCCTCCTCCTCCTCCTTCCATGTTTAGTTTATTTCTTTGGAATAAGTCATATCCCTCCATTACTATGTTCCAGTCAAAGGGGGAGGAACATTACATGTCAAAGTCCATGACTTAAGAGCATGGAAAAGAAGCTGAGAGTAACTGGGTAAAATTAGAGAGGAGAACAATGGTGACATCACTGTGAGGATCTACTGTAGGATGACCAAACATTACAAAAAAGTAAAGATATTGTAGTAAATAGAGTAGCAATTAGGATAGCATCATCTTTGGAAGACGTGTGTAGAACAGCAGGTTGGAAAGAGCCCTTAACGTTCCTGTGGCATTATAAAGTAGATAAATTTAAGTCAGGTCAGGCAACCTTTGTTTGCACTGTTTTACAAGCAGAAGTTCCAGACTTGAGCAGCCACTCTCACCCTTAAAGGATACAGCTTTGCTATATCCCAGTGGTCATGATGGCTCCTTTAGCCTTCCTGAGAAGGAGACATTGTACTTTACGTTGTACTTTCCTAGAATGATCATTCTAGGAAGGCTGAAAGAGCAATCTCCCCCCCCATCTGTGGCTGTAATTAAAAAGTGGGGGAAGTCTGCCAGTTTCTAACTTTTACATCTAAATCTGTCTGCAGCTTGCAGGGCTTTGTAACAAAATTGAGGGAGAAAGAGAAGGTAGCAATGTATGAAAAAAATTAAAACTTTGGTCTCCTGCCCTGATCAGATGATACAAGGGAGTAGCCTAGCGGTCATAGATTGCTCCTTCAGCCTTCCTAGAATGATCATTCAAAGTAAATTACAACCTCTCATTCTCCCTAGGTGATTCCTTGTTTTTTTCTGCCCAATGTTGGGTTCTTGTACTATTGTCCTAATTCCCATTGTATCATTGAGGCTATTATCCTCAGTACTGGGTGTCCCTCTGCCCTTCAGAATACTGTCTCTCTGTAATTCAGTTTAAACCCCTTCTGCTTAAGTCTGTAAGACTCCTAGCAAATAGATTCTGATCAATAGCTGAAAAGTGCAACCCATCTCTTCCCAGAAGTCCATTTTCATGAAAGTACAGACTGTGGCTCAAGAAGTCAAATCTTTCATGATATCACCATCTGAATTTCTAGTAGCTCACTTCTAGAATTCTTTTCCCTCTTCCTGAGTCATGTCCTTCAACAGGAAGGAATGATGAAATAACATGTACCTCATGGTCCTTTAGCTTCTTACCCAGAGCCTCATGCACCTTTGCAATATGTTGCTGTATCATTTGTCCCAATATGAATCAGAAGTAAGGGGGAATGTTCAGTAGCCTTGATGTGTCTAATCAGCTTCCCTATTAAATCATGGATCTTCTCCTCTGGAAGACAGCACTCCTCTCAGGACATCTTATAAAGGTCTCACGTCATTGGTTCTGGTCCTCTCAACAGGCAGTCATCTGCTACCACTACAGATCTGTTTTTCCTCTAGGAATATTGACAAGACCCCATCCATCCTTAAGAACCTTCAAAGATCACTTCCATGCCTTCTGAATGGAGCCCTGGTGGCGCAGTGGTTAAATGCCAGTACTGCAACCACAAGGTTGTGAGTTCAATCCTGTAAGGCTCCAAGGTTGACTCAGCCTTCCATCCTTTCGCAGGTCGGTAAAATGAGTACCCAGCTTGTTGGGGGCAATTAGCTAAAAATACATTGTAAATCGCTTAGATAACACTCAGTTGATAAGCGGTATAGAAATAAATGCTATTGCTATATTGCTATTCTGAGTAGTAAAGCTTTTCTCCCTGTCCTCCACTTCATAATTTCTGATTTAGGGCAGAGCTTGGAAATGATTGTGTAGCTTCAGACTGAAGTATGGTTCTTGATAGTTCTGCTTCTGTACGTAGCATTCTACAAGTTTCACTCTCCAGTGTTTGGGAACAGAGACATCCCTAGATCTCTTGATACCTAGAGCATCTCCCATGTCTTGCCCTTCCAGGAAAAGATTATATTGTTAGTCCTCTGTTGACATTCAGGAAGGAAGATTATTTTTTGTTGTATGAGGAAGCATTGCTGAGCCTCCTACGAAGCACTCTGAAGTGGTGTGGTCCAAACACACATTGACTGTGTCAGTCTTCTATGTATTTCAGCTGTTCCGTATTAACTAGAATGTTCTAATGTTTAGTCCTTTTCTTCTTTCATTTTTATATTTAAAAATAAATATTCCATGCCTTGGAAGTTGTCAGACAAACTAGCTTTCTCATTAGAAAGTCAAAGTAGTTACCCAGAACAATTTACTGGATCAAGAAGGCCATCTGTGTTTGCTAAATGTTCAGTATACTAGTTGGTTCTTCACTGGAGTGGTTATCTGCTTAATCTTCCGTAATATAATTAACATGTAGGTGCTGTGATTTCAGCAGACTAGTTAACTTTTTATTTCCTGGTGCTTCAGTAAATAGACCTGATAATCATGTTAGTGGAAAAGGATGCAACTTGCCAAATAATGGTGGGGCATAAACACACTAAAACTTCTTATATTATTTTACATTGTGATTCTCACTGCAGTTAGGACTAACTTTGAATTTTCCATTTACTTGTTTGGACATTTTTACTACTTGAGAATTCTTTTTCAATAACTAGTATTTATTTAAATTGTTTAAACTGATTTTATTGTAACACCTCTGAAATCTTTGATATTAGGTGGGATATAAATATTTTAATAAATAAATAGTTCTTTTGTCATGCTTTAACAGGTTATAGTAAGGTTATGAAAATTATCTCAGCACTTTCTTCTATGATATATAGTAGTATTCAGAAAAATATATTTTTGAGCATCTATGAAGGGTCTCAAGGGTAACATACCATTGTTGTATGGTATGTTGATTTACTGTTGAACATTGCCAAAAATGTTTTAAATGTTTATTTTTACAGAGCATATATGTTCTTAAGTGCACTTTTCTCAGTATGCCAATAGTTCAGTTTCAGATTTAAGCCACAGAAGACCTAAGATTCTTTGCAGTGGTTAATATAAACAATGCAGCATAACACATTGATTTTATGCAGATCATCACCTTTATGTTTTGGGAGGTCTGCTGTATTAGTGATATATAAAAACTGATTACTTTCTCCAACATAGCCTAGTAATTGTTTATTATTTTCCTATTAGACAAACAAGAAAGATCGATATTCTTCAACAGCAGTCTGTGAGTAACGTCACTGTAAATAGATTTGCCTCAGACACCAGTGGTGTATTCATTTTAATGATTTGGACAATGTGAACCCAATGACACAGTTCAAGCTAAACACTGAGTTTATTGCTAAAATAAGAAAATAAAATAATTGTGTTTCTACGGCCCATTGTGGGCATTTAAAAAAAAACTGGCAAACACTGTTATAGGAATTGTAAATAATATCTTTTGTGTTGAAATTGAAATAAACTAGTCATTTAGTTAAAAATTATATATATTGATAAAAGAAGGCTGGAGCGAGGATTGAAGGCAGCACATTTTTCTTCTGTGTTTCTTAAATGGGATAAGGAACTTGCCAGGGGGATGCAAAGCAATAAGAGTCTTTACCTAGCAGGCAAGGGAAGTCTAGCATGGCTGACAGCATTTTTCTAAACCACTAGAACATACCATAAAACCTTCTCGGAGTGCCCTCACCTCATAGGTCCATTGAGCTCAGTCAAATGTGGCAACTGTTTTGCAACAATCATTGCATTCCAAGACTTCCAGGAATATGGCACCAGGTCCTCTTCACTCAGCTGCTTGCTCCCTATCATGGCTTGAGAGGAATAGGGTGAGCAGCTTTCATTACCTGTGAAATCATTCTAGCCATTATGGCATTGGAGGGTGAAACACAGGATATTAATAAATTCATTCCATTAAGACCAAAACCATGGCAGTAAGTTTTTGCAAGACTGGAGGGAAGGAGTCACTTAGCTCCGTGCTTTTCTTTAGTTAGTCGAAGTTTGAATCTAGTGGCAGGTTGTATCTTGTGCTTCTCTCTGCTGCAAGAGATTATGTTGCTATGGTCCCTTGCTGTGGTGCTTTCTTTGGCTTGTTTAGTTTTTAAAATGTAGAAAATATTTACCTTGGGTAGAAACCCTAAACAGTTCTTCCTCCTCATTGGTTTTCATGTTTCTACACATGGAAGGTTGCAAATGTAAAGATTTTTTTGTCTCCTAAACACTTTCTAAATGGGGCATATTTGGCATTTAACCAAGCTGAAATGCACATCTACTCAAATTGCTTAGCTATGATGTTTTCATTGGAATATGTTAGACCTGTGGTACAACTGAAACTATGCATGATGTTGGTTTTTTAGTGAGGGGAAGGCTCACCCATAAACCATTTCTGATTATAATTATTCCCCTTACATTGTTCCAAAAGGAGTACTTTGTCTTACATCAAATGTAATTGATCCTGAAGCAGTGTAATCACAATTACTCACTTTCTTAATTAGCCTGCCTAAAATCAGAAAATGGAAACCGATCGGCAGTGTTTAAATCAATAGCTTTGTAGTAAGGCTTCTGTGGGAAGGGAGATAGTGGTAATGGGTAGATCAATTGGTTTAGGTGCCAATCATTGGCTGTGTGTTTTGCATAGCAAAATCAACTGTTGTGAGGTAACCAATTCAATGGAGATAGTAGTTCAGTAAAAGCAAACAGTATAAAGGAAAGAGAGGTATTTGTAATAAACTTGTTATGTTGTTCTTTAGCTAAATTATGAGATTTAAAAGAAGAACTAGCCAAAGCAGTTAAAACCTGATGAATGAACTCTCTGATAGGCAGTATTTTCTTATTAAGTTAAGCTTTCTAAGAAAGTACCGAATTAAAGATAGTAAAGAGAAAATCCTATATCTGAAGATTGGACCCAATGCTTACTTAGCTTTCCTAGAAACAGTTTTAGTGTGTGTGTGTGTGTGTGTGTGTGTGTGTGTGTGTATCAACTGCCTCCTATTAAGAGCCAGTGTAGTGTAGTGATTGGAGCACTGGACTGCAGTTCTAGAGACCGGAGTTTGATTCCCTAGCTGGCCATGAAGAGCCATGGGCAAGTCATATTCTCTCAGCCTGAAAGGAGAGCAAAGGCAACCCTGCTCTGAACAAATCAAGAAAACACTGTGATATGGTTGCCTCAGCATCTCCATACATTGGTAATGACCTGAAGGTACAGGACATATGCCTGCTGTTAACTTTTCCTTTTGTATCTTAGGTTTTCTATATAGATTTCACTTCTGCAAAACAATTGCATGGCTGTCTATCAAGATGACAAAAGGATAAGAAAATGATAATCCTTCATCTTAAAATGTTGTAAAAACTTATTAACACATAGCTTTTGAGGATGCTTACAGGTATAGCTCTCTCTCCTGGGGCATCAAAAGGAGGCAGATATGCAGCTGAGCATGTTCCTCCACTAGTCCTTCATCCCCAAGTGGCCAAAGCATTTGGAATGTGCTAATGATGCTGACCAGGGAGATGGATAGATGAGGGAATAGAGAGCATGCTGGTCAAATTTGCAGATGATACCACATTGGGAGGGGTTGCTCATACTCCAGAGGACTGGATCAAAATTCAAAATGACCTTGACAGATTGGAGAGCTGGGCCAAGGCTAACAAAATGACTTTCAACAGAGAGAAATGTAAAGTCCTACATCTAGGCAGAAAAAATGAAATGCACAAATATTGGATGGGAGACATCTGGCTGTGGAAGGAATCTAGGAGTCTTAGCAGACCACAAGCTGAACATGAGCCAGCAGTGTGATGCAGCAGTCAAGAAAGCCAACACGATTCTTGGTTGCATCAATAGGAGTATGGTGTCTAGATTGAGGAAAGTAAATGTACCACTCTGTTCTGCTTTGGTCAGACCTCATCTGGAATACTGTATCCAGTTCTGGGCACCTCATTTCCAGAAGGATATTGACAAGCTGGAACGTGTCTAGAGGAGGGTGACCAAAATGGTGGAGGGTCTGGAAGCCATGCCCTACAAGGAGCATCTTAGGAAGCTGGGTATGTTTAGTCTGCAGAAGAGAAGGTTAAGAGAGGACATGATAGCCATATTTAAATATTTGAAAGAATGTCGTATCGAAGAGAGAACAGGCTTGTTTTCCACTGCTTCAGAAACTAGGACGAGGAGCAATAGATTCAAACTACAGGAAAAGAGATTCCACCTGAACCTCAGGAAGAACTTCCTGATGATCAGAGCTGTCTGGCAGTGGAATGTGCTGCCTTGGAGTGTAGTGGAGTCTCCTTCTTTGGAGGTTTTTAAATAGAGGCTAGATAGCCATTTGTTGGGAGTGCTTTGATGTGCATTCCTGCATAGCAGGGAGTTGAACTGGATGAGCCCTGTAGTCTCTTCCAACTCTCTTACTCTGTTTTCTATGATTCTGCTCCTTTTCCTTTTTTATTTCTTCCTTGGATTTGCTGTGCAACCACACTGGCTTTTTCAGAAGTGTTTCCCATTTTTCTTTTTCCATGGTATTGTTTGTGATTTTGCTTTTTGCAACCACTTCTTCAAGAACTCACACCTTTGCTGGATGACTTTTCTTTATAGTATGTCTAGTCATAGGATTCCACCCAGTAATTTTTTGCAATTTTTAAAATCAGTTTTCCTGAAATCAAAGGACCATGTTTGACTATATATTATTTTTCGCCCTAAATTGTGAATTCTAGCATTACATGGTCACTTCACCCTGAAGTATCAACTACTTTGATTTCAGTAGCCAACTCCTACCTGTTAGTTAGTATCAAGTCCAGGATTTCTAATCCCTTTGTTCTTTCCTCTCTCTAACATTTCAAATAAGAAATTATCTGCAAGGAAATGATGTCTTGGAGAGCCTGTACTAGCAGAGTTAGTGTCCGAGCTGATATCAGGGTAATTGAAATCCCTCATAACAACTAATTCATGTGTCTTGGAGATTTCTGAGGTTTGTTTCTGAAAAGCATCATCCACCATGCCTCTTCTTGGTTTGGTGGGCTGTAACACCATAATGTTCCATTTATTTATTTCTCTATTTTTATCCAAATACTCTCAGCTGGTTCACTTTGATCATTCTCATGGATTTCTGCAGAACTGAATTTGCCTTTGACCTGTATCACTACTCTCTCTCCATTTGTGCTATTCTTTTGAATAGGTGATACCCTTCAATTGTAATATTCCAGTCATGGGAGTCATCCCACCAGATTCATCTCTGTTATGCCTATAAAGTCGTATTTACCCTCCTGCAGTAGGACTTCAGGTTCATTTTTTTTGTTTCACAAACTCTGTGTTTTGGTATATACACATTTGAAACTTTGCTTGTTCTTATCTATTAATTTACTACCAGTTTTAATGTGAATTGGATTCTCTCTCAATGTTTATCTAGAATTCACATCCTTGTGTTTAGAGCTTGGCTGATGTTTGAGTTATCCTCTCCAACCCTCTCGCCAAGGATTTAGTTACACTTACCATGCTACCACCAAAGACATTTTTCCCAGACTTTGAGAGGTGCACCCAATCTGCAGCTAGTATTCCTTTGTCTAAGAAGTAAAGACCATCCATGGTCTTAGAAGCCAAGTCTCTCTCATCTACACTGTCTACATAACCAGTCATTCACTTTTAGTATCTTCCTTTCCTCTTATAGTCCTTTATCCTTTACTGGCAGAATTTATAAGAATACCATCTGTTGCTCAGACCCTTCAGTTTCCTGCCCAAAACATCATAGTCTAAGGTGATCTGCTCAAAAGTGTTCGTGACAGTTCTGTTGGTGCCCACATGAATAAGGAGAAAGAGGTACTGATCTGTGTTCTTGCTGAGTTTTGGCACTTTATCAGTAGCATACTGGATACATGTGCCAGGAAGACAGCACACTTCCCAATACACCTTTTCAGACTGGGACACAGATGCCTCTGTATTCCTGTGTAATGAGTCTCCAGCCACCAGCACCATTTGGCAGTTATTGTGACTCTTTCTTTGGCATGGGATATCCTTTGTTGCTGGTTTCTTGTTTGAGCATGTTCACTGCTGCTGTCCTCATGAAGATGTAGGAAGCAATTGCTTAGTTGAAAAGGTTCAGAAGTAATTACTTTATTTAGATACTGTTATTTTTCCTCAAAGTGAGAGTCAAGGTAGATGTGGCAGTTACTTCTTTAAGTAACTGCTACATCTGTGCCAGTTACTGATAATGCTCCTGAATCCAGCCAAGCACAACTGTGCACATTCAGCCCTCAGCTTCCATGGGGACTGAGTGCAAGACCCATGCAGAAGTGGAAAAACTATGACTAAAAATAAAAATCATGAATGCTATTCTTTTTTTTAACGTGTGAACACTTTTCTAGAAAACTCTAGGTCCTACAGCATGATTCTGTGGTCAGCTTCCAGTGAAAGTGGACCACTGAGTCAAGTTGGAGGATCTAGCAATGCCCAGAGAAGTGTTCTCCTTAGAATCTCTAGGTCCTCCAGCATGATTCTGTGGTACACTTCTGGGGGAAGTGGGCCATAGAATCGCACTAGAGGACCTAAAGATTCCTAAAGAGAACACATTTTTTCCATGGCAGGGGCAAGTACAAGTAGAAGTTTTAAAATAAATAAATTTAATAAATAAAATAACCTACAAATAATCAAATCCTGGAATGCTGAACCTGCGAAAGTAGAGGGCCAACTGTGTGTGGTTTCATTTTTACTTCCCGATGTACTGTATTTGCTGGCATATAAGACTTACCTTTTTTCCTAAAAAATACTGTTTGACAGTGGGGTGCGTCTTATATGCTGATGTGTTTTATATGCTGGCAAATAGTATTTGCCAGTGTATAAATGGGGTGTATCTTATACGCCAGCAAATATGGTATTTGATAAAGTTGAAAGCTTTACTCCCAGACTGCAGCTTATTTCAGAAAGTAATGCTCTTTATAGCAAAAACAGGATTCTTAGCCATCTGTGCTGACCTTGTATACCAATCAGGCTTCTTTAACTTCATTGTGCAGCTTTTGTTAAACCTGGGCATTTAGGGTACATAGAAGAGTAAAATTAACATTGTAGATCTCTATGCTCAAACCCACAGTTTGAGAGAATTTTATTGTAGATATATGACAAGTTTTTGGAATTAGCTTATTGTTAATATATTTAAATCTTAAAACCAAAAAGCTAAAAAGAAAATTATTCATTCTAGATTTAGTTTAAAATATTTGATTTAATAAGTACTCTAATTTAACAAGTTCTTTTGTTTTGTTTTTAATTCTCTGATAGTTTGTCGTGTAATTCTTCCTAAGAATACCAACAAACCACATCTATTTATCTTTATATGTTGCTTATCTATCAATCAATCTAATGTCTGAGTTCTAAGGTAAAACAGCTGTTAAAACCAATAAAAATGTGTGAGATTAATTTAAATATTGTAGCTCTTAATCAGTTGATTTTGTTGTTAGAAACTATTGTACCAATATGTTAAAGTAGGATAACTAAGAAAACCCTATGAAATTCATGGGGTTGCCATAAATCAACAGTTGACTTGAAGGCACACGGGCACAAAATTAAGGCTTCCCTTCAGTTAATTATTTTTGTTGCTATTATTATTGTAATGCTCACTACTAAGGCAGATAGCTTTTGCATCTTCCCATCCTCCATATACCAAATTATTAATGGCTTTCTCAATTCCTATCCAGATTAAACTGTATTTTCTTAAGTCTTTACTCTTTTTGGCCCACGCCACCAGTGGTAGGCAATCACCTGCTTTCTCAATATTAACAGTTTTAGATTTTTAGAGGGAGCAGGACCAGTAGATTTTTCTGCTGAGGAGGTAACAGCTAGGCTTCTTCAGGATGTGAAGGATGTAGAGGAAATGCCAATTGTGCCATTCTGAGTTTTTGAACAAAGGAGTCCAGAAACAGTTTTCTATATCCCTACTTAGCAGTCACACTTGATGACAAATAGTTTTTTAAAAAAGTCTTTCAGTAGTCTTTTTGCTCATCAGTGGTTTCTCTCTTTTTAAAATATTGATAGTTAGATTTTAAACTGATTATCACTAATGATCAGTAAATAATTGCTTCATGTTTCTTTATTGCTACAAAGTCATAGTAGACCATATACTCACCTTTCTGATTTCATTCCTTTGGCAGTACAAAAGGAGATCAGTTCAGTGTTAATATTCAGCCTCCAGTTGGAGAGTTACTTTTACCAGTAACTATGTCAGAAAAGGACTTCAAGAAGGAACAAGGTGAGAAATACAATAAAAATAGGGCTTATTGCTTTTACCTTTTTGCAAATGCTGTAAACATCATTTAACTGCCAAATATTGTATACCTTTTCTTGTGCTCTAACCCTAATATTCCAGCTGGAAGAATATTCCCAAAAGTAACAAACATGCCCTGCTCAGATTATTATTCAAGGCTTGTTACACCCTGAGTGAACAGTAAGAATGAGCACTCATCACTGACTCTCCCTTTCTCTTCTATCTGCTGAATTCAGCTCAGAACTTGTTAACATATCCTAAGAAAACATTCCCTATTACATCTTGACCAGAAAACCCTAGCCAGGATGATAACAGAATCCAGGCAGAGTTCTCCAGTTCAGATGTAACAGTGAATTCTGGCTTAATACAGTGAAGATTTTCTCATTGAACCTAGCATAACAGAAGAGGTGAGAGAAGAAGTACAAGGTCAGGAGTACTTAGTATAGTTTATGAAGCCCTGGACAGTTGTTCAAACAGGGCCTGAGTGTACATTCTCCTGGTACTTGACAATTGATTAATATGGTTTGCTGGGACAGGAGGGGGAGTAGTAATTAAGCCACAACTAGTGCTTGGGCCTGGGAGTTATGGTTTCCTGCAGTGATGCACTAATGCATTTCATATTAGTACTAATGGCTAGAATATTGGCCGAACCCACTCTAAGAAATAATTCAACCATATTCATACTTTGCTTTATATTTCTAGTCTTCATTCTAATGCTTTTGTTTGTACATAGCTAGTGTACTTTGTCCCAACTGCATTAAAATTAATCAGTGTTACCTTTGTCTGACATTACCATTTATTACTTAACTCTTCAGTTTCCTGTTTGGGAAGGATGGTATTGTACAGCTGTTTAGCTGACACACTTATTTGAATGTCATGCTTTTAAAAATACTAAAGTCTCTTGCTCTCGACTTTGCATGGCCAGTCTAGCATTTAATATATGTGAAGGGCCCTTCTGAAATACAAATTCATTTGTGAGAAGCTTTATCTGATGCTGTGTTTTAAGAAACTAAACAACAGGTTCTGGTTTCTTTTTAGAATCACTTTCTGTGTTGAAAAAAAATAGGCTTTGCATTCATTGCTCCTCTCAAAGAGTATATCAAACTGTTCATGAAAGCTTTTTTAAAAAAAACAAACCTTGTGTATTATTAAAGCATTCTAGAGCAGAGGAGTAGTGCTGTATGTATTTAATAAAAACTTGTGTTTGTCTTTTCCACTTGCCTTTTTCTGCTATGAAATAAGTAATGAGATAGTCTTAGCAGATAATTTCATTTTCAATATTTTATGGTAGTTGATACTTATAATTAAAGAGTAAGGGCCATGGTTTTCTTAAACAATGATAACTGTCTGCTATTCTTACTCTTTGCTGGCTAAAGCCTGTTTACACGTGTTCAGCAAACCAAGGTGAGTGTGTAACTGAGGCTTTGTCATATTTTGTGATCTGTTTCCCCACATCTTCCCTTAAACTGACATCTAACAGTGCAATTTTAAATAAAACTGGATATTGCACTCTGTCTTTCCTGCTCCCATTTTTGTTGTATGCTTGCTTGCTTGGTATTTTGATTGAGTTTTGTATGCTTAGCTGTGACTGAGAGCTTTTTCTCCCCTGACTGGCCATTCAGAACCATGAGAGCATAGAAGAAGTGCACTTTGAGAATAGCTGTAGTCCTCTGTGGAGTTGTTGCCAAAATTCCTTTTTCTTCTGCCATTTTACTTCTGTGGTTGTTGATTATTTGTCTGAATAAATCTGGCAGCTGTTTGCTATGTTTAATAGAGCAGAAAGGCTACTCTGAATAAAGCTATTTGAAAATTTGTTTATATGAAGTATTTGTAAATCCATGAAGGTCTCCTGGCATTTCAGTATTGCTCTTTCTGTCTTCCTGAATTCATTCTTTGATACAGGACTGATGCTGGCAAATTTACCACAGGTTTAAAAGCCTTTTTCTTTAGTACCTTCTTAGTTAAATGTTTCAGGTGTTTTAGAGAATTCCTAATAATAGGAGTCTCAGTTCTTAGCTTAGCTAAACAACATTATGAAATGGTTTACAGAGGATTTTGAGACAATTCTTAAATTACTGAACAGCTGACTTACAGTGAAATCCTTATGTGTCTGCTCAGTAAGCCCCACTGATTTCAATATGATGTAGTCCTACCCAAGTGTGTAGAATCACAGCTGGAATATTGCAAATAAATGGATTTCCTTTCATTTTCACCAGTAAAATCTTTAAAATGTTGGTCAGTTGTAAATGGTTAGTATGCAACAGTCTTATGACTAACTAAATCTCTCAGAAGATTATTCAGCTCCCTGTGTTTTAAGTGGTGGTTGAATGTTCTTTCATTTATTAAATGCATCAAAACTGAATTTCTAGAAAATCTTCATTTAAATTTTAATTTGTAAAATTAGGTAAGGTGATATAGTTTTCTGAACATTGAAAATATAAGCACTTTTTAGTTTTACAGAACATTAAATTGTATTGAGATATAGATTTCATCTATATATACATATAGGTCTTTATATTATGATGTGCTGGAAGCTTTTCTCTAGTAGAGTTGGGCAAAAGCAGTAGGGGAACAGACTGCTGAATATTCATAGCTCTTAAAGTTTTCTAAGCAGTACTAGAAGATGGAAAACTGCATTTATGTGCATGCTGTGCATGATGTGCTAAGCTCTGCCATGCTGTTTCACCAGTTTCTCAATTCTGAACTGGAGAAATCTATTCTAATGTAATTCATTTCCATCTTCGTAACCCAACTCAGAACAGCAGCTGTGGTTATCTGATTTTAACTGTTTGGGATCAACATGCCAAGCCATGCTTCTCACTGTCCTTCATCTCATTTTTATGTCCAGGCTTTAAATATTAAACAATATTTTTGATACAATTCTCCTGTTAATGTCAGCAATAATTCTTCGTGTATTGTTTATTTTAAAAAAATTCAAATAGTGATAAAAAATCATGAAATCCTTTGTGTGTTAATAGCTTTGTGTTCTTATCAGTTTGCTTCAAGATTAAAGGCTACACGCACTTAAAGTAACATATTAATGATTTTGTTTGGAAATCTAGTTCTTTCCTATAGTAATTCATTGTTCTGCATTTTTTCAAAGATTAGATTATAGTAATTTAATTTGGCAAGTTTACATATACCCAATAGACTTTGGTTGGGAAAATCCACGTCTTTAAAAAAGAAAACAACCAGCAAAATGTTTACTTGATTTTATCAAGGTTTATGCTTGCAACATTTTTGTCGTCCTAACAAGCAAGGTGCTAATTCTTTAAATGGTCAGACATTCACTATTTTCTGGCCCTTAACTACCAGAAGCAATCATATTTGATGCCCCTTAATTAGAGTACTTTTTTTTTTCTTTTCAGGTTCTTTTCCACCTCAGCAATCGAGACAATACATTTGCTTACCATGCTAAGTGTTCTTTTGCATGTAAATTAATCTTGATTCAGTTTACACTGTCATGCTGAGTGGTACAAATTGCCTATAACAATAAAACAGCATGAGTTAAAAATAAAAGGGGGGTGGTAAGGCAGATTGAATGTGTGCCGTACTTGATAGGATGTTACTTTGCTTTATGCCAATACATTAGTCAACGATAATGAATCTTCTGTTCTGAAAAGCATGGTTTAGTTGATTTTTTAAATTTTACTTCAATGGAGCAGTACCTTGTCTTTATAGAACAAGTTAGACAAACCATTAATGACAAGAGTGTTAAGGTTAAATATGAAGCAATGCATTCACTTCTCTGAGTGCTATCCATCTTTCCATTTGCAGGAGCTTGACAAAAGTACTGGCTTTGTACAACATTTCCTTTAATTACATGCTGCGGGGAAACAGGCTTTTAACATAAACATAGTTGCATTCATTTATTCAGCATTTGCTCTTCAATAGAGCTTAATGGAGAAGGTTTAAATCCTTAATGAGTACACACATCCTCAGCAGTGTTATGTCAGTCCTATGCTTTGCTTAAAAGCTGCTGTAGACTGCTTGTGTACTTTTTTCAAGGCAATTTCCTAATTTAAAATTTAAACCATCTGCAACAGAATGTACTGTTCCCAGCTAACATTGGTGTTTTTAAAGACAGATGATAATCATGGGCTGTTGCGAGTTTCCTTTTTTTTTTTTAAGTAAATCAGGTCCTCTTAGAAAAAAACAAATAGTCTGTTTTCTTTGATATTTTTGCTGCAAATGTTTCCTTTAGAATTATAGTGAAACAAGTTAAACAGTGTAATAATCTCACAAAGATAAATGTTTTGCTTCTAGTGCTAGTCCTGTTTATTACCTTTCTGCTTTAGGGCACATCAGAATGGCCCTTGGGGTGGCAGTTGGATTTGCTTCTTTAGTACATGTGATCCCAATAGGCAAAGGACATATATGTCTCAATTCCTTGCCTGTCTGCACAGTAAAGTTCTGTGGCACATTAACTTATAATGGCAACAGCTTTCAGAAGGCAACAGGCCTACTTCATTACATGCATATTGGGATACAAGTGTTGATCCTGTGTAACACATTCTTATTTTGTCTATTTGCCTATAACATTTGTTTTTGGTATTCTTTTCTTTAAATACATAGTTACTGCTTCAACATTTTGTGGAACTGCACCAGACAATGCATTAAATCTGTTGTCAGTGTTTGAATGTTAATCAAGCTTTGCATAGGGGGACTTCCCATTAGATAATTCTCAACAGCAAGTATTCAGAGAAAAAAATCTAGTCAGTGGCTTCTAAAACACTGGCACTAGGCCACTGTTTTAAAACAAATTTAGTGTAACTCAATTTTTAGAACACAGCTTAAAGGGTAAATCAGACAGCTATATCTGGTACAGTGACACTGTATTTATTTTATACAGATTGTTTCATACATGTATGTTCTGTAATAACCAGAACTGGTTATTGAACATACAATTATATTATGGATACAGTTACTGTTATTTTATTAGTACTCCACCCTTCCTTATAAGATTTCAGGGTAGCTAAATGTGTGTATCATCTCTTTGTATGATATATTAATCCTACAACTAGGTAGGTGTTCATTTTTGGTATTTTACTGTGAGCAGCTGTGAAATTCTAGAAGAATGCCTGAAAATAGATTCACTATCTAATTTGGAAGCTGCAATGGAGCTTATTTTGTGCTTTTTCAAAGCATACAGAAAGGCTTTTTAAGAGCAAACTTTAAATTTTAAACTTTTGGCAAGAGTCGTATTATTATAGCTTTACAAAATCTACTTAGTGTATACAAAGGTTTTGTTTTACCATTTCAGGAAGGCTGACAGGTATGAATGAAACATCCGCTACCATCACTGTTGCACCACAAAACTCCACTCGTCAAGTAATATTGCAGAAAGTGGTGAGCGTAGCAAACCTTGGTGTGGTTCCTTCTGGGGAAGATAACATTCACAGGTAATCTAAGTATAGAATTTCTTATACATTTCAACAACACAAACCTAGTGTTTGTAATAGTGTTCATGAACAGGTGGAAGTTGGGAGCCTCACTTGAGAATAATTGGAAAATCAATTTTCAGTTGTATATAAAGTCAGGTTTCAGAGTATGCTCTTTAATGCATATAGGTGGCTGATGTAGCAAGGATTGTTTTATGTATTTTCATTTCTTACATAAGAACTATATTGTCTATTTAATTCTAGTAGTCACTTGGTAATTAATGTTCTCTGTGTTCCTGTATGTGTGGTTTTTCTGCCACTCTTTAACTCTCTTTTCCACTGGATATGTATTGCTGAAAGAATGGAAAATATTAAGTGAGATTTTGTGTAATAGATATCTTTGTCAGTTAGGAATTTCCCAAAATTATTTCAAAAAATAATTTTTATGTAAGACTTTGTACAGTATCATATCATTGCTATTTCTGCATTCCTTTTCTCCTTTTTTGGAGGGAATAAATGGTTTATGCGTACTTGACACTGTGGAGAACTAGAGGAGACAAACTTTATTTTACTAATGTTGATGGTTTATTTTCTTTATGTTGCAAAACCAAAGACATTTCTTACAGTTCAGGTGTTCCATACAGTTTAGGACCCTGTCGTTCCGTTTGTAAGAAAAAAATGTTAAAAAGTAAATTCCATTCAGAATTGTTGTCTGAATAAACAATTCTTTCTCTGTATTAAACATAATTATTTGCTGCCTGACAAAATTATTAATAATGCACTGTGTGTTCCTGAAGTAACTTTCAATCTATTATCACATTGTTTTCAATTTTCTGAAATTTTCTGCCTGTTCCCTCCAGAGGAAAAAATGAGAGTATTTGGGGTTTTTTTCCCCATGGCTTCAACATTTCCTGAAATTTTGCATTTCTATACCTAACTTAACATCCTTGAGCTTCCTGGTGGAACTTTTGGGATTCTTCTGGCTGCTCACAGGCCTACATGTCTGGTGCTCAGTGAAAAATTAGTATTAATCAGTGTGTAGAGAGCTGAAAGAGAATAAAACAATGAACAAGCCACTGTGAATGGAGAGTCCACACTGAGGGGAATGATTACCATACATATGAGACATGGAACTAAAAATCAGGAATGCAAAGTATAGAGAAAAAGGAAGGACACTAGTTTCTAACAGTTTTACTGCGTACTTGAGATGGAAGTACAGCAAGTCCAAAGATGTACTCAATTGCAATGATTCACCTGTTGAATCCCAATGAAAATGTTTATGGAAACCAAATTCTAACACTCTAGAGGGACAAACAAAGCTGTGGATACTGGCAAGGAAGACAAGGAAACAAGCAAGGGAAACATAGGGGAAAAGACAGGTAGGAGCAAGAGACCAAAGTACAGTGGCTGGGAAAAAGCAGCAGCAGCAGCAAAGGAAGACTTTGTGGTAGACCTATAGTTCTGAGAAAGAGGACAAAATGAAAGGAAGCCATGGAAGTCAGCTTGGAAATAAGATACAAGATAAGATTGCCCTCTTCAGTAAACAAACATTTTCTTCATAATTTTTCTTCATTTAGAATGAGTGTGTCTTCTTAAATAAATAGGTGCTATTTCCCATGATATTTAAATTAGGGATAGGCAACTACAGCAGATCTTAGGGGTAATTTATAGTCCCTGAAATCCTCTGAGGTCCACAGAGATTGCCAAAAATGTCACCAGAAAAAAAAAAAAGAGCAAAAGGGGCCACAACTTCATTTCTGGTTTTGGAAAACATACTTTGAAATCTTAAACAGTGCAGGGGATATGGAACCTATTTAATGGGTGAATTTCCACTCCTGGGGGCATCCATAAGAGGCATCCCCAGGCAAAATAAACCCCTGTTTATTTTTGGCCAGAAGAGGTCCATCCCAAAAGTATGGAGAAATTAAAAGTCACAAAGGGAGCCTTGGGGGCACACTTTGGCCCCTTTCCCTGGTTTAAATATGATCAGTGCATACCTCACTCAGTATGGAGAAAAAGAAGCCTAGATCTAGATACGGATAAATCCTGTGTTTTTTACTCTACTGAATTTAGTCAATCTATTTACATTATAAGGAATTATTCCTATGATCATTTGTAAGTTTAGGTTAGCTAGTTTCTTCCTAAGTGCAGTTAAGAATAGCCATTCTGTTAGTTCATCACTGGAGGCAAACTTCAAAGCAAGGTTTGCATCTTATTTAATTTACCTTGAGACACCATACAGTACATTATATATGGGTCTTTTAACATCAGAGAGCTAAATCCGTTCCAGCTAAATCTGTTAAGACTGTAACTATATTTTAAACTGTAGTTGTACTGTTCATATCAGTCTGGCAGGGAAAATACCGCACATGCTAAATACCCTCTCAAGGAATTATAGAGTTGGAAGGGGCCCTCATAGGTAGGCAGGTAGCTGCCCAGCCTCTTTTGAAGATGTCCAAAGAAGGAAACCTGCTTTGGAACTAACTTTGGTTTCAACATTGACAGTGCATTCAGCACCTGTCTTATTATGCCTCTTCTGCTCCACCTCCATCTGCAGAACACCCATTTGATGAATCTGATACCAACTGCGAATCACATTCATCATTACCACTTTCACCATCCCCCTTTACATCTTCACCATCTGCAGAGGTAGAGGATATAATGCCAGCTTTTCCTCCTGAAGATTTCCTGCATAGCAGAGGGTTGGACTCGATGGCCCCTGGAGTCTCTTCCAACTCTATGATTCTGTGTCAAGTTGTCCTGAGGATAGCAAAGTCAATAGATATTGATGTTGCTGCCCAACCTGTAACAGTGGTTGATCATGATTTTCAGTTAATGGGTGTTTATACACTCATACTTATAGCAATACCATTATTACCAGCACTTCAAGAACTGATCCACCAGTCCTGGACAAAGTCTACCTCCTTACCTCTTGCACCCCACAGATTAGAACATAGGATGACGCAGGAAGACACTTGATTTCTCTTCACCTATCTTCCTCCTAATATTGTAGTAGTTGAAGCTTCACAATCCAAGTGAGGGAAGAGGTCTTACCTTACTCCTCCAGACAGAGAAGGCAGAAGGTTGGATATTTTGGGAAGAGATTCTGCTCATGTGCAGCCCTTGACATTAGGGTGGCAAGCATGCCAAGTGGGCATGTCTGCCTATCAATGATTATTATGGGAGAAAATGTTAGCATTCATCGTCTATCTCCCTCATGAGCAAAAGAATGTAGTGCTTCAGTTCCAGCCAAAAGCATAAGCTTTGGCAGCTCAGCAGATCAAGTCCATCTGACACTTGATTGATTTTGCTTCCAAGGTCATGTCAGGGGCAGAGACTCTCACGAGTTACGCATGGTTGCACTCTTCTGGCCTTACTGAGGACACCCGGGAGTGTATTGAGGATTTCTCTTTCAATGGTAAAGGTCCATCAAGACACTCTAGGACTTCTTCTCAGCCATCCTCTTCACATTGCTGCTTCTTCTGAAGGTCCAGCCCTCATCTTAAAAGTCCACTGGCTCCTTGAAGTTGAGATTTTGACTTACTACATGAGACACCATCATAACCACATTTCAATCTCTCTGGGCCCCTTTCATCATGGGCCCAAAATCTACCACTATTTCAGTACCTGGTGGAACATCACCACAGATTCTTTGGGTTTGACCATTGTATGTTGGGGCTATGCCATAGAATTGTACTCCTCCATTTAGTATTTTTTGGGGGGCTACCCTTTCCTCAAGAGTTCTGAGAGAGAAAAATTACCACTCTGCTGCAGAAAGATGCCATAGAAAAGATTCCAGATTGATGCAAAAGAGACAGCTCCTTTTTCTGTTACTTTATAGTATCCAAGAGAGACAGAGGTGTGCACCTCATCCTAGACCTTTGTGGTGTCAGCAGCTACATTCGGCTGAGGAAGTTTAAGATGGTGACATTGCATTCCATCCTGAAGTTGCTCCACAGAGGAAATTGGTTTATGTCTATAGACCTTTGTGATGCATACTTTCATATCGGATTCTGTCTACAATACTGCAAGTTCCTTCATTTTGCCATAGGGTCAGATCTTTACCAATACAAGATCCTTCCCTTTGGTCTCTCCACAGAACCAAAAGGTTTAATGAAATGTATGTCAGTGGTTATCTTCTTTTCAGGACTCAAGTGGTTTGCATCTACGTGTATGTGTACGAATGGCATTGGTGGCATCTTGCAGAACCAAACTGTATCAAGACGTTTGAACCACACTACTGTTTCTTCATGACCTGGACTTGAAACTCAACATGAAGAAGTCTATTCTGGAGCCACAAATATTATGGACTTCATAGGAGCCACTGTAGACTCTACAGGGAAGGGAAAGCTTAACTTCCATTCGACAGAGCTCTTACCTTGAGGGACAGAATCTGTAACATACTCAGACTTATGAGTAGATGTGAGTAGAGTAGAGTTGTAGAGGTGATAAGACTCTCCTAAAAACTTGCTTAATGGCCTGTTTCTACTGAACTCAGGGCTTGTTCTACCAGAGCTATGGCCTTGTTGACAGCTCTTCTTCAAGATAACTCTTTGCCACATCTTTGTAAAGATACCACCTGGTCATAGTTGTCTGTTTTCATACAGCACTACAAGCCGGAGCTGATGCTTGATTTGGATGAGTTGTTTTTCATCAGTCCTTCAGTGACTTCACCCTCCATCCTTTGGCAAGCCCTCCAGTCTCCCTTTTGTGTGAGGCACAGAGACCATGAAGAAAGACAAGTTGCTTACCTGTAACTGTGATTCTTTGAGTGGCCATCTGTTCCCTCATGCAAACCCACCCACTTTCAGGTTCTTACAGATGGTAGTGGTGGAACTGGAACTGAGGGGACATTAGCTTGGCAGGCTAAGATATGTGCAATAACCAGGGAGAAAGTGAGGTTCCTGCTAAGCTGCTCAATTTTAAAATATTCTGAACAAGGTCTCTGCATAGACACAAAATCCACTTGTGTGAGGGCACAGACAACCACAAAAAGAACTGTAGTTACAGGTAAGTAACCTGTCCTTTCTAACAAAAGTCTGTTCTTAGACAACCATAATCATTGCTCACAGTAAGTGCTACAGTCAAACATATGAAGAATTTTCACTGAATGGTGAAGTCAAGCAATAATGAATAGGCTATATATATTTTTATTATGTGTAACTCTGGTCAATGTAGATTCAGAGATTTATTTTTTTTTTGAAGTGGGTTACTTTGTTCATTTTGTGATTAGATATTTGATCCTTATGGCCATACTGTTCTGAAATGACCATACCTTTAATTGTTTTTTCCTGTTTGCCTATGGTAATGGTGGCTATATTTTCCATCTATTAAGTTTGGTGGGGGAGATAGGGGGGCAGAAGCAATACTTGGAAAAAATTTGCTTTTTTTAAAATACTGCTAGACTTCAGATTATCCATGCTAGCTGCACATTGAAAACCAAGGATCTTTTTGATGAGATAGACCATTTCCTGATGTTATTATTCAGCCAAGATTTCTCTAAGAGTAGTGTAAATTGTATCTGGTTGTCATAACTTAATCAGATTTCAAGAGTAATTCCTTGCTTTTTTTTGGTTTTGTGTGAGAACTCTCTGCTCACCTAATCTGGAACAAACTTTCTGTAAAAACACACAAGCACTCACATGAAATGGGGAGGAAGCTATCAAGCCAACAGAAAGAACTGAGTTGCTCCTTTCCAAATTGTCATTGGCACAGTCTTTAGTGATTAAAGATTGTGACTGTTGCATCTCATACCACGTGGGAGCAATAGTGGGTGTGTCATAGTAGGGGAGGGATGATCATCTTTCCCTTTTTAAATCCCATGACTTCGTAGTTAATAATATGTTTTGAGATTAGATAATAGGTTCACATTAAGCCTTCTGACCATTCAAGTTACCTGATTTGGAAAAATGTTCTATATGTGAGCAGAAAAGGAAGAGGTGACTAATATTAGCTCTGGGGATGTACTCTGAAACAAGTGTAGCACCTTGAGAGAAGATGTGCATACTGTATTTAAAAAGGGAAAACAATTGTTCTTACATTGTGAAAAACTAATGAGCACAAGAGATCATAGTTATCATGTTAGAATTGCTATCTCAATTTGCAGTCAGTTCGGAACTAAAATCAGTTCTGAATTGCATGTAACCTCTTGAAATTGCTAATTGAATTGTTCATATTGGCCTCATTTACTGGGTATGGCTGCAGGTAAATAGTCTTCTCAATTAAATGTATTAAGAGAAAGAAATGTGTAAAAATAATAGGAAAAAACTGCATTAGTTTTTCCCATTCATTCTGTGTCACATTGAAATGTAACCTGGAAATCACCTAGATTGCTATTGTACATATCATAATAAAATTTTGTGCCCAAATTAGTAGACTTTCCCATGAAAATTGTTTATGCAACTATTTATTCTTCTTCGTGGTCTCTGTGACTCATACAAATGGGTCATCTGTACCTGTGTAGTACACGGTTCAGAACCTTCTAGAGCTTGGTAAGTGCTTTGGTGAGAGCCCCACCACCATCCTTAGAGTTATAAAGCCACCTTTCTGCCAAGACCCTCAGTTCCTTTTTGTCTGCCATAGCAGCAGCACTATTAAGAGCCTTCTCAGATTTCAAAGTTTTTGTACTTACTTGGGCTTATTTCATGGTTTACAGCTTGTTTGTGCATTTTGGCTTAGTGACGTTCTCAGATCGGACTGATTAATGTACTTGCTTTTGGTTGACAGATGAACGGCTAAGATCTCCTTCTTTTATGGTCTCAGCAGCGATCTTTAAACGCTGCTCTTCTTCCCGGATAACAGTGGACGCTCCAGGTGCCTTCTCTGTCTGGGAGACTGGCACAATGTTGGCTCTTGCTCTCACTGTCAGCTTTTCACCCAGCAAACCAGGTGTAATAGCACAGCCAGACTCAAGGCCCTGGTCTGGGAGAAGGTACTTAGTGAATCTGATATGGCTGCTCAGAATAGGCCACTGCATACTTCTTCAGTAACTGTAGCTCATCTGAAGCAACGGATGATGCCAAGAGCACCCTCGGCACAGTCTGCTTCATTTTCTGTTCCTAGGTCGGCCTCACAGCCATCAAGAGAAGGGGAAACTCTAGGAAACCGTCTACCTTTGGCACTGACATCTTTGCCTGACATGCTACCATCTCAACAATCCTCGACACTGAGGCAACTTCAGGTGGAAACTTGAAGACCGAAGGGAGGTCATGCCAAGGCCCAGATATGAATGCCACCAAGAGGCTCAAGGTTCTCCAGAGCCCGACCAGGCTGTACTGAGAGAAGGGACGTAGGTTCCCCTTATACCAGGAAGGTCTGTCTCACATACTTTGACCAAGAAGCACAAAAAGAAGAGGTCAAAGGACCTTCCCTCATGTCATTCTTCACAGGAGAGTGTCATCAGTAACAGCCACTACCAATTCCAGAGAGCTTGGAACTGATGGAGCTTCACTTCTCTTCCCAGGCAAATCCAATGTTGGTAGTACAAGCACCTTCCACTTCAGCTTCTCAGGGCCCAGTTCACTCGCCCAGACTCCTTAAAGCCTGAGCAGCATTTGACAGCAAAATTGTTGACTCATCACTAGGGTGAACCATGAGGTCTTCACAGGGTCACTCTGAACGCCAGGTTCAGCAGCAGTTGGAACAGAAAACTGCTGCTACAAAACCCCCAAAAAGGGCTCAGTCTCCACCTTCTCCCCTTTGACATCCACACTGTACATCTTCCTCTTCATTGAGATCCAGGTCAAGGAGTCAAAAGGTTCCATTCTCATTCTCACTACTGAAGCCTGAGGGCAACTGCCCATCGACACCAGTCTCTCAGCGTAGAGGTAGAAACCTATTCTGTACATATTCCAGGTTTCCCCTTATGATACTGCTGATTTCTCGCCATCATCAGAAGAATGCTACAGGGTTAGGTATCATGGACTATTATTACTATAAAGAAGAGACATACTACTTACCTCATCATTATAGATATTCACCTGCTTCTTGTAGATGACAGTTCCATTCTTCCATTCTTTCACGGTTCCCACCTAAGAAAAGGCGTCACTGTGAGCTGACTGCTACCTTGACCACGCCACAGACTTTACCTAGTGTCCATCGAGCCTGCTACTGAACGAATTCAAAAAGCCCAGGCAGTTCCAACAGAGGCAACTCACCTCAATAGTTGTCCAGATAAAGATACCACAGGTTCTTCCTGTATATGAGATATACGTACAGTCCTACATTGACCAGACAGCAGAGACAGATTCAGACTCCCTTGCAACAGTCATCTGCCTATAGGCTGCTGACATCACACTATAAGACCTCCTAGGATAAGAAAAGGTTACCTGAGGTCTTGAAATGCCATCTTTGACTGCTCCAGGATGATACTCCCACTCTAGATACAGTCCATGCTACCATGCCATCAGCTCTTGATATCGATGATGCTTCTACATCATCTATCCTTCATACTGTCACCTTTACCATCTCATCCACTCTGATGCCTGCCTTCGGTGACCGGCTGAATTTGTTCCATCAAGCTTCAGCCTGTGTTACCTCAGATATGTGCATATTAGACATCATTGCTAGAGGATATACCTCAGGGTTTCACAGACCCCCTTGTACAGGCTGTATCCGTGTTACTCAGTCCTCTCCTGTGCTGAAGGAAGAAACTGACACATTGCTTCAGAAAGGAGCCGTAGAGCCTGTTCCCCTCTTGTCTCTGCATTGAGATTTCTTTCCCAATACTCTGTGGTCTCCAAAAGAGATGGGGGTCTGCACCCCACAGTGGATCTGTGGGACTCCAAGTGATTCAGAATGGTGACCCTCTCAACCATCTTACCCCTGTTGCAAAGAGGAGATTGGTTCGTCACACTGAACTTGAAAGAGGTGTATTTCCATATTTCTATCCATCTATTCCACAGGAGCTTCCTCTGCTTCATAATGGGAAGAAGAGCATTTTGAATCTTGCCATTTGGTCTCAGTACAACTCCACACATATTCACCAAATGCATGGCAGTGGGAGCAAAAGTGTTGCATCAACAGGGTACCATCCTCTCTATCAATAACTGGCTTCTAGTTGCTCCCACTTGAGATCATCGTCTTCAACACATCAATGGCATCATAGTTCTGCTCGACTCACTCAGTCTCATGACCAGCTATCAGAAGTCCAATCTTGTCACTTTTCAACAGATCAAGTTCATAGAGGCGCTTAGGCTAAAGCAGCATTCCTTCCAGAGGACAGGTGATCGAAGCTCCACCAGGCAGTTTCTCGATTCCGTCAGCTGAGACAAGTCAGAGCAAGAGTAGTACAAGTTCTTCTCAGCCTTGTAGCTTCTACTACAGCAGTCACTCCATTTGCCAACCTTTGAATGAGGCCTCTATAAGCATGGTTCCTAAAGAAATTTTGACCCGCTTTGAGATCACTGCTTGAAGTTTTTCTTGGCATCGCAGTCTGTCCTTTGCTTCTTCCAGTGGTGGTGGAATACTTGAAATAGCTAAGCTGGCATGTCCTTTATGCCTCAATCTCCGTTGATAGCAGTAACCACAGACACCTCTCTGGACAGATGGGAAGCACACTCCAAGAGAGTGATGATCAGAGGTTACTGGTCACACTCAGAGAAACTATTCCACATAAATGCCCTGGAACTTTTGGCTGTCATCAAGGCGTTTGGGGCATTCAGGGACATTCTTTGTGGCAAAGTGATCCAGGTGATAACAGACAACACCACGGTCATGTATTATCTCAACAAATGGGGGCACACAATCAGCCACTCTCCTCAACCTCACAGCCCAGTGTTGGAAATGGTACATAACCAGGCAAATATCACTAACAGCAATGCATCTGCCATGAAACCAGAACATTCTTGCAGACACGCTCAATTACTCAGCCTTCTCCTGTGGTGAATGGAAGCTACACATGGGTACCCTGAGAGAGAACTTTAAAGTGTGGGGCAGACCGCTGAGCAGCCTGTTTACCACACTTTCTGCTCCAGGACCAAAAAAAAGAGAAGGTCGTTGGGAGATGTACAGCTAGAAAGGACCCGTCTTGTATGCTTTTCCCTCTTACCACCATGGTACTTGCAAAGATTCATCAGGACAAAGCCAGGCCAAGGCAACCATGGTTCACTCCACTGATTCTCCTCTCACAGGGACAGTATCAGAGGCTTCAGTACAAACCAAACCTGCTAACCATACACAAAGGCAAGATGAAGCATCCAGACATTCAGTCTCTCAGGCTTATGGCATGGAACTTACTCCACTGAACTCCTTGTCCCATTCAGTGGAACACATCATAGAGACAGCTTACAAGCCTTCTACTAGATGCTCTTACTCATATAAGCAGGCCAAGTTTGTAGACTTCTTCCTGGGACATTAAATGGACCCAGACTTCCTGGTATCATTATCAGATAGAAGGCTGTCATTATCCTCTATAAAATGCTGTCTGTCAGCAATATCCTGGCATATGCAAAAGGAGGGAAGACAATCTTGCTTCTTGGGTCCCCTGATTAAAAGATTCTTTAAAAGCCTCAAGAATCTCCAATTTCTGCTCCTGCCTGGAACTTGCAGATATCCTTTCACAGCTTTCCAAGGAACCATTTGAATCCATGGCTACATGCAACATCTGGCTTCTGTCTTGGGAAACAGTATTTCTGATAGCAGTGACCTCTGATAGGAGAACTGGTGAGTTACGTGCTCTTCAAGTAGACCAGCCCTTTTTCGAGTTCCACAAGGAGAAAGTCATATTTTGATCAGACATTTCCTTTCTCCCAAAGGTTGTCTGAGCATTTCACTTCAACCAGAACATTGTACTTCCTATCTTCATGCAAAACCCATCCTTGGATCTTGAACACAGCCTTCATTGCCTTGATGTTTGTTGTGCTCTAGCTTTTTATCTCCAGCGCACAGCTGTCTTCAGGATGTCTCAGAGACTCTTCTTGTGCTATTTGTCTGCTAAGAAAGGTCTTCTAGTTTCCTCCCAGAGACTGTCCAAATGGGTGGCATCCACCATTCATCCTGTTTGTGAACCATCTGGCAAGCAGCCTCCTGCCCAGTTGAGAAGCCATTCCACCAGAGCTCTGGCTGCATGGTCCTTTCTGCGTGGGGTGCCACTCCATGAAATTTGTATGGCTGCCACATGGTCACAACCTTCTATTTTCATCTCTCACTACAGACTGGACAATAGAACAAGAGGTGATGCTGTGTTTGGAAGATCAGTGCTTTTTTCTTTGGTGGGATGACACTCCCGCCTCCTAGGATAGTAGTTCACTTGTCTCCCATTTGTATGAATCACAGAAACCATGAAGAAGAAGAACAGGTTGTTTGCCTGTAACTGTGATTCTTCACATTGTCATCTTTGATCTCACACAACCCCTCCCAACCTCCACTCTTCACGTCCTGCTGTGCCTTTTAGTCTCTTGGCTGCTGCCAAGGTTTGGGTGGGAAGGTGGCTTTATAGCCTCTGGGGCTCCCACCGAAACACTTGTCATCAAGCTCTAGAAAGTTGCAAACCACACACTGCACAGGTACAGATGACCCATTTGTGTGAGTTCACAGATGACCACCCAAAGAACCACAATTACAGGTTAGCAACCTGTTCTTGTACATTGCACAAGCATATTGGGGATGCATTTAATGTGAAATATCTTTTGATGAGTCAAGTTCGTAATTGTGTTAAACATCTCCTTTGATGTTTGCTGTTACAGGCCCACTGCAGATGGTTCTATTTCAAATTTTTATATATCATCTTAAGGAGGTGATACTGAAAATATTAACTTTCCATTCCTTACATGGTGAAGTCCATTCCCCCCAGTTCATAGATACCTTTTAGATCTCTTTATTAACCGTTGTTACAAGAGAAGTTGCATGGTCCCAGTAGGGGAGGACTAGGTAAAGGAGGAGCAAATGGGAGGAGATGTAGGACAAATGTAGCTGGGAACAAGGAAGCTGAACCTTGGTGATGCTTTGCATTCTGTACACTTTTGCTCTCTATTCAGAAGGCATTTCACTATTTACTGTGTAATTTTGTCCCTCTTAGAAAATGATTTCTTCTTCCTAACCATGGATGTTTTTGTCTTTGCCCATCCGCATCCTGCAATACTATTGCCCAGTAACATACAGCACTCTTCCTTGTATGCCTTAACTATCAGTAAACAAAAGCACATTTTCTTTTTTTCTTTGGGATAGAGTGGTCTATCATTTCTGTTGTTTTGAATCACTGTTGCTCCCAAAGGTTTAGATGCTCACTTAAGTTCATGCTCTTCACCAAGCAACAGTGTTTATGCTTCTTGCACTGAGTAGCATTAGATGCAGTAGGATGGGAAATGGCGCTGGTTGCCTCTGTGGATCAGTAGTAGCTTATTTACTGTAGCTTCCTATGTCATTTTTAGAGATTGCTGCATGTCAGGAATATTAAGAGCACGTTTCAGTATGTTGCTGTTGTGCACCTGCAGGTTGTTGCAAACTTAGAACAACCCTAAGGCAGTCCTATCACAGGGTTTTCTTAGCAAAATTTATTTAGAGAGGATGTGTAAAATGCTATTTTTTGCTCCTCTCAGATTACTCAAAAATTAAAGTTATCCATTATTTAAAAAAAGCAACAGTGCAGTCCATATTATAATGTTTAAAGTACCACATTCAGTCCTGAAGGTCCTTATTACTGCTTCTGGTGGTTCAACAGTAAAGACTTGGGTGATTAATACCATCAGTATGAGTGTGAAAACAGTAAGATGGTACTGTGGTATAGACTCATGGAAAAGCCTTTCCCAGTGCCGCTTCTTGAACATTCTGCACCAATTTAGGATTCCTAAGTTGGTGCAAAATGAAGGAAAGCATGAGGCTTCACTGAGATTTCTAAAGCTTGACAATGCCAGTAAAGAATAGTTGTGTAGGAAGAGGAGGCCCTGTTTATCAGAGGAAGTTGCCAGAAAGGTTACATAAGAAGAACAGAGACACTCTGCTGGTGTCTTCAACCCATGTTACTTACAAAGCCCAAAGTTCTAAATCAGAAATCAGTATTTGTTCTTTCCTGTCATACCACTAGAGTAAATAGTAACATAGTTGGGAGTCAAGTTGTATCCCATGTTATTTTGTAATCTTGTGAAGGTCTTTGTTTTTACAGCTGTTCATAGGAATTCCAGAATTTTAATGTTCCTAATTATAAAAAAATATAGTACCGTAGTTTTCTGATCTACAGTGTGTTAGTGGCTTATTAGTAGACATTAGTTCTGTTATATAGGTTTGTTTGAAACGTTAAGTTTCCCCTCACAGTTGAACTGATTGTTGAGTGGGTCAAACCCAAATTCCCCCATGAAGAAATTAGACTTTCCCATCATGCCACTCAGCTTCAAAATTACCTAAATGTTGTATTAATTAGTCTTACCTTCCTTATACTTGACTTCTAAAGTCAATAATGACCTTCAAACATTATTCTGAGATAGTTAATGATCATCCAGTTTTAAACCTGTGGCCTTCCACTCCTCCTGTAATTAATAAAGCACCAGGACATTTTTGTCATTACTTCTTAAAGAAATGCTCTGTACAATTTCCCCCTAAGTATAAAAAAAATGAAACAGTGCAAATAGAACATTATCTAATATATTTCAGTGGTGATATTTGTGGTCATTGTCATTGGTGTGATTAAGTAATTTTCCCCATATATTTTAGTTCAGAGTGGGGAAAATGTGAAGGCCTGTGTGTCCATAGTGTTTTGATTTTGTGTGTGTGCGCGCGCTTTAATATGTCTCTATTTCTAAACCTTGAAACCTTGTCCACTAAATGCCAGATGGCTATCTTTGCAGAACTTTACTACTCATGGGTCTGAAATGAAAATATCTTCTATATAGAAGCAGTGCAGTATCACTTTTGTGTGCATGCTGTTAGGATGTTTAAGTGAATTAAAGTGATTTTACTACCATCCTGTTTCTTGTCCACTAGAGGACAGCACTGCTTCTGTATCTGAAATTATAAGGCAAGATATGTTGATTACTTGTTTCTAGTGAAATAAAAAGGTTCAGCAGAATGCATTTCATGTTTGTAAACCAGTTTTATCTAACTTTAACCCACTTTGGATTAGTTGTGCAAAATGATTTTTTTAACCTGTATAGCCAGTTTTATCATTGAAATATCTGTCTCCTTTTGCTAGATGGGAAATAAATACACTAACTTCTTAAGTTGTCCTTTTAAATGGGATGTACTAAAAAGTCAGATGCCAATCTTTTTTAATGGGGAAAATGTCACAGTAGTATATAAATGATATAGTAAAATGCAAAATGACTATAATTTTTTGATAAAATTGGGTTTTGTATTGTTAAAATAATTGGACATTTAAGACAGAGGTGTGTTTATGCTTAGATTTTGAATGTGGCTGTCTTGCTTATTTTGTGATACATTTCAGCGGAGGGAACCATGCCAAACATAGATATTTGAATTAATCATTAGGTACAATTGATGAGTAAGTTTGTTGAATTGATTGTTGAATCAGAGCAATTATAATTTCAGGCTAAAAGAAAACTGTGTTGATATTTGGCAGTTGTATATTCCCAGATCCTGTCTGATTTTGGAAGCTAAGCAGGGTCAGTGCTGGTTACTACTTGGATGGGAGACCCCCAATGAATACCAGGTGCTATAGGCTATATTGCAGAAGAAGGAACTGGCAAAAACACAAGTATTGAGTATTCCTTGCCTAAGAAAACCCTATGAAAAATTCATGGGGTCACCATAAGTCACCAGACCACTTGAAGGCACATACACACACGTTTCTAGACTTGAATTTGATCAACATAAGACAGGTATGAAGCAGTGGCATCTAGAGGTATAACTACAGGTTTTAGATTTAAAACAGATGAAAACTGGCTGGGCCAGAGATTTGAAGGAGATACTCCACCAAAGAAAGAAGAAGCTTCCCATATCTGAACATAAACATTACAAGAGAGATACAAGGTTGCATACTCTGTGTTTCATCTGTAATGTATAGCTACATTATAAAAGTGACTTTTGTTGATGTTTCGTATATTCTTATGTCACAGGTGATGGTTAATTGTATTGAGAATCTTATGGGATCACTGGATTGGGTTGTGCAATATTCATAGGTTTGTAGCTGTTATGGAACATTGATAGTATTGGTTTTTAAAATATTTTTGCCCTAATACCATTCAGAATTTTACATCTTTGCCTTTCATTCTGGAATTTTAGTTTAGAAGACTAATTCACTGCACGTTTCCTACATACATTAACTGTGCAACTTCATTGCACATTTGTCAACTTTGGACTAATTATTTTTGTATAGCTTGGGCTGGGCATTGCATCTTGTGATCGTCTTTCTTACTAATAGGATTCTGTCTGCTTCATCAGGCAGCAACTGAAGGTTGCATGTATAGGGTAGGAGAAAAGGTTTTAGTATGAATGAACCATTGTAACAGGTTCTGTTGACTAGAAGAGAGGAGAAATTTGAACTTAGGACGGGAAAGAACTAGAAACAAGACTACTAAAAAGAAAAAGCATGTTGCTGTACTAGTTGAAATAAGTGTTGTGAGGATTCAGTTAAAAATTTACATGTTAATAACTTGTCACAGACTCAGTTTTAATATTTTTATTACAAAAGATCAGATTTCTACAACAATTCCAAGAGCAAGGAAAATATTTAGAAAGTTTGTGATCAGTACAGTGGCCCCTCCACATTCACAAGGGTTCACAAAGGTAGAAAAACTGTTAATAACTCCCCCGCAATTCTCCTCCCATTTCTCTCCGGAGTTCTCTTCTCCTGTTCTCTTGCCTCTGGCCCTGACCTTCCCAGGGGGAAGAAAAAAGATAAGGTAGAGGGTTTACTGGTACTTTCCCATCAGGTGGGGAAGAGCAGAGCACTGAGTTCTGACATTCTAGCTACTTCTGGTCAACATCTTGAAAAAGAAGATTCCTCCTGGAGAAGAGGGGTAGGGTCAGAGAGAGCACCTGACAAATCAGCAGCCATTACACAGCAAGAATGTGCAGCCACATGGCAGAGAGGACATGCTTCAAGCAGTCAGGGGATGCTTTGCTTATTCAAAAGGAAAAATCCATTTTTGACCCAAGTCTCACAAGCCTGGGGTGAGGAATGCAAGGGAATGGGAAGAGGAGAATGCAGGGGGAAGCAAGCATGTGGCTCGGGAATACTCAAATTCACGAAGGTCAAACCTACAGATGTGGAGAGAGGACTGTATTGTGCTTTCTTTAGGCTACTGGACTGAGATTATAGAAGGGACATATTATACTAGATATTGCATTGTTGTATACATGGAGAGAAAGTATAACTATATATATGCTTATGAATTTGTTTTCTCATAGTTGGATTCCTGTAGCTTATCTGAGAAAATTACGTAGCAATGCATGGTGCTGTGGTTGATACTATTTTTGTAATCGTGAGAAGATGAAAACAGGAGAAAACCTGTTCTGCCTCAGAATGAAGGCCAATCTAGTCAGTATTTTGTTCTCACAGTTACCATCCAGATGGTTATGGAAAGCCTATAAGCAGTGTTTAAGGACAATTAGCACTCTCTCCTTTGTTCCCCAGCAACCTCTATTGAGCAGCATACTACCTCTGATACTATGAGCAATATGTAGCCATCATGACTATTAGCATTTGGATAGGTTAGTTAGATCTAGAGGGAAAAGCTTGAAAAGTGAACATGGCTTTATTGCCAATCATAGTCATATTTATCCAAAAAATTAATAAATGTTACTTAAGTAAAAGTAACTTGGTTCATTCAGTGTATTCATTCATAATATGCAAATATGTTAATTTCATATCTTAATGAGAGACATTCAGAAAAACAGCAGCACCATACCAGACCAAAGGCTTGGCCCATCTTGTCTCATCTTCTGTTTCCACAATGGCGTACAGCCAAGTTCTTCATTCTCATGTTCCCAAACAACTAGTGTCCAGTCTGACACTGGAAGTAATATATAGCTATCATGACTTGGATAGTCTTATCCTTTTTAAAATTGACCAAGCTGGTTACCATAATTACTTCTTGCAATAGTAACTTTATTATATATTGTATGAAGTAGTGTTTCATTTATCTGTCCTGCACCTCCCATCCTTTTTCTTCAGTAGTATTAGGGAAATGTCTCTACTTTTTCCACACGATGTATCCTCTTATACAACTCTCAGACTTCCTCTTCCTTCAGATCCTGACTATTCACATTCAAATATGTCATCAGTATATATCAAGCATATTTCTTAAGTAGCATTTCTTAGGTTAGCTACAGCTAAACTGTATGGGATGATAGCTGTTTCTTTAAACCTGGCGCTGTCCTAATCACATATAAGGAGGCAAGTGGAGTATCATACTGATGAGTTATATACATAATTTACCTTTCTAGAGTGTACATTTCAGTCCCCGCCCCCCCAAAAATCCTGAAATCTAGAGCACGCTGGACTAGGTGGCAAGTGCCTGGGCTGGCAGAGAGAAGATTTAACTCCTCTCATTTAAATCCCTCCCTTTTTTATTTAAAAAGGAAGAAAAAATGGATTCTTCCTCCATCTGTTTTATAGGTAACTGATCTAGAATTATGCTTAAATAACTGGGATACCTCCATCCTTTATGGTTTCATAACTGCCATGCCATTTATGTTCTCTGCTTTGTACTATCCATGTGTCTTATAATACCATATTCTAGACTCACTGTACATCTATGTTAGTGATTCAGATTATAAGAAAAGAGGTGGTTACCTCCCAAACACCATAATCATTTCACTTGCTCTCTGTTTTACATAGTTTTCTTGTAACAGTGTAGTGCCATATAAGATTCTGGCCATCTGATTTCAGTAAGTGATTCCAACATTTGTTCTCCTTAGACACAAAAGCAATATTAATATCTACTATGAGGGAAGATAGCAACTGATATAAGACAGACTTTACTGACTTCTTAGTACCTGACAGTAGAATCCTAATTTTAAAAGGACTTTTGAGGTATGCCATCCAAACAATTTTTCCTTACCTAATTGCTTAAGTGATCTATTGAGGCACTCAGTCAGAATTGATCCCATCATGCCTTTGGGGTCTGTTTGCTTTTATAGTAATGTTGACTTTATATCGCTTGCAGTTTAGATTTGAACAGGAGTAAAATGAGCCTTAAGGCTATGCAAAACCATGGGAATGCCGACTACAGAGCTTTTATTGTGTGAATTCAGTCATATCTTTCTTCTGTAGTCCCAATATGAGTGTTAAACAAGTAAGGGGACGAATAAGACTATTGCTTGCATCTTAGCAGCCTTTCCAAATTGATGGACAAAACTATAGGTTTTAACATTTTGATTAAAAAAAAATACTAAATAGGATCCTTGAATTAGTTGACCTAGATTTTTGTAGGGTAGGGAGTAAAGATTATAGTCTGTATATCTTATGTAAAAAAAGAGATATACTGACCCATGAAGAGTGACATTTAAGAATGATTTCTGTTTCCTAAAGTACTGTAATGTGTTATAAGATTTTAAATCTGATATGCTTTTTTAAAAAAAAAATACTTTTCATTTAAAGGGAATCTGTTTCCTGCTGAAGAGGCTAATATTTTAATTAAGTCTAGAGTGAAGCTTTTTGAGTATCTGCTGATAAACTCCCTCTTTTATGTTGATGGTAATTAAACAGATCCCTAAGGAGCCCAGGAGGCGCTGTGCAAGGCCCATGCTAATTGTCAGACATGAGACACTGACCAGTTGGTTTGCTCTTGAATGGCTGATGGTGTGCTGTCAGCACAGCAGTTTTATTTTTATGTATTGTGAGCCGTTGTCAGGGCTAACTGGGTCCTATTGTGGCTGAAGATGTTGCGCAAATTGAGGCAGATGGCTCTGATTCAGACACGTGTCACTCAGAAAGGGGAGAGGGAATTGGCCCTGCAAAGTGTGGTCATGGGGGGTCACAGACCTGCTCTACACTTGTTAGTGTTTTCAAAAGCCCATGTGCAGCAACTCTGTTGTGCTCTGGGTTCTTTCTCTTTTCCATTTCTTTTTTTCAATGGGGGGTGGTGTGTTTTGTGGAACAGAGAAGGATAGGTTGTTGCCATCCCTTTCCTTCCTGTCTCTGGGGCCTGGCTGTGCATGCAGAATGAATTAAGCAGATTGACAGAAGTTCATTGTCCCTAAAATGGCTTTTCAGTCAATTGCAGTGCTTAAAAGACTAGTTTTGCTTTTAATTCCATGTAATGAGTCAGTTTTTCATGTCTTGGAATTTAGTAATGGAGCATTAGATCTCAAGTTGCCTTCAATTGTATAAAGTTGTTCTAGCATATTTCATACAATAAAGTATATTTAATACTAAGATAATTTGAATTTTTTAAAAAACGTTAATTTAGAGCCTTTGTCACTTCATGTGTCAGGGTCTGCATTAGAGTGTGACTATCCCTGTGAAGCTGCATATTTGGAAAGGTGTATGTCTACAACATATTAGCTCTTTCATTGTTGATGTGAGTCATAGGATTGCCTTGTTATTGTTTGAAGTAACCTAAATAATATGCATTCTCTTAGAAGCTCTGTTTCAGGCAAAGGTCACATTTTTTTGCTAATTCTAAAGACCCATTGATCTAACTGTCTTCCTTTTTTAGCATGTTTTAACTTTTTCTTTCTAAATTATATTTAGAGTGTTGATAATCTTTATAAAGAATTAGAGCATTCATGTTGTAGTGTGTTTCAAGAACCTTTTCTGTTATGAGGACGATATTTTACACTCATTAAACTTTTTACAAAATACAGCACTTGTTTTTGGTTTTGTATAAAGCTGTTAACAGATTTTGTTTTCTTCCCCTAGGTTTGCAGCTAAAACTGTGCATAGCGGGTCACTGATGCTAGTCACTGTGGAGCTAGAGGAAGGGTCTACAGCGCAGCTCATCATAAACACCGAGAAAACGGTGATTGGCTCTATACTACAGCGGGAGCTGAAGCCTGTCCTGTCCCAGGGGTAACCTGCTTACATCTGGACTTCAGAATCTGGCACACAACAAAAGTGCCTGGCATCTCCTACTGCTGCCTTTCATTTATAATAATAGCCTTTCCATCTGGCATTGGGGGAAGAATACACTCTTGACATTCTTGTCTCCTGTTTTAGAATGCTATAGTGTGCATCTATCACACAAGCAAGTGCCTTACATCTTTCATCCCTGCTTTGTAACCAAAGAAACATGTATTTTACTGTCAGCTAAATTCTTAAATGTTATTTGTGAGGGCAGCGGGAAGACTTAGCTTTTTACTATATTTTGTTTTCATCATAAGCCCTTACGCCCTGCCTTTCATGAAAGCAAGAGAAGACTGAAGAGTAAGATGCTAAAAATCAGCTTAATCGTAACAGTGAAATAAAATTTTCAGAAATCAGTGTCAAATGCTACATCATGCATGTTCATAGGACTTGATTTACTGGATGGAGAGGCAGGTTGAGAGAAATAAAAAATTTGCAGTGTGTATTGACCAGCTACTATATTCTTCTGTTCTTAAGCATGTATTTGCATCCAACTATTTACCCCAGCAGCCAAAATCTATATTTTATGAAAACTGAGATTCTAATAAAATCATGTTTATGATAAATTTACTTCTGTTTTATTGAAGAGAGCTTTTTAAAAATAAAGTAGCAATTACTTAAGAACCTCAGTCTTTTATATGGTATCATATGATTTACTTTGTGGGAGGGAAAGAATTGCCAGTGATCATTTGTAACACTGGTTTTCAAATTTTTTCTGTGTTGCACTCTTTTAAAATGTAACTATATTTTATAGCCAGCTCTTCAGTTATGGTTGAAACTCTTGCTTTTCCAAAAAACAAACAAAACAACAACAACTCTAAAGTTGTTGCCAAAATTTTCATTAGTTAGTTTTTTGCTTCTTAATTCTTGATCTTGCGGTACTGGGGAAAACTCTCAATTCTTAAATTTGATTCTACAGGCATAAATCCCCAAGTGTTCTATCTTGAATATATTGTGCCATTAAGGGTGGGATATGTCTCAACTCTGCCTACTCCATGACTTCATTGATTACCCAGCCATGTACCTTCCGTTCCAAGATTTTATCTTGATATAAAATTTCCTATACAGGAGAAGATATGTGAGTGCTTTGATACCTGAGAGACATAGAGTAAAATCCAGCATTGCTACTTGCACAGTGGGATTTCCCCTCTCTCCTCTCATCCTCTAACCCCCTAAGAAATTTGCTCTTTCAGTGAGAATCCTAAGGCCTTCTGGGGAGCTGCAGGGTAGGAAGAATCTTTCTAATACTCTCAGAATATACATATTTAAACTATATCTGTATCATCTACCAGCCAACAAGGGCTCCCAAAGTGATGGGCAAATAAAAACCAATGAATACAAAGATAAAAATATTTTTAAAACACATTAAAATATTCTCATGAAACTCCTAAAATGTCTAAAATCAATCCTAGAATCCAGTTTTGAAACAGTTAAAACAGCAGTTTGAATCACTGAACGCAATAAGGAAACAGCACTGGTTTGACTGCCTGCCAGAAGCTTAAAAGAGATAGATGCAACCTAACTTCCTTAGGTAGGGAGTTCCACAGCCAAAGCACTACTACAGAGAAAGCCCTGTTATGTGTACTCACCAACCTTACTCCACAAGGTGTTGGGACATGCAACAGGACCTCCTCCGAAGATCCCAAATTTCTGGTAGGCTCACAATGGAGGAGGCTACTTTTGAGATATCTTGACCCCAAGCTTCTCCAGTGGTGGTTGCTGGAAGTCCATACTGATTTATTGTAATCATTGTATTTCCCAGTCAGTGGTCAGTTTTGTCCATTATCTATCCTGGAGATCATATGTAGAAGAGAAGGTTTGTATACTCACAACTTTAAATATTGTTTAGGGAGAAAATATATTGTGTTACAAAAGTAACTGAGCTCTGATCACTAGATCACTAAAGAACGTGTTCCATGCATAGTCAAAAGGGAGATCACATAACTTTTATTGAGGGAAAATTGGAAATATTCCTTATGCAAAGTACAATTAAATTTGTTGTCAAATTCCAGTTCTGAAATCTTTCTCCCAATCATTTTGCAGCTGTTCAGTTCAGCTTGCGTAGCATTAACTGGTTTGTGCGTTGCCATTTTTTAAAGGCCAGAGGCATTCATGAGTGAAACAAAGAGGGAGACAACCCCCTGTGCCACCTCTCCTATATCAAAAGATTCTCCCTACCCTCTGCAATAAATATAGGCTGGTGAAGTGAGCTGCGAGGGAATCTCTGAATATCACTCCCTCCTTGGTCTGTTGACTGCACTATATCGAAGTAGAGTGACACCAATTACAATAATTCACCATTCCTTTTACTAATGCTGTTACTGGCCCATTTGGCCAACATAAGACATTCTAGGGTCATTTCTGCACTAGACTGTTACAGCGCTATGATTCCACTTTCAACATCCTATGGAATCCTGGGGTTTGCAGTTTTGGGAGGGGCTGGCTGTTTTGGTTTGCAGTTTTGGGAGGGCCCCAGGATTCCATAGGATGTTGAAAGTGGAATCATAGCACTATTAACAGTCTAGTGCAGAAATGGCTAAGATCAGTCTTGCCAAATGAAGGCATATGATAATCATGGACATTAATGAAAATAAATTGTTGGCATTATGACTCATATTATCAGTTCAAGATTGCCAATGTGGTGTGCTGGTGTGAGTGTTGGCTATGCCTCTGGAGACCAGGGTTCAAATCTCCACTCAGCCATGGAAACCCATTGGGTGATCCTGGACAAGTCACGCTCTCTCAGCCTCAGAAAAGGGCAAAGGCAAACCCCCTCTGAACCAATATTGCCAAGAAAACCACACGATAGGGAGAAAGTATTTCCAGCTTTCAGTATTAATGTATAAAAATGTCAGGATTTTGAACAAGCTCACTTACTGTTTTTGAGGTTGGTCCAATAAACTGCATATTAGACAAATGTTACTATTTCATTATCCCTAGAACAACTTCAGTTTCAAATGGAGAGTAATTCTTGCGGAAAGATGGAAATCCAGAGTTACAGAAAGTGGCAACATGTCCTTAAGACTAAGGAGAATGGCAACCTGAATCTTATTAGATGCCAGCCAGAACAATCTGATACTATATTTGGAGAACTAAATTAGTAAACGATGTGATCCAGGAGACCTTAGAGCACAACGTTGCTGCTGGCAAGTTATAAATTAGATCACAGGAATAACTGTAGTCACTTCCCTCAATAAACTGGATCAACAAAGACAGAAGAGGAATAACAACTAACTATTTCATCAAGGCTGTTATGAACCTAGTGTAAATGGTCTAGTTTGGAGCCAGACTAACTCACTGAGTTCCCATTAGTTCCCACTGAAATCAGTAGGACTTTTAAAGATTGATTTCAATCAGAGTTAAATGCAATTAAGTTGGATCCAACCCTCTGTCAATACTTACCAAGAGCAACGTAACTCAAGAGGGTGCTATATCCCTCAAATGTCAGTAACATACAGCTCTAACCAAGAGCAAGAGAGACATGGCTGCTCACCAGCCCTGTCTTTGTTTCTATGAGATGCCATGTTTCATCCCTTCTTTTCTTTTCTTTTCTTTTCTTTTCTTTTCTTTTCTTTTGGCATTTTTAGAGTGGAGGGTTGAAAAGTTTTGAGTTGAAGGCAGTCAGCAATAGTGATCGGTTAAAATATGCTCCCAAAAATATACGAAGCTGCTAACCACATTTCTCTCATGCTGACAGTACTGACTGACAGTATAAATTTATTGATTAGCCAATTAACCATATCCAAAGAAATAACATCAAATTTTATAAAATACAATAAAATGAGAAAACTGAAATACAGTGGGGAAAGATAAGGTAAAATATGATAAGATGAAATAAAAAGAATAATGTAAAAGATTAAGAAAATACCAAAACTTATAATAATAGGTTATCATTTTATCTTGTGATAAGATGAAAAGAGTAAAATACAGAGATAGTACATATTTAGATTAATTCATCACCCTTGCATGCAACCCCAATATGTTCTATAAATTGTTTCCTCAGTTAGACAGCCCTATCTATAAACTTAGCAGTTCTGATGACTACGTATGTGTTAATGCCCTGAAGGAAATAAAATAATCATTTGTTAAGGTCCAAGTATTTTGTTCTGTCAAGCAGTGTCTGTTGATTCTTGGCCCTTACTGGGGCATATAATTAACAGTTAAAGAGAACATGTGCAATGTCTTCTGTTTCAGAGGTCCTACAAACACATATTCTCTCAAAATACGGCACTTGGTGGAATCATTTCTCTCATGCATACACTTGTTCGTCCTCAAAGGTAGGATGTAACTCTTTGACTATTCTGTCCTTGTATGCAAGGATGAATAATTGTGATAGTTCTCTTCCTGCTGCAGGCTTAAATAGACTTCCATATTATCCACCCTGTATTTGAACATCCCAAAGTGTTGTAGAGGAATTATTCTGTGAAGAAAAATATGTTTTTGTGCAAACCCCCTCTCTCATTTTCTGAGTTAGAAACAGTATTTTCTATGCATGAAACCTGTTCTGTGCAAAAAAAAAACAAAAAAACCCCACATTTTTTCTTCTCCACAGATAATTCTTATGCAACAGTTCAGGGTATCAGGTACAAGGGGAAACTTGTGCAAAATTCCTGCTGGTCTATTTTTTTTCTCCGTGGGGTTTCCCAACTGTCAGGAAACCCATCTTTCAGCCTGGGAACAAATAATTACAAACATTCTTTCCATCTCTATTTCAAGCACAGTAACAATGCTCTGCTCCACCAGGGTCTGATGGTATGTATTGTGTTGTTTTGTGAAAGATTTTTTAACACTAGCATTAAAAGATTAGAACAGGATAAAACAAGAACAACAAGAAGAACAGTTTACTGGAACGCCACCACAGCATTTTGTCCTGTGCTTTCCTCTTCCCAAATCAGGGAAGACTGAGAATCTAGTCACTTCTACAAATCTACTGTGCTTCAGTGAGGGTCTTCCAATCTAGGGGAGCCACAAGAATAAAAGCTGAGGCTGTAGCCAAGGAAACAGAGGAGTGTGGAAGGGGTGCAGGATTTGTCCCAGCCTTGGAACATTGCCTGAGAAGGAGACAAGGGCAGAGGGATAAGGAAGAGCCAGCAATCTGCCCTTGAAATAAAGGCTTTTCCCAGGAAAGTGTGGAGGAGTTCAAAGAAGAGCTGTTTTACAGGCACTCCTCCAGGGCTTGGCTCCTAACCTGATGAGCCTCAGCTTGCCTAGCTGTTTCAGCCTCCAAAGCAGTTCTAAAGAGCTTGGGCAGACTCCTCTCTCTGTTCAAGGGGCTTGTCAGCCATACACTGAAAGAATACATTCCAGTCAGGATGGGAGGTGGTGAAGCCAACCCTGAAAAACAGCCAAAGGTCTCTTTCCTGTTACTTCACCTGGTAAGTGGTTCTACAAGGCCTGAATCTCCACTGACTGAATCTTCCTTCACAGGCTTAAGGGATTTGAGCTGCATAATGATCTGGGACCAATAAACCTTTGTGAAGTGGAATTCTTGAGTATACCGGATATGAATACCATAGAGGCTGAGGGCTATGATGTTCCCCCTATGAAGGGGTGGCGAGCGTCACAAACACGAATAGACTAAAGCTGTTCATTGGGTGAATGATGAGAGATTCATGGAATTCAGCTTTGACAACTTCAGCATTACTTTTTCAAGCAAATTTGTAATTCATAAAGATATTGAAGTACATAGACAATACCTGGGGAAGTTCAGAATGGATGCTGGCGGAAATACTGTCATCCCCCGACATTCACTAAGTTTAGGGGCACAGGACCCTCATGAAAGTGAAAAAAACTGTGAATAACTCTAGGCCCTCTCAAACCATATTTAACACTCAAAAAAAAAGTATGATCACCATATTCAACCCACTATGGATTCCTTTGAGACATCAGGGTTCCTTCATATGGCAGAAGTGGGTGGCTGGTGGGGCTTACTGCCACCTCCACTGCTGCCCCACACCATTTTTAAGAGGGACTTATCAGCCTCGTTCACAGTTTCTCAGTCTCACAAGGCTTGCAGTCCCTATTAAAAATGGCATCGGGCAGCAGCAGAGCTGGCAGCAAATCTGTAAATAATCAAATATGCAAAACTGAAACCCCCAAATGTGGGGGGCTGAGAAAATGCTATGAGAAAATGCTCAGTGTAAGTGTGTAGAGTGATGAGATCAAGTACCTGATATACCTGTGGCTGTACTTTAGATATGCAGGATTCTGCACTAAACACAGCTGGACTTCTGGATTCAGCAGAACTTTGGGCCTTTGCTCTGTTCAAAGAAAAAGCTGGCTCATATTCTCAACAATTAAACTGTCTCTCACTAGATGAACAAGCACAGCTTGCACTAGTACTGTGTTTCCATAAGCTCATTGTTCTGAAGACCCCAAAATACCAGAGGTGACCAGATGAACTCCAAAATTCATTTACCCAAAAATTCTCTGAAACCTTGCCAACAATCCTCTTTGGATGTATGCACTGGCAAGGAAAGAGATTAACCTATAAATTGTTATGAACTCTACCTGAGTCCATTATTTTGTTAACAAGGTTTCTATATGTAATTAACTTCCCGATTAGTGAAGAACCTTGTCACCAATTGAGTAATAAGATAACATTTATTAAATATGTTAATTAGTCAATAATAGGTTATGTTCTCTGGCCAAGTGTATCTCAATCAGGAATGATCTGATATGGACATTATCTCTCTTTCTGGCTTGGATCTTTTTAAATGGCACTGACGTAACCCTGAGTCTCAGGAATACAGAAAACATGTAAGAACCATTTTAGGGGCCAAGAGTCTTCCTTGCAGAGTAACTACATGAAGAAGTAAATCTGATCCAGCAAGGCCAAGGCCACAATTATAGCTTCCTCAAAGAGATTTGGGTAGATTCTGTTGAGCATAATACCACAAATGTTCTAGATCTGTGGTTTGCAAAGGTTACCCCTCCAGATGATTCCCATGAGCACTAGGAAGTATGACTGAGAGGACATCTGGCCAAAGTCTAAAATATCTGAAGGATCAACAGCTGAGGACCTTGATCAAGATTAGGGGTTGGGAAAATACAATCCTCCAGATATTGTTGGACTGGAACTCCCATTAGCCAGCATAGCCAGTGGTGAGGAACACTGAGAACTGCCTCCCAAAAACACCCTTGTTCTAGGTCACCCAAAAAATTACAACATTTTTTAAACTTCTTTAGATGAGAGTTGATTGATTGCTTCATGTAAAACTAGCAAAACTAGCATATCATGCTTGCAAGATTTGTAATTCAGAAAAAGATGGGATGGGATTGAATAAGGAGTACTTTTTGTATTTCCGTCCAGAGCCGTAATATATTGAAGAATTTGTACTTCAACTTTGTGCTGAAAGAGTAAAAATAATCAGAAATCATGTTGAGAAATCCACTGTGAGAGATTTAAAACTTTAATTTGATTCTCACCTTTTGAAATCAGCAGTGTCCTTACATCAAAGGGGATGAGAACTTGAATATTTGTAAAAGAACTTTCTGAATAATCTGAAGACTAGGACTAATGCTAAACTAATTTCCAACTAATTAAAAGGAATTAATGTAAGTAACTCACAAAAGGGGAAAGGGGTGATAATCATTTTAGGTTGTATATCTTTGCTAAGCATATATTTTAAATTTGGTGGTTCTGCACAGTATGTTCCTCAATAGTATGTTTCATTCCTCATTGCGTTATTTTAATTTTTTAGGCAGTCTTTCTGTCTTTGAAGAAAACACTGTACAAATTGAATTCTTAGGTGTTGACTAATAAGCATAAATACAAAGGCATAACCTTTGGTTGAGTAGCTGAGGGAGAGCATGAGTACTAGGTATTCGGTCAAATAAATCTAAGTTGATTAACCATATGTAACTTTTGTAAGTGGGCCAGTCTTTTTATATGTGATTAACAAACTAGTCAACTAAACATTACAGCTTTAAAACTAACCTGCTACAAGGAAGATGCATTCCATGGTCTGGAGCACATTGGATATTAGAGACAGAAAGTTCTAACTCAGAACAAACAATTGATCAGTTCGTTGGTTACAGGTTGTGGTTCCTGACCAAGCCTAGAATGGCAGCCTTATCAGAAACACAGCTTCTGGAGCTTACTGATTCACTTCATAACTCTTTCCTGGAGAAAAGTCAGATAAATAGTGACAAAGAAAGCAACAATCTAACAAATTTATAATGTCCAAGTTTCAAGATAGAGTTTAGCTTTGGTCCTTAGACTTGAAGAGTAGATTAGATGAGCCTCTAATTCTTTGTGATGTGGTGACATCAGCAAAAAATGAAGATATGTTTTGTGGCCTTTGCCCCATCAGAATTTTAAAACAAAACAAATTACCATTACATAAATCCCATGAAGTTCTGCTTTCCTGCTGGACTTTAAAACACCTCTGGCTCTTTTTAAAACCTCTTTATGCTTGCAGGCCTTTCTGTTGTATGTGTTTGCTTTGTTTTAGTTTTTGCTGTTGTCGTTGCCTTTTGTTTTCTTTTTAAAGAAAAGTTAGTTGGCAGCTTAACTTCGAGTAATTGAAAGTAATTCTGATTTCTGCAGTATGGTGTAATTGCCTAAAAAATGTTATTTGGTGATTATGATTCTGGAGTGAATTGTGTTCTTTGGGTTCTTGCGCCGCTCCTCCATCAGGGACTTGGTTTCGGTGGTGTGCAGCTGCTGGAGCTGATTTACAGTGCTGCGGCTGTGGCTGGTCATAAATAAATCCTCTTATATAGTTGTTATGAACACCTGTTAGATCATCTGTCAGCAAAGCGCTGTTCACATTTATCATGGTGCGGTAGTTATTTTACTTCAATCCATTTCCAACTGACTCGGCCTCCATCACTGGATTACTATTACCACACCATAATCGCTCGTTTCCACTCCATGTTACAACTTGCAGATAAAAGATTTCACTACTTGGCCAAATTTCATAAATAAAGGAGCAGTTCAGTGCAGTAAAAGTTTATTTTTGTCATCATTTGTCACCCCATTATTCTATAAATCAAATGGAATAGCACTATTGCTAGCTCAGGCGTTGCTGTCAGCTCTACGTGTGGAAATGGTCCGTTTCTTCTTTTTTAGATGAGATGACATGTCTTTCAGACTTAACCGGCTTATGGCTTTGTTTCACCCATTTTATTTTATTGCCCCTTCAGAAAATTCCTTGGGGATGCAAGAGACTAAAGGAGTAAAACGGAATTGGAAAACACAGTAAAACATCCTGCTCTCACTGCGTTATGTACATTTCCCACCCTTGCAATTGCTCATTTACTAACTTGGCCACAAAAATAATGGCCCTGGGTATAAAATAGCTCCTGGGCTTTTAGCAACTTGAGTTTTAGATCATGCCTTTCAGAATGGAAGGATAAAAGGGGGTACCTATTTAGGATTTCTGTTCAACATGTTTTGCTTCAATATTTGCTGATTCTTTTTTAAAAAATATGATAGTATCTCTAATATAAAGGTATCTCTAAATATTCAAAATTATGTCCGGAGTTCTACCTGAACTTGTCACATACATAATAAAAAGAACATGGCTGATGTGCATCTCTTTCATTTAAAGGGTACTATATATTCTGCAATACATTGACATGTCTGGAAATTATCCCAATTTCCCTGCAATTAGTTCTTTTAGGAGGCCCAGAATTTCTAAAGAGGGCTAATCTTGAAGAAACCAAACATCTCTTTTGTATTTAAAAAAAACACACGATGGGAAGAAAATATAAAGGAACAGGGTGATAGAAAAAGGTTTATAGATGATATTATACTTTCCAAGTTGGTTCTAATTCAACTTACATTCTTCATAGTCATTATGTAGCTCATAAATTCAATAAAGTGTTTTACTATTACTATAAAAATGACAGGAGGGGGGTTTTATGTTGCAAGTTTAGTAGTTGCTCTTCCTGTTTTATGTGGAAGTTCTTTGCCCATTATGTCATTAAAGCCTTTGGAGTCTGAAGGGCTCAGGACTCTCCATTACTTATCTCTGGCATGGGGTAGTGTGGGGGGCAAATATTTACACTTCTGCTATCCCCAGTTGTCAACATAATTTATGAATAAGTCTTTTCCTATTTTGTGGATAAAGATATTGTCTACAGTATGAGCAGACGTCTCTTGTTTTGCTCTTTCACTAGTGATGATGGCTTTTACAAATTAGCTGGAGCCTCAGTGGAGGAAATGTAAGATCACTTGTCATTTCCAGGTGAGTTAAAGTCCCACAAAGATACAGAGCGGCCAAATAGCGGTCTGCAAATTTTATCAAGCCTGAGGCATGTGGCTAGTGGTGAATGAATACATATTCATAACCTGCTAAACTCTAACGTTTTTAAACAGAACCCAGTGCAATGGCATGGCGCTTAATCAACATCTCTAAAACTATGCTTCTGAAAAGGCCCAAATGTATAGAATATATTTTAAAATCTGTAGTATACTTTTTATAATCAGACTATAGCTCTTTTTACCATTTCTAATGGTATATTTTCATTTTGGGAGCCTATCCTAGAAATTTGTCTGTCCCAACCATGATAAGGTTGCTGTAGGGTCACCACAAGTTGGAAACAACTTGAAGATACACAACAAAATTAGATATGAAAATTAATATAATTTAAAGGAGCCAATACTTCTTGAGTAGACCACTGCAAGGATTGTTCCCCCCAAATTCCAGCTGCCTGAATATGAGCAGAATTTAGTGTTGTATGGATGCCTACAAGTGAAAAAGATACATCTGAATAGGTTGTAAACCTCAGAATCAGAGATACCTCTGAGAAGCACAGTCTTTTAAGAATGTGACTTTAAATTTATGGGATCCCACCTGAAAAAGCTGCTTGTTGGAACCATTCAGGAGAAATATTCAGGTATCTGTAGCTACTGCAAGAGCTTGTTCCTCAACAAATTATTGTAACTGCTGGAGTTAGTATAAACCAACATTCCCACAAACTGAAGACCATGATTCCCACCATTCGCAAACAGTATAGTTAATATCTGTAATGGTAGGGGATGGTGAGTTGTAGTCCAACAATTTGGAATGCTACCGTTTAAGAGATAATAGAATCATAGAGTTGGAAGAGACCACAGGGGCCATCCAGTCCAGCCCCTGCCATGCAGGAACCTTCCTCAAAGCACTCCCGACAGATGGCCATCCAGCCTCTGTTTTAAAAACTCCAAAGAAGCACACTCTGAGGCAGCATAGTCCATTGCTGAACAGCTCTGACCATCAGGAAGTTCTTCCTGAGGTTTGAGTGGAATCTCTTTTCCTGTAGTTTGAATCCATTCCTCCTTATCTTAATCTCTGGAGCAGCAGAAAACAAGCCCGCTCCCTCCTCAATATGACACCCCTTCAAATATTTAAACATGGCTATCATGTCTCCTCTTAACCTTCTCTTCTGCAGACTAAACATACCCAGCTCCCTTAGCCACTCCTCATAGGGCATGGCTTCCAGAACCTTCATCATTTTGGTAGCCCGCCTCTGGAGACTCTCCAGCTTGTCAATATCCTTCTTGAAATGAGGTGCTCAAAACTGGACACAGTATTTCAAATGCAGTCTAACCAAAGCAGAATAGAGTGGCACTATTACTTCCATTGATCTAGATACCATACTCCTATTGATGCAACCAAGAATCGCATTGGCTTTCTTGGCTGCTGCATCACATTGCTGACTCATGTTCAGCTTGTGGTCCACCAAGACTCCTAGATCTCTTTCACATGTGCTATTATCCAGCCATGTGTCCCCCATCCTATATTTGTACATTCCATTTTTTCTGCCTCAGTGTAGGATGCTACATATCTCGCTGTAGCAACCCCTCCCAATTTGGTGTCAGCTGCAAACTTGATCAGCATGCCCCCTCCAAGTCATTGATGAAGATGTCGAATAGCACTGGGCCCAGGATAGAACCCTGCGGCGCCCCACTAGTCACTTCTCTCCAGGATGAAAAGCAGTCATTGGTGAGCACCCTTTGGGTTCAATCTGCTAACAAGATAGCTGGTGTAAACCCACCACCACATAAGTATTCTTTTTTTTCTTTTTTTCTTTTTTTTTTTTTGCAGGTTCTGGTGATTTATACTTTAGTGACACTCCAGAAATACGTCTTTCTTTCTACCATGGAATTTATTAGCATTTATGTATCTCCAAATCCTCCTCCTGCAGCAACAGGTGGCTCCAATGCCAATGGTGCAGTGAATCAGCCCTGGGCTTTAGTCTGAATTTGAAAGGAGCAATCCAAGGTTCTGAACATAATTTGGGGATGAGGTCAGGAATGTGGATCATTCTGTACAAGTTCAGACTAAAACCCAGGGTAGATTCTCTGCTCTGCTACCAGCTGCCACTAGTAGTGAGCTGGAGTTAGCTGCAGCATTGAAAGTGTTGAAAGGAGGAAAGGGCAATTCTCTTTATGCTCAAAGTTGGTGCCAACTTCGTTACAGCTTCATGTGTGCCATAGCTGAGCCCTGGTCTCTAAAAGTAGTTTCCAAAAACTAAATACAAATGAATTAAAATTAAGCCTTGCCTCAGATTCTGAAATAAGTAGAGTCATATAGCAATACAATGGGAACACTGGTCAGAGAGCCTTTCTGCTTTTTTTGGAGAGAGTCAGAAATCAGCACCAATAGTTGTATTGATAGTTGAAACTACTGGGCTTAGAACTGTGGTCAAATCTACTCCACTCCAATCATTTGCACTCTGGAAGAAGCTGTCACATTGAAACAAATCAGGATCTTTCCCAGATTCATTTGCGGACAAATCTAGCCATGCCAGTACTGAGGAAAGGAGAGTGTGGTGGGCAGAATTTTGTATTTATGACATGGGGTGAAGTGGACTATCATGTCTGAGAACCTTGGCTTTCTCCAGATACTTGCTCCGTACATAAGCAACCTAAGTGAAAAGAACCACTGCTAATTCTTTGACCAGGATGCATCAGGGCTTTAATCTAAAGCCTCCCATCCATCCAGCTGTCTGGCATTTGCTATTATAGGGCACCCAGAGAGAAATGAGGCTGTGGCTTTCTCACTGCACCCTGGGTGACAACTTGATTTTCTGCTTTCACCGTCAGCGGCAGCCTCCCAACATGATGGGGCTGTTAATTTGTGCATTTCATGGTGTCTGTCAGTGTGTATGCGGTGGGGGGAGGGTTGGCGGCAGAAGAGGAGCCTTAGGAGAGAAGGGAATGGAGCATGTCCCAGCCTCGGAAGCACCTGTCTGCCTTGATGGCACAGAGCACTTCTTATTAGTGTGCAGGTCTCTAAATGCAGCCCTGGGATGACAGCCTGGCATTCCCGGCACCCACAGTGTGACAGGCGCCGGCAGCCGGTCCCATTGTTTGCCCTTGATGAGCATGTCATTAATGGAAATGGAAGAAAGTGAGGGCCACATCAGTATTCAAATAGCCTCTATTCTCTCTGCCATTCATCTTGCCTGGTTGGGACAGATGGGCTGCAGATTTCCTTCTGTGACTCCACGAGCACATATTTTACAAATTTATCCCTTGCATGCCAAATTCTCAGGCAACCCTCCTCCCTTCATCCCAGAGCATGCCCTCTATAGCTAGGAATAAAGTGAAGGCAAAGCTCTCTCACTCTCTCTTTCACCGTTGTGAATTATTCTTCTTTAATTAGAGAACACTTGGTGCGTGCAGGCAATGAAATTCCCATTGTTTAAACTTGCCCTGTGAACCACAAGCTTAATTGCATCACATTTTCCAATTTTGCACTGGGCTGTTCCTTCATACAGAGGAGGGGCTGATTCACCATGTCCCCTGGCCCACAGGCATCAAGCCAAGATTCACAAGAAGAAATTCAGGCTCCCCTCTGCCACTACTTTAACTTGCCTCGGTGGCTCCTCTGGAAGGGCTTAGGCAGAGTTCCGAAAAGTTTTTTTTTCCATACTTCAGCTTCTGGAACGCACCCCCGCCCAGCTCCCAAAATAATGCTTCCAAACTTTGCAGTTCTGCAGTTTTTTCCGTCTCTAGCTGTGTTATTGGGAATATATCTTTAGCTAACCATTCTTTAAACAAGGAATTTCTTGTTTAATTCCATATAAAAGCATTTCCATCTTGAGAAGCTGGGTGGAGAAATTTTGCCTCAGCATCAACAAAGTCCTCTTACAACTGTTGAGGAATATTAAAAGATTGCTTTTGGAAACATTCAAAATAATTGAATTTTCAGGATTTCTCAGTTATCTTCAAAACTATTTTTGCTCTTTCACTTTCATTGACATTTTGTGGGTTATTCCCCAGTGTGCAAAAAAAGTGTGTGACTCACAGTGAAGCAGCTTCAAAAGCATAGAGAGTGGTTTTTGTACTTGCATCTCAGTAATTTAACCTGTGATTCTGAATGTCAGCTTAGAGCTTCAGGGACAGTGTAAAGACTTCACATGGAAAAAGAGACTGCATGGAGCTGTAAGACAGCCTTCTCCAACCTGATGCCTTGCTGTGCTGTACTACAGCTCCCATCACCCCTATCCCATTGCCATGCTGACACAAGACAATGGGAACATGAGAAGGTGGGGAATGGATTAGAGAAAACTGCCATAACATCATCACAAAACACCAGAGCTCTTTCAGAACTGACTGCACAAATGCAGGTGCTATGAGAGAGGATTAAGTCGTGCACGTTTCTTCAGATGGATTGTCACATATTGACAATTGTCATCCTCTATGTGCGTGACAGAAGAGGCATTTGTGGACTTCATGTGAAGTGTGAAGATTGGTGGTGTCTCATACTACTCAGGCACATGTGAAGAGGTTAATCATATTTATTTTTAGTAATTATCTCAGTTGCTAATGAATTTGTGTGATATAGCCATCTTTAGGGTTTTCAGAGGTCCTGAGGTGATACACAAGGAAGGATCTTAAAATTGTTGGAAATTAGAGTTTCCCAAAGTGTTAGCCCTATTTGGGAAATTCTATTGATGCTAAAACTGTGAGGATTCAGCCTGTTAGCAGAGTAGCAGAAGAAACAGGTCCAGTTTTGTCTATAACCTGATCTCAGACTGACTGAAGAAATAAAACAAACACAGGCAGCTTCAGATTACAAACTTACAAACAACCAGTCGTGGTTGGTCACAGGCTGGCAACATCAGCTTGTAATCTGCAGTTCCTTTCAAATATCTGGCAACTCTTTTCACTGCAATGAGATCCCTTTCAGTAGGAGAGTTAACCATTCTGCATAAGATACCAACAGCATTTGCAATATCAGGTCTGGTGAAATTAGCTATGTATAGTAGCTTTCCAGCTGCAGTCCTATACCTGTCTCCATTTTTCAAAGATTCACATTTCTCAGGGTTCTTTAAGAAACCCACTTCCATTGGAGTTGGCATAGTTTTGGCATCCTTTAGGCCAAAGCAGTCCAGAAGATCAATTATCTTCTGTTTCTGGTTAAGATAGAAGCTTCCATCACTGCTTCTTTCTATTTGTACTCCAAAATAGTGTGAGATGTCTCCCAAATTCTTGATATCTATCTCTTTCTTGAGATTGTTGACTATCTCCTCACTATCTGCTTTATCTTGACTGCACAGGATCAGATCATCGACATAACATGTAATATAAGTCCATTTATTGTTTCTGAATCTTTTGTAAACACACTTGTCAACAGTGCCTGGAGTGAAGTCCTCTTTGACAAGAAGCTGGTTTGGCTTCTCACTCCATGCCCTGGCAGCCTGTTTCAAGCCATAAATGCTTTTGTTCAATTTGCATACAAGATGCTCTTTCCCAGGAACTTGGAATCCTGGAGGCTGTTCCATGTACAATTCCTCATCTAACTGTCCATAAAGAAAAGCTGTTTTAACATCAAGATGCTGAACATGCATTTTCTTAGAGGCTGCAACAGCTAGGAGAGTTCTGATGGTTGTGTGTGTGACTACTGCAGCATAAATCTCGTTCTAATCCTCACCAAATTCTTGGGTGTATCCCTTTGCCACAAGCCTGACTTTGTACCTCTGAATCTCCCCTTATGCATCCTGTTTTGTGGTAAAGACCCATCTACAGCCAATTGCCCTTTTCCTTTTGGCAATTCTGAAAAAGTCCATGTTTTATTTTTATATAAAGATATAAAGTGGGTGCTTCCACCCACTTCTGAGAATCTGACTTTGGTAGTTCCTTGATCTTTTGCCAGTCAGAGGGTTGTGGAATCTTCTCCTCTGTGGCTAGATAAGAGAATCTGTCAGGTGGTACACCTCTGTTGCTGCGTTCAGATCTTCTTCCTGGACTTGGATACCTGGCTCTGCTCCTTGAGCGCCGTCTGGTTTCTCGTCCTCTGGCTGGTTCACCACATCTGTAGCCCCTCTTGGATGCAAGACATCTGGAGGATGGTAGAGTGTCACATACTCTGGTTGCTGGTGGGAGTCTCCTTCCACTGCAAACAAATCTGAATAGACATCTTGGTTTGGATTAGATTTGGGCTGTGGCCTTTCATCAACATAAACAGCACTTGTTACTTTTATTGTACGCCCATCTGGATTCAGAATTCGGTAACCATTTCTAGCATAACCAATAAAAATTCCCTCTTCACTTCTACAGTCAAGTTTGTCTCTTTTGTGCTTGGGAATGTAGGTATATGCTTTACTTCCAAAGACTTTGAGATGATTCAGTTTGGGCTTAGTTCCATTCCGTAACTGAAATGGAGTTACATCTCTGGATTTGGTTGGCAGTCTGTTGCACAAATATGTGGCAGTCATAATAGCTTCAGACCAATAGCGTTTAGGCATGTTAGCCTCTAAAAGCATGGTGACTGCCATCTCTTTGAGTGTTCTGTTCATTCGTTCTGCCAGCCCATTCTGTTCTGAAGTGTAAACTTGGGTAGTTTGATGCTCAATGCCATGTTCTTTTAAAAACTCATCAAACTCTGCATTAACAAATTCACTTCCATTGTCAGAACGTAGGCTTTTAGGTTTGTAGCCAAATTTATTAGAGACAAGATTAAAGTATTCCTTGAATTTTTGAAAAGTTTGACTTTTCTCTTTGAGAAGATAAGTGTATATATATCTGCTGAAATCATCAATAATAGTCATAAAGTAAGAATTTCCACCTGCAGACTTTTGGCTGAATGGACCACAAAGATCAGTATGTAAAAGGTCCAGTGGCTTGGTGGATAGTCTCTCAGCAACTGGTGGATGTGAAGCTCTAACTGCCTTTGCCTTTAAATAGTCTATGCATTTTTCATTGTTAGAGCATGGTTTGAAATTAAAGTCTCTAGCAAGTTCTTGATTGGCCAGTCTCTTAATGCATTCTACATTCTATTGAAGCTAAAACTGTGAGGATTCAGCCTCAATTAGCAGAGTAGCAGAAGAAACGTGTCCAGTTTTGTCTATAACCTGATCTCAGACTGACTGAAGAAATAAAACAAATGCAGGCAGCTTCAGATTACAAACTTAGAAGACTTTACTAATGAATTCTACATCTACGTATGTATTGGAGATCCTACTGCCTAGCTAGCTAAGAATAAAGGTAGCTTCGGTCTAACTCACCATCTTTTGATGGAGATGCGAAGCATGGTTAGAGAGGAGCAAGCGAAGAGTTCAAAGAGAGAGAGGAAGGAGGGGTCTCATTCTTTTATAGGACCAATGACCCAAGCAACTGTCCTGGGTCACATGATCTGATCACCTGAACACAGGAAGACGAAAGGTGGAGCTTTGGCATGCAGAAGGTAAAGGTAGCCCTATGCTATCTATGCCCACTTGTTCTAACAACGAGATGCGGGGGAGGGAGAATGCTGGAATTTTCCCAACAAAAATACAGATGCATACCTGTCGGAGTGCTTGGCTGGAGTGGGTTGTATGTGAATGTTTCAATGAAGATGTTGCCATGACCAGAGCTTAGGAATACAGCATCCAGGATTTTCCAACCATCATGACAAGTTACCATGAATGCTGGGGGACTCTCAGTGTTGTAGTCCAAAAAGTAATATTTCTAAGCTCTGAGCATGACATGGAACTGCTCAGAAGTGTAGCTTTGATTCTGCTTGTGATATTGTCTCTGAAGAAACAGCATGGGTAATATATTTGGCTGGAAATATCATTTCACACACATGAAGCTATGGGTGTATTGTAAAAAAAGTGAACCTCATGTCCTAGCCTAGTTTTCCATAGTCTGGTGCACTAGGCTGCAAATGCCATCACTCAGCCAGTAAGGGATTATGGAAGTTGCAGTACAAAAGGTCTGAAGAGAGAAATGTTCCCAGTCTTGATTAAGATGCACAGTGACTTTAGGAAAACTTAAAAGTGAAATAGGTTAAAAATTATCTCTATCATTAAACCAATTATTTAGGATTCAGCCCAATACTGAAACTCAGAACGCATACTATGGTGCTGTTTTTATATATATATATATATATATATATATATATATATATATTCTCTGTTTTGGGGAAGAGACTGATGAGGTATAATTTTGAAAAACATTTATTATATTAAAACTTACTGAAATAAATTGAATTAACACTTCCTGTTCAGGTTTGAGCAACTGCATTTGGTGATGGAGTGCTGGATGAAAAGTCAAATACCAGCATCTTTCAGTTAATGTGTTCTGAGGATTACTTCTTTAACAGAAACTTTTGTACCAGAGGCAGAAATAACATGGACAGACTAGGGTGAGATTACTATACCATAAAACAGAAGAGGAGTTCAATAAATAGCAGTAGTATCCTAAGACTGGGGGGGGGCTTCTGGTGTCCTCAGGCAGGGAGGTGCTCTGTTCTGTGTGTAGAAAAATAAGGGGGCGCAATGGCTGCTCCTCACTCCTGCCTCCCTCACAGAGGCGCAAGAAAAGCAAAGTAGAGCTCAGTTGCAAGAGATGTGAGCTGAGCAGGAAAACTCACAACCTGCCTCAAGGCAGGCTCATTCCTTCCTATTCTCCCTTCACTTGTAAATTCCTTGAGTAAGACAGAAAAGGAGGGAGGGGTGAGGCAATGATAGATGCTGCTTCTCATGGAAAATGGCACCATTCAGTACTCATAGTAGTAGCCCTGCCAGGCTGTTGCAGAAAAGGGAAGAAGGGAGGCAGAAGGGGGAAAGGAATATAGCAGCCCCTTTAAGACTAATTGGTTTATATTTTAGCTGGTGATATATTTAAGTCTTTTACTCCAAGTCTCAAGTTCTTGAAGATACTTTCAAGTCAAGTCTCAAGTCTGGGAGCCAACTTTATAACCTAGCCTATATTCCAGAATTCCTGGATAGTGTGAAATAAATTCAGTTTTAACAATTTAAGGAGAGTCAGCTATCTACATTTGCAATTTTGCCATCTGCAGCTTTGGAAGTGGGGAATAGGATCCTGTCTTACTTCCCATTACTGAAGATTCAAAAGCTTTAGAAGGAAGGATCATTCTTCCTCAAACCCATTGCACAACACATTTGCCATTCCCCTCTGAGAAATGCACCCTGCACTCTGTGGGTAAGTCTTGTCTTCTGTTCTGAGGAAACGTTTTAGAAGGCTCCTCTGATATGCAGCAGGGACAAGCTGCTGCGCAGACCTCAAGCCCACCTCAAGCCCATTGTCTAACTTGTTTGTTGTTCCCCTCTGTGAAATACTCCCACACTTTGGGCTTGAGAGAGATTGTCATGTCACCAGTAGGCAAAAAGAGATGGAGGCATTGTTGTATGGTTTCTGCATGACTGTGTTATGTTACTGAACCAAGGGCATCAAGTCAGTCATTAAAAATATACAAGTCTTGAGTTGAGTTGAGTCAGTGCATCATTTATGGGTGAGTTGAGACCAAGTCAAGTAACTGAAGTGACTTGAGTCTGAGTCTATTGACTCTAGTCTACATCACTGATTTTAGCGTGAGCTCTTCTAGAGATCAATCCATTTCCTCCTATGCAGTGACTGAAGAAGTAGATTGATATCCATCAAAGGTCATGCTGAAATATAAAGCAGTTGATTTTAAGGGGTTGTAGCTTCCTTTTCTCCCTCCCCTCTCCTTTCCCCCTTTTTTTTGATTGTCAAATGTGAGTTATAATTTTCCTTCTTCAGTACTTTTTCTTCCTTGCAGAATGGTGAATCCAGTGGAGATTTTTCCAGAGGCGAGGTGTTATCCAAGGTTCATATCGTAGGGTTCTCTGGTCAGATTTAATTCCAAATTCCAAGCATTCTATCTGGTACCTGTTAGGTCCATTATCTGGCCTGGATTCTAAGTTTTCATTAAAAAAAAAGGAAGCAGAATAATAAGGAAGCAGAGATGGACTACAGAAAAGGAGAGCCCTCTAGTTTTGGGAGAAAAGCAGCCTGCTTTTGCCATTCCAGCATCCCTGGTAAAAGTTGTAACCTGAAGTTGGGGCTGGTTTCTCCAAAGAGCAGAGGTATTTTGTTACAGAGCTGTACGCATACCAGCACACAGTGGAAAGACATGGAAATCATTACAGTATTTCCAGGAAAATGGTGGGCACAAGGAGATGGTTCCTGTGGAATTTTTGTGGCTTGTTGTATGATATCCATCTAAAGTTATGTATGTGTGGTGAATTGGTAGGCGTGACTTGTTACAACTCTTCCAGCTTTTGCAGAATTTTGTTTACAAAGTTTTCTTTACAAATTAAACCAATAAGGTAATAAAATGCAATGTCGCAAAACTTACAGATAGACTACACAATGGAAGCAAAAAATGAAGAAGCTCCATTCTGTCTGCAAAAACAAGACTAGAAGCAAATTGTGGCACAGACCATGAACTGTTAATATAAAAAAATAGAGTAAAGCTAAAGAAGAGCACTAACTCAATCACTGAGTCAAAATGCAAACTGAAGAACATCCCTGTAGAATTTAAAGACCGTGTACAAATTGATTCATAACGTAAAGCCTAATTGACAAAGGGCCAGAAGAATTCTGGACTGAAGCCTGGAACACTGTCAGGGAAGAATGCAAAAAGAAACTATTTGCAGCCCTAAAGAAAGAGGAGCCTCAGTATATGACAGATAAAACTCTTCAAACAGTTAAGGACAAACAAGAAGGAAAAGAAAAATGTGGCAGAAATAAGGTCAGAATCCTGAATGCAACTGTTTAGCAACTTGCAATGCAGGGACAAACTTTACTATTTCTAGTAAATAACCAATGCAATAGTAAATAACTATTAATAACCAATGCAGAGAAATAGAAGATTATAACAAAAATTGTCTGCAAGATTTGAGAAATTAAAGGGAAATTTGAACCAAGAGTGGGGATGCTATGTGACCAGCAAAAGAACACACTACATGATCAAGAAGAAATAAAAAGATGATAGAAACAATAAATGCAATAACTTTACATAAGAGATGACAGGATGACCAGGATGATAAATTCATCCAAGGAAGAAACATTTGAAGATGAATACATAATTTTAGAAAGTGAAGTGGACACTGCACTCAAAGGACTTGGGAGAAATAAACCACCAGGAACAGATAGCATATCAATAGAGCTGTTTCAAGCTACAAAGACAGAATCCACTCAAATTCTAACTGAAATCTACCAACAAATAAGGAAAATAAAACAATGGCCTTCTAACTAGAAATGTTCAGTATAAATTTAAATCCTCAGGACACCAGGGATTGCAATTGCCATTGGACCATTGGATTAATATCCCATGCAAGCAAAGTCATGCTCAGATTTTTACATCAAAAGCTTTCACTAAATATGAAGCAAGAAATGCCAGATATCCAAACTAGAGTAAAAAAGGAAGATGAACTAGGGATTATATTGCAAACGTATGTTGGTTAAGTTTTTTCTTTTTTCAAAAAATAATTAATGTAACTTAAATGTATTAATCCATTACTCTTTTCTTTTTTGTACTATAATATTTATTTTCTTTTTCTTTTTTTGTTATATTACTAATTTATTGATCAATTTTTTTACTGACATGATTATAGATATAAAGTTCAATGAAAGACTGTGTTTCCTTTCTGGCCATTATTATTACTCATTTCATTATATGATTATTACTGAAAATAATTTTATGGGGGTGTTAAAAAATGATCCAAATATGTCAAATATGCTAAGTATGCCACTGAGTTTCAGCAAAGTGTATGTGCAAGACTAACAACACGAAGTGAAACAACCAGGTCAAGTAAGCTTTGTATAACTAAATAAAAACATTTTCAGCCTTTGAGAAACCACTTGAAAATTGCTTCCAAAATGCAGCCAGAGATTTTTTTTTTCTCAGTCTCCACTTTGTGATTTCTGTTATGGTGACCAAACTTATAGACCTATCTTCTCTTTTATTTTAATATACTGGGTAGGAGCTGGCAAGGCAGGATTATCTGTTCTCTCCCTTTTGCATTTCATGCGTGCTCAGTAAGGGATTCTGGAGAGAGCTGTTTACCTTCCTTGTTGTAGGCAGGCACACACAACTACAGCAGGCCTGGCTAGCATACAATCTTGCTTTTCTCCACCTCACGCTTCATTGCATTGTTTACTGCAGACATGCTCCTGCAATCTGACACTGAGAATCTGTGTTTCCCCAGCCCTTCTTCACCATGCTCCAAATTTTGATGCTACTAAAAACCTTCAGCCTAGACAGAGGATGAGGAAAGGCATGAAGAGACTTGGTAAATATGAGCTTCACTATCAGAGGCTTTGTTAACTGCGGCCATTTCTGCACTAGTCTGTTATAGTGCTATTATTCCACTTTCAATATCCTATGGAATCCTAGGGTTCGCAGTTTAGGGAGGGGCCTCAAAGTCTAATCTAGTCTAACAGTCTAGTGCAGAAATGGCCTGAGATGTGCCTATACCAAGTTGCTCCGAGGTTTAATGGGAGCAGCTGGTTAGGCAGAGAGAGGCACAACTCCAGAGCCCTAAAGGCTCAGAGCCAGAAGCCTTGCACAAACGCCAGCCTACATTTGTTCTATTTTCCTTGAGAGGGAGATGAAAATTGTCTGCATGACTCCAGCCAGGTGCTATTCACCCGACCTATGCTGAATGGACTGGCTGTGGAACAGTAAAAGCCATCATCCTGAGCAATGAAAACTTCCTTGCAAACATCATTAAAGGTCCACAGGTTTTCTTAAGTGGCTTCAGATTTTGTCAGTCACTCCTGAGCTATGATTCTTGTTGTTCTCTCAGTGCAGCCAGCACATGTTATCAAAGACAATAAAAAGTAAAAGCATAGAGACAGACCAGAGAGAAAAACAGAATTGTGGTGCTCCTTCATATGGGAGGCTTTACAGCTATATATGGTACTTTTAAGAATTGGTCTGTTCATTCTGCCCTCCCATTCATTCATACTGTATAAGGTTGGCTCTATATAGTCTTTCATTCTGCAATTAATTAATGGTGAAAATAGATATTGCCAGAAAAATGGCCAACGTAAGCAGTGCATTAATTTATTTTTAATAAATAGGGAATGCTTCACCGAGGGGAAAAAGCAGAAGCCTGAAGTGACTCTTCATGCCCTGGCTCCTATTCTCAAGCTGCCTGGATGGCTGTTCTCTCTCCTGTTCTGTTTAGAGCTCCTGCAATCAATTTATTATGACCATTAAGCAAAATATTGTGCATAAGCCATGTGAGGGGGAATTGGGGAAGGATCGGGGAAAGTACTTAGAGAAGGGAAAGAGGCAGAGAAAGGTTCAGGACAAACACCAGTCTAATCGATTTTGTTTATAATGTAAAATTAGCTGGAGCCAAAGAGCAGGAAAAGGCATTCCCCTCAATGTTGAGTGTTTGTGGCCCACTCTAAATGGAAAGAGGAGAAATCAGCTCTTCAGAAGGCCCTGGACATTGTTATGGCGAAATAATAATAATTGGTTGCAGAAACAAAGCTGGCTGAATTGTGTAAAGTGTTTTGCTTGGGTTTCCAGGAATGGCTGTTCTAATGAGGCCCCACACTTCACATTATGCCCTCTTCTTTCCAAAAGCAGGTCTTCTTTTCTGAAGTGTGCGGGGGAGGGGGCAGGCAAGACTGACAAACCAAACAGCTTTTAATGTGGCATTTCATTTACATTCAGTGTTTTATGTTGGAAGCACCTCAGTCTCACTAAGTGCAGGTAATGTTAGTAAACTGCAGCAATTCACCTCCCATCCTGCATGAAAGACCCCAAAGAACATAAAGGCAAAACCTGCACTATACAAAGCAATTGCCCCCTGACAGCTGGAACCCTACTTTTTTCCCCAGCCAAGCTCTGAAACCTGCATGAAATAAGCTGGTTAGGGAGGGGTCTTCCATCTTACCTCCACATTCATCATTCAGTATAAAGGTTTATTATAGTGAAAGAAGAGCGTAGTTTTGCAGACAACTGAACTGTATACAGTGATAAGCAAAAAGAAAAAAAAGATAATTCTAGATAAAAGCAAGATCAATACACATGCATGTATTTATACTGCATACTAATATATAAAATAATTATATATATATTAATATTTATACTTTAATAAAATTTAATTTAATAACATTTAATTTTAAAAACTTATTTAATAAAATTCAATATTAATTTTCAAAATTAAAAAATTTAAAAGTATAATATTTAAAAGACAAAGACCAACATATTACTATTCCAACTATTTACTATTCATAATCACTAATCATTTTCCTGTAATAGTTGGACTCGATGGCCCCTGGGCTTTCTTCCAACTCTATGATTCTATGATTCTATGAATAGTAGATGCACAAAATTTTGCCATTGTGTATGTAATTTGAAAGTTCTGGCCTGACAATAGATATTTCACATAGAATGTGTCAGATGTCCCTGGATGTTTCTGGAGAATTGTGAGATAATAACATGAAGAGAAAATAAGCTAGTTAGGGAAGGGTCCTCTTATCTCACCCTCATGTTTATGGTCCCTTGACAAAGTGCAGTCTTCTCTCCTGTAGCAGCATTTCTTTTCCCCTCCCCACCCCTTTCCAATCCCTACCTCCACTGTGTAAGAACAATGCAACTTCTGCAATGCGAAGCAGTGGTACCTGGTGAATCCCTTGTCAGCAGAATAGTGAGCTATCTTTGGTTTTAGTCTGATAGAGTGAAGGTCCTGGGCCTATTTGGAAGATGAGGTTCAGTACTTTGGACAGTTCCTTTAAAGTCTGGACCAAAAGCCAGAACAGATTCATAATTCCACTCACTTGGAAATCACAAGAGCAATGGAGCTTCCGTTTCTTCCTCTCACCCTGCAGCCCTTGGGGTTTCTTAGTCCTCTGGAGTAGGTTTCTGGGTGCATGGGGTGAGGAACAACAGCTAAAAGGGGAGATTGCCCCTCTGTATTTCCCCTGGGTCCTCTGCTTCTATCAACAGAAGCCTAGTGTTGGATCTTTCCCACTATTTCCATTGTACTCAAAATGCTTTCTCAGTTCTAGTTTTACAATACTATTGTCAAATGAGTTCACTGTGTTTCCACCATGGTCTACTTGAAATTGTATATTAAACTAAAGCAATACTACTCAGGGTATTGGTCTATGGACTCATGCCCTTCCTGAGGTATCTGCTGTCAGTTCTTTAAGAGCTTCTAGGAAATGGGGTTGGGGAGATAACAGTTGTAGCCAAAGGGTACAAACACAGTACTGGTCCTAACATAGTCAGGAGAAAAAATTGCCAGTCCCTCACATCTGATTGCTTAGGAAGCATTGGACTAAAGAACACTGCCCTGGCCTCAGAGGGAGAGAAGAGGCAGGCAGGCTCTATCATCCCTAGGCCCAGAAATAGATGAAAGGCCCTCCCTTTATCCCATCCGCCACCTGCCACTGCCTTGGCCTCGGAGGTAGAGAAGAAAAGGCAGTATCTCCTGGACTTAATCCTCTCTCCCTGCTATCATCCCTCTTTCCTTTTGTGTCATGTCTTAATTAGATTGTAAGCCTAAAGGCAGGGAACTGTTTTGTTGTTTTCTTACTTGTAAAGCACCATGGATAGTGATGGCATGGTATAAATCTATTATATAAAAGTCAGTGTTTGTCTGTGAGTTTGTCAGTTTGTCTGTCTGTCTGTGTCAGGCAAGTGAAGACCTCATACGACTGGCTGAGTGAGGCAAGAAGACCTCATATGATTGGCTGGCTGTGAAGATTCTATGGAATCCTGGGGTTGGCAGTTTCGTGAAGGGCCTTTAGAATTCTCAGCGAGAGAGCTCTTGGGCCACAGGCCGGTTGCTATGGAGATGAGGCCTACCATCAATAAGGATGCAGAAAACATTTGGGAGGCATTTGTGAGAAAAATTAAAGTGACATAGCCCATTTCCACACTACACTGTCATAGTGCTATTATTCCACTTTCAACATTCTATGGAATCCTGGAATTTGTAGTTTAAGGAGGTCCTTTTAAGAATTCTCAGCCAGAGAGGTCTTTGGCCTCAGTAAACTACAAACCCCAGAATTCCATAGGATGGTGAAAGTGGAATAACAACACTATAACAGCGTAGTGCAGAAATGGCCATAGTTACAAAATCTTCTCGCTTCACATAGTAGATTGTATGGGTTCCATTTGTGAGGAATCTTAAAGCTGAAATTCAAAACAAAAAATGCTTCCAGAAAAACATAAAGCCATTGCACAAATTCAACAGAAAGCAAAGCAAAAACAAAAAAACAAAAAACAGTACATTAATGTCCCCAGACAACACAGATGGGGTTGGGGCCTATGGGGAAAAGTTAGAGGTACTGGAATAGGCCAGTTGCTATGGAGACAATGCCTAGCAGCAAGGAGGAAGACAGTGTATTCCCACAGGAACCCAACTACTGTATGTTAAGAACTACAAATACAGATTGGATTGGAGAATATAAGTTACAGGTACTGGAATAGGCTGGCTGCTATGGAGATGAGGCCTAGCAGCAAGTACTAGAACAGTGTATTCCCTCAGGAACCCAATCTCTGTATGTTAACAACTCTGAATAAAGATTAGATTGAAGAATATGGGGAAAATTTACAAGTATAGAAATAGGCCAGTTGCTATGGACATGAGGTCTAGGAAGACAGCATACTCCCTCTGGAGTAAGGGAGACAGCATACTCCCTCTGGAACGCAGGTGGTATATGAAAATAACTCTGAATACGGATTGCATTGGGAAATACGGAGCAAAGGTACAGGAAATGGAGAAAGCAGTTTGGCTAGTTCTTAAGAGGAAAATAACCCAAAACAACACCGGGTAAATACACTAGTAAATGATAATACTAATAACACTGCAAGAATGCTGCTAGATCAGATTCAGAGTCCTCCTCCTAGTAAATCTAGGGCCGTTGTCTCTGCTGAGATTACGAATTGGCAGTCCCAGTCCACAGTAAAGAAAGGTGCTCTGCTTATTTCTTCATCCCAGGGCAAGGGAAATGGAGGTGGCTTGCAGGGCCAGTCAGAACAACTTGGAAGCACTGAGCATGGCATCACTAATGATAGCCTGTGGCAGCAGTGAGGAAGAGTTCCCTTGTAATTTTCTGCCATTGTGGAAGCTATTTTGTCCAATCCCATTCTGTGCCTTTTTTAAAAAGCCAGTTTTTGATAATAATAGACTTTGTCCCATGACTACTTAATTTACGTGCAAAATACTGTTTGGTGAAGGAGTTTGTTAAAAACGTCCTCAAAATCAGCTTTGGTCAGACCTCACCGGGAACAACAACAAACAACAACATTATTTCTTATCTGCCTCTCCCTATGTATTGAGGCAGGGAACAATGGAAAATTAAACGTGTGGGGTAAACGCAGGATAATGCTATCTTTAGATGGGATTTATCACATGACATTGTTTCTCTTCTGTTCTTCTTTGGGTGGAAGACGGTTTGAAAAGCTTTCCTTTCCTTTCCTTTCCTTTCCTTTCCTTTCCTTTCCTTTCCTTTCCTTTCCTTTCCTTTTTTCTGAGTTTAGAGCTATTTTAAACTTGTACAGCGTGTCCAGCTGTTGAACCTCTTCCAGCAGAACCTCTTCCAGCAGAACAGTCTAGGGGTGGTTGAAGTCCTGTACTGTGCTCAGGGCACTACAGTTCAAGAAGGATATTAACAAGCTGGAACATGTCTGGAGGAAACGGACAAGATGGTAAAAGATCTGCACACCAATCCCTGGGTATATTTAGCTAGGTGAAGATTGAGAGGTGATATGATAGCTGTCTTTAAATATTTGAAAGAGACGCCATGTAGAAAATGAAGCACGCTTGTCTTCTGCTGTTCTAGAGGCCATTTTAAATGGATTAAAATTACGAGAAAATGATTCCACTTAAATATTAAGAAGAACTTCTTGAGGGAAAGGACTCTTCAGGAGTGCAGTAGATTTTCGCAGAGGCTGGTGGACTTTCCTTCTTTTCAGGTCTTCAGAAGTCGGATGGCCATCTTTCAGGAGTGCTTTAACTGCGCATCCCTGAAGAACATGGACTTGAACTGGATGGCCCTACTGGTCTCACTCTCCTCTATAATTCTGTGGTTCTAAGTTCCAGTACACAGACAATAGCTAGAGTCCTTTGCCAGTGTAATAGTCATTTATCTTGGGATAGCTCTCCCCTCTCCCCCAGGATTGCACAGGGTCAGCAAGAGGAAGACGGAGAAAGTAGCCTCCATTGTCATCCAGAAAAGAAACTGACAGCTTTTGAACAGACTATGGTTGCACTGATTAGCTTCCACGCAGGCCCTTGAGGCTAAAGGCAGTCTGAGAGGCTGTCTTGGAAAATCACCTTTGAGGGATAGGCAGTTTTCCGAAGCAGGCTTCCCAGAGTTTCCAGGACGCATTCTGTAGTCAGGCACAGTGGAGGTAGGCTGCTCAAGAGCTGGCTCTCTGGATGCTGATAAAGGTGCTCTCTCTTCCACCACCACTGCTGCTCCCACATACTTCTTACTTCTGCCATTATGCCTAATGCCTGTACCAGCATGGTTACACCAGCCAGCATGACCTTGGACAGTGTCTGCTAAATCACCTACTTGTATATTGGTAAAACTCTCAAAGGGACAGTGAGAGGGGGCTTCCTTTTGCAGAAATCAAACTAGTTTATCTTCATCAAAGCTAGTTCTTCTTATGGCAAGGAAGAGAAAACTTAAAACACCTTCCCCCACATCAGTCAATTATTTATTGTATTTGACTAAAAGCTATTAAATCCAATAAAAAGAACACATACATGTACATGTATATCCATACAAAAAAAATCAGATAATGCGTCCCCTGCACAGTCTATAAGCAATACATTTCAATTAACTAGCATGAATACTTTTAAAAGCTTCAGCAAATAAGGCTGTTTTACGTGTAATGCAGGGCTTTCCAAACGGTGTGCTGTGACACATTAGTGTGTTGCCTGAAGTGTGTAGGTGTGTTGCCTACAATCTTGGACATGTATGTTATTATTTATAAATCACATATTTTTAAAAACATATGAAAGGTTTTCATGAGATATGTTGTGTCTCCATACATTTTGTTATTACAATTTATGCATGTGTCTATATATCTTATAAAGGGTTAGTTAAACCTCAGGTTTGCTAGTAAAACTGAATTACTGTGTTGCAAAATGATGCATCTGTAAAAAGTGTGTCACCAACATGAAAAGTTTGGAAAGCTCTGGTATGGATCACAGTCTGACAGTAGCCAGCACAGGCCATTTCTGCACTACACTGTTAGAGTACTATTATTCCTCTTTCAACATCCTGTGGAATTCTGTAGTTTGTAGTTTACTAGACCAAAGAGCTCTGGCTGAGAATTCTAAATGCCTCTTCCTAAACTGCAAACCCCAGGATTCCATAGCATGTTGAAAGCGGAATAGCACTACAACAGTGTAGGGCGGAAATGGCCATAGTTTCATATACAAGCTTTCGCCTAGTAAGAAAGCCAAAAGCTCTTCCTGTGGTTTCAATAAAGTTGGCAATCAAGTGGGCAGTATAAAATGTCCTCCACCTCACCCACACTACAAATACAGAGCCTCAAATTTCTCAGAGTATTCCTAAATCTACCATCCAAATCAGCCATTGCCATAATTTGGAAATGTAGTTCTGTAACTGCAGTTTTCAGAAAGGCAAAGGTAAGGGTTTGTAAATATGGAGCTCTTGTGATTTGATTTCAGTAGATGATACCAATGGGAAAAATGTGAAGATTTAATTGAAACTAACTCCTGATCATTTCCCAACTCATAGATCCAGTCCCTCTCCTTGTTTTTAACTTCAAGAAAGGCAAAAATGCCTGTGGAAAGAGATTTATTCCATTTCTGTAGTAGCCTGTTATAGTGCTATTATTCCACTTTCAACATCTTATGGAATCCTGGGGTTTGCAGTTTAGGGAGAGGCCTTTGAGGTGCGCTATGTGGAAATGGCCTTAGACATTAACAAGTTTTGGACTAGCTTAGCCCTGCCACCTGTCTTCCATTCTTTCCCCAAAGAAAGCTTAGGGAGTCAGTCCTCTAACACATAGAAGACCCATCTCAGCCCTAGCTGTTACAGATACCATACCTATCTCTGTCCTGAGGAATTCAGCTGCAGCCCCCAGTGGTACTGCTAACAGTTACCTCAAAAGCTTGTTTTGACAAATCTCGAGGTCATTCAGGTTATTGTGATTTATCCCCTAGATCTCAATACCATATTCTATTTGAGCAATTACTTTCCCTAAAACACTTTGAGTGCAGGAATTGACAGCTTGCCACTTCCAGAATAGAAAAAATTCAGTATAGCATGGGCTGATTTCCATGCTGTTATTTTGATGTTTTGCAACTGACTCTTCCAAGATTTTTTCTCATCAAAATACATCCCCAAATACTTAAAAAAAGGAACTTGTTCTATCTTATTTCCACCTACGTTTCAATTAAATTTAGATGACCGTTCACCAAAGACAATCACCTTAGATTTAACATAGTTTATTCTAATTTTATTTGTCAGAACTCATAGAGTTTGTTTAGACAACTCTCCAGCCCAATTTTGTTCATAGATAATAATACAATGTCATCAGCATAAATTAGGATTGCTGTTTTGTGACTTCCTGTGGTAGAGGCAATTTAGCTTTGTTACAATATTATTAATATAACGATTAAACAGGAGGGAACTAGCAAGTAGCTTTGTCTGACTCCTTTGGTTGTACAAATTTCCTCTGTCAAACTTCCATCTGTGCTAATCCTTACCCTTACACTTGTATTAGTGTATAAATCCTGAATCAAGAGTAACAGCCTCTTATCAATATTAGAACCAACAAGCTTACTCCACAAAGGGTTCCTACTGATTATTTCAAAAGCGGAAGTGAAGCCAGTGGATGCAACAAAAAACTATTTGGAAGAACCACTAGTGTATTTATGAATTAAATGATGTAACACGAAAATCTGGTCCACTATACTATGGCCTTTCCTGAATCAGCTTGTTCTTGAGGAAAATTAACATCCTCCACACAATTTATCAGCTCTTGGAGAAGAAAGCAGCTGTGAACCTTAGAGCTAATAGCCAATAATCTAATTGTCAAATAATTGTGATAATTCTGTCCTACTTATTAACTTTATATGCTGCAAGAGGTTCATATGTCTCCAAACTCTCTAGGGGATTCTGCAAAAACAAAACAAAGCAAAAAACAAAACAAAACTCCATCAGATAATCTGCAAATTTCTTTAATTTAAAAATCTGTTTCTTTACCACCATACCTTTAAGTTTTTCTTCTTGTCTTATCTTTCTGTTAAGAAATCCCAAAATCAATATCAAAAGTAATGGTATATGTGGCAGACTTGTCAAAAAGCTAAAAAGTTTTGGATGGAAATACATAATAGGATCCAAAGAATTCTGAAATGGCAAATAGTTAAGAAATCTAAATTGTTTTTACTAGGAATTTAGAGTGATGACGTTAACATTGACAAACAACAACAGAAATTATTTTAATATATATTACTGGCAGTGAGAATTATCTATGCAAAGTATTGGAAGAAAATGAGGATCCCAACAATGGCTGAATGGTTTAATAAATTGATGTCAACTGTGGAGATGGACTAGTTGTCAGCTAAATTACAGGGAAATTTTGAAAAAGAGTTTAATCTTTAATGGATTTCTTAATGGAAAATGGTGGTGAATTGACGATTTTAGGGTTTTGAATGTGTATGTCACTGTTCTTTTTTAAATTTTGAATTTTATTGTTATCATGGGAAAGATATTACAAAATTTAAATATGACTATAGGTCATTACTATTAATATTTTCAATATAGATACGGTTTGTTTAATAGAAGCAATAGATTTACTGAGAATTAATAAATGGTCTATAGAATCAAACAATAATATTTGGTATTGACTAACAATGTTGGTATTCAGCCCAAAATAGAAATCTAAGAAATTTAGAATTTAAAATAGTTAAGGAGATAAATATAATGAGCAACAAACTGAATAGTAATTTTAGGTAATGACTTTAAGTACATTTAAATAAGTATTTATATAAGCCTTTGAGGCCCCTCCTTAAACTGAAAAGCCCTGGACTTCATAGGATGTTGAAAGTGGAATAATAGCACTATAACAGTCTAGTATGGAAATAGCCTGAGATGTGTATGTGTGTGCATTGTCTGTGAGATATACAAACAAATACTTGTAAATTCTGTGTTAATTTGTATTGCTGAAGTGTTTGTACTTTTTTTAAAAAAATGTTTTATTTTCTTTACCCAATATTCTTAGTAATTAATTCTTCATTACAATAATAATACTATATATATATATATATATATGTAATGTAATTACATACTATATATACACTATATATATATATATATATATATGCGCACGCACGCACACACACACACACACACGAAAATATGGCACAATAAAAAGCAAGTAAGACCATTTCTGCACGGGGCGAGGGAATCGCCCCGTGCCAGTACTCACCGGACTTCTTGGCTCCACGCTTGGGTCCAGGCTGGTCCGGAGCAGTGTGTGGTCGCCACTCCGCACTGCTCTGGGGACGAAAATGGCGGCTTCCAGTTGGTCGAAGCTCTCCACCAACCACTGAAGCTCGCCAGCGTAAAGCCCGCCCCCGGAAGATTGCAGGCTCGCACTGGTGCAAGCCTGCAAATCTGCACTGGAGCGCGGGCACAGAGTGGCGTGTTCTGTGCTTTTGAAAGACCTGTTTCAAGCGGTCTTTCAAAAGCACACTGGATGACTACTTGGGGTCGTTCCAGAGTGGGCTGAGGTGCGGAACTACACTAAGTAGGTCCGACCCAGTCTGCTCCCTGGTGCAGCTGTCCTCCCTGGAGGACGCTCTGCACCGTTTCTTTAAGCCCGTGCGGAAATGGCCTAAGTCTCTGCAATATGCATAAAAATTCTCTTGTTTCATAATATTTATGTTTTTCAGTGATGTCACTATTCAACCATCACTTTCTATGGTCTGTTGATTTGTAGAATGGATAAAAATTATTTGCCTAAATGAGTCATTCCTGCCCTTCCCTAAAATTAACAAGATGAATCAGTTTGACTAAATCTGAGGTGAACAGCTTCTGACTTTATAGATGTTGTTGGATTACAACTCCTATCATTCCTCACTATTGGTCAAGTTGGTCATAACTGATGGAAGCTGTACTCCAACAATATGTGGGAGGCCACCAGTTCCCAATCCTCAGACTAAATAAATGTTACAACCATTTCCCCCCTGAGTGGGATGTCTGACTGTATTTCAACATCAGAAAATATCATAAAGTACATTTGAAACGCTCTTGAGTTTCCCAAATGGTGTGATAGGTAGCAAGGGAATGGATAAGAAACAGAAGTTAACTCTTCCCCTCAGGCCCATTCATACTATACAATTATATCCCTATGGTTCCACTTTAACTGCCATGGTTCTATCCTATGGAATCCTGGGTTTTGTAGCTGGTGAGGCATTGGAGTCCTCTAAATGAATGCCCCTCCCTAAACTGCTAATTGTAGGATTCCATAGGATGGAACCATAGCAGTTAAAGTGGAATCATAGTGCTATAATTCTGTAGTATGAATGAGTCCCTGGTCTCTCAGAGGCAGTTGCATGGCACTCTGTTTCTTTATTATAGGTGGCAGGCAGATAAAGCAGACAATTGTAGTTCTGAGTGCACACTCCCTACACTGAGGTTTGACAGATCATTTTTATTGACATCATCTTCCTCTCTTGTTTCTCCCCTTTCTGTAGAGAGAGGAGACATACATAAGCCTATTTTCACGACAAGAATCACGCTTTTATATCTTTTTGCCAGGGCCATGAACGCAATGAAGATTCTATTACTTGAAAGCAATGAAAATATGTATTATTTTTCTGCATCCATCATTTATGCCACAAAACAGCTGCAGAGCAGAAACTCATGTTTAAATCTCTCTCTCTTCTGTTGGAATGGGCATATTTTGAATACAGGCATATTTTTAACATCATTGTACACTATAAAAGGCTACATTTCCATTCACTTGAGGGAGTGCTAAGATTAACAGCTGCCAAAATGAGGTTACTGCTATGATACTGAGTATTTTAAAGTGGTCATAAGAAGAAAAATAGTATTTACTTTGTATTCTAAAGCAGGAATACCAAATGTGTATGCAATAACCAGTTTATTTCTGTACAAAATAAATATAACACCTAACTAGATGATTGTAAATAACCTGGATTTTATTCTTAGTGCTGTATTTAAAACCCTCCTTGATAAAGTACCACTCTTTCCTGGAGTGATGTCATCTTCCTGAATGGTTATGAGGGCCAGTCCTAATACACTTGTTTCTATACCACCAACAATAATAAATGTTGCCATTATCCAGCATATCTGAATGTTCAAAGTGTTTTTCATGTGTAATCATTGCAGCAATCTAAGGGGAAAGTATTATTCTCATTTTACAAATAAGAAGTTTAGGTTGTGAGGCTTGCCTGACATCAGCAAGTGAAGAGATCACAACTGTGCTTTCTTCTTCTTGCTCAGACTATTGGCTGCTAACTTGCATAACTGAGCAAGATCAAAATCCCTGTCATATATTTTTAAACAGTGGTGGGTTTTTAAAAAAATGTCTGCAAGATGGAGAAGCATTGCTGGCCATTTCCACACTACACTGTTATAGTGCTATTCACTTTCAACATCCTATGGAATCCTTGGGTTTGGAGTTTAGGGAGGCACATTTAGAATTCTCAGCCAGAGAACTCTTTGGCCTCAGTAAACAAGAGATTAACATATATCAGTTAAAAACAGAACATCAATTAAAAACAATAGTTAAAATGCATAATATCATCTTAAAAGAACAAATAATACAAATATCTAAAAACAGTCAGTATATGTTTAAAATTCATTATTCACAATTTAAAATAATCTTGATAGCTCATTCCACAGTTTTGGTGCAGCTGAAGAAAAAGTCCTCTAGGTGACCGTTGCCAGTCTAGTCCTGGCCAGTTGAAGTAAATGTTCCCCAGAGGACCTGAGCGTGTGGGGCAGATTATATCAGAGGAAGCAATCCCGTAGGTAATGTAGACCCAAACCATGTAGGGCTTTAAAGGTAATAACCAACACTTTGTACTTTGCCCAGAAACTAATTGGCAGCCAGTGGGGGTGACTTTAATATTCATGTAGTATGCTCACTTCTCAGTGCAACAGGAACCAACCTGACTGCCATATTTTGAACCAATTAAAGTTTCCAAACTTGTTACAGAGATAGCTCAAGGTACAATGCATTGCAAAAGTCCAGTCTTGAGGTTACCAACACATGCAGCAGCAGCAGCAGCCAAAGCCAATAGTAAGCACTCCTGGCCAACGCATTTATCTGAGCTGTCATTTGGAGTGATGGATCCAGAAGCAGTTTCAGGCCATGAATACAGTCTTTCAGGAGAAGTGTAACCCCCTCCGGGATTGGTTAATACACCTACAAACCCAGGTTAGGACCCTCGACAGTAAGCACCTCCATCTTGTCTGGATTCAGCTTCAATCTGTTTTTCCTCATCCAACCTATTATCTCCTCCAGGCATTCATTCAGAGGACATCCTATCCTTAGATGAAGCTGTTTTTGAAGAATTCTGTATTGCACATAGGGATTCATAACCGAGAGTGACAGATCCATAACTGCTCTGTATTCACTAACACTATGTAGTCACAGTCAGGGCACTATTGCTACAATTGTAAATGCCCTTCCAAACTTGCTCTACCAGGCAACAGTGGCACCAAGGGATGGAGATCTACTCAGCTTACGATTGGGTACAGAAGTATCATAAGCTGTTCAGTGTATAATCAGGGTATAACCCTCTCTCACCAGTGAGTAAAGCAGCAACAATGAGAAGCAGGACCTTTGTCACAATTCCTTGTCACAGCCTTGCTCATTGGCAGGAGGAGGATGGAATGCATCTTCCTGCACCCTGATTGCCAGCTCAATGGACCAACATCTCTCAATGTGGCTGCTGTCTGATAAAGTAGGTTTAGGGAGCATTGGGCCAGGAGATTCTACTTAGAGCCTTTCTGCACTACACTCTTGTAGTGCTATTATTCCACTTTCAACATCCTGTGGAATCCTGGGGTTTGCAGTTTAGGAAGGGGCATTTAGAATTCTAGCCAGAGAGCTCTTGGGCCTGGCCGGTTGCTATGGAGATGAATCCTAGCAGCAAGGAGGAAGGCAGTGTATTCCTTCAGGAACCCAACCTCTGCATGCTAATAACTCTGAATATACATTGGATAGGGGAATATGAGGAAAAGTTACAGTAATGTACAAGACAGATTGGGGAATTAGAGGCACAAGATCTCAAATCTTTCTAACAAGTATTATCTATGAGTAAATAAAAACTTGGGCAACGCTGGGTATATATGCTAGTTAACAATACATATGAATTGTAGTAATAATAATAAATTTAGCACTTACATTTGAGGTATTTTATGTACATTACTTTCTATTCCTTACAACAATCTTCTGTAATATTTGTTTTCCATTTAAATGCACACACCGTAAACTGAGGTCTAGTAAAAAGACTTTCAACAGTGCTGTGTGTGTCCTGCTCTCTCACTCAAAGATCTCATGGAGAGTATCCCAAGACAATATTCCAGTGATATTCCCGAGGCAACTCCCATCACCCCTAGCCAGAACAGCCAACATCTGGAAGGCTGTACAACATCTGGAAGGTGACACATTGCCAATTCTGGCTAGGCCATTGAAACCAGGTTATCCCCCTCTTGAGGTTTATTTACTCCATGCCTTCAGGCTGCAGTATCTGTTTGTCAGTGCAGTACTGTAAAGACTTGGTCTACATCTGCATCAAGAACAAGGTAGTAAAATGGACTGCTCCACTTCAATTGTAGTTAGAAGATACCATTTGTTCCCCACTGATAAAAAAATCCCCTGCTTTCCTATTTTACAACTTATAAGGATGGTTGTGTTTTTCGCACTTTGCACAGACATACTGTATTCTGGCAGAGTGAATTAAGGGAACAGTACACAACAAAGAACAGCCCAGAAGCCAGACTTTCCTCCTTTTCTTGCCTTGGCTTAAGCGAAACCCTGCTGTGGGCCTATGTATATAGCTCTACCAGGGAGCTGTATATAACCTTGATCAATAAACTAGTTATGTGACCAACATCTGTGGAGCTTGAAATCAATATTTAAGATTCAACAAGGAACACAGTGGTGAACGTTGAGGAAAAATTGGTTTCTTACTTGCGGTCTTTTGAAATGGTATACTTCAATCTACTTTTTGTGTCCTTGGTTACCTTTGTACAGAAAGGGTTTTTTTCTCTAGCACAAGGTACACCTAGTCTAGGACAAAGGGCACAGCAAGAGAGGGGAAGTATTAAACCAAAGCTAAATAGTAAAAACTTGCTTTTGATAAAAGATGCTGCTAGGAAAGATAACTATTCCTTTGTTGAGATAGAAAGTGGCTATGTGTGGCCTCCTTTTCACCCAAGGAAATAAATAATGACACAAAATATTCTGCTTTAACAGCATCAACATACTACCCTAGTCTGAAAAACATATGCTGATTTCTGTCTGCTTGCTATAGCAGGTTGAGGAATTTAGAACAGTATTATTGCAATAGAAGATTATTTAGGTTTTATGACATGGAGTTAGGGTCAAGATGAAAACTTTTGAGATTTACATTTTTATCCTGCACTGACCTTTTAGCTTCATTCCTTAATTGAGCAAGGCATGCTAAAGAAAGTGATTATTATGAAGCGGACACATCCCTCGGGTGTTATGAGGTGCCAGGCACAGTTAAACTATCTCAAGACAACCATGTTCTCTAGAGTTGCTTTATTGCTATTATAAAAAATCTTTATATGGTGAAAAATTTGTATTTTTATGCTGGAAGAAGATGAAGATGACAGTTTAGACTGTTGAATGGTAGTTTCAGTTTGAGCTTTGTGCCCACAGAGATTGTAAAACATCTAAGACTGGGGCGGCCACTTGATTGGCTTCTTAGGATTCTAAAGGGGTAGATTAATCTCTGTGAAATTCATAGTTGGAACATTCTGCCATTAACTGGCACTTTCCAGTTATCAAGCTACTTTATGAAACTGAAAAAGTCCTATTACGTTTGCTAAATAGGCAACTTTGGGGGTGTGGTTGTCATGAAATCATCACTTCTCCAGAGCATTAGCTACTCATGACTGTCCTTTGTGGTTGTTAAACCACAACAGTAGCCTCTTCATCAGATCACCTAATGTCAAGTTTAACCATATTCATAAAATGCTTTGGCAAGGATATCACTGAGTATGTGACTTGTTACTCAGAGATTCACTTATATTTAGATAGACTTCAGCACCTTTTTAAGCATGCTGAGTAACATAACCACCTTAGTCAAACTACCAAGAGGACGCTGGGAAATATTACTTGTGGTCACACCAGCAGAGTTTTCCTGCACTGCTTAGTGACTAATATTTTAAACTATATCTATCTGTGTTTCCAATTTAGTGCTGAAGTGACAAGTAAGAGCTTAGGAAACTTCAGCAGAGCTTTCACTGAAGATGGGTCCAGCAAGTTTCGTATGAACAATTAGGTATTTGAAACAAAGAGATTGCCAGGATATAGCAGTGTGAATCTTAGATTAGATCTACTGACTTAATCAGTGAATGGTGAGTCATCATACAAGTAAATCCCACTGATCCAATGGGTCTACTCTAATTGGAGCTACTAATAGGAGTCCTGGTGGTGCAGTGGTTGAATGCCAGTACTGCAGCCACAAGGTTGTGAGTCCGATCCTGCCGGGCTCCAGGCTGACTTAGCCTTCCATTCTTCCCCAGGTTGGTAAAAAAGTACCCAGCTTGTTGGGGGCAATTAGCTAACATATTGTAAACCACTTAGCTTATAAGCGGTATAGAAATACATGTGCTATTGCTATATATCATGCACCTTTGTAAGAGGTTTCCCAGTCATCTTACTGCTTCCCTATAGCTGAACCACTTGTTTAATTTCCCCAATTCACCAGCCACACTTCCACAAGACAAGATCTATATTGGTAGCAGAGGTAGAGTTTGAAAGTAAAGCATTACAGATAACTAATTACTTGAAATTTATTCCTGTTTTCAGTAATGGAGGTATAACTTAGGGCCTTTTCATACTACACAACTTTTGCACTGTGATTCCACCTTAACTGCTGTCATTCTGTTCTATGGAACCATGGGATTTGCAGTTTAGAGAGAGATATTTAGAATTCTCAGCCAGAAAGCTCCAGTACTTCCCAAGACTGCAAACCCCAGGATTCCATAGGAGGCAGCCATGGTAGTTAAAGTGGTATTATGGTGCTATGGCTGTGTAATGCAGAAAGGCCTTCAGTTCCTTTATGGGTATAGTGTGACAAAAGACAACTTTACTCTTTTTGAGTTGTAATGGTAACTTTTTAACAACTTTTAAAATTATGGCTGGCATAGCCATACCAAATGATAGTGGAGGGGTATCACACAATTCAACTGCTAGTTCATGTTGTGCCTCACAGCTTTGTGCTCTTTTGTGTGTTTCAGTGCCAGCAAGGGAGATATGAAGGGAATGTGTTGTTAACTGATGTCGGGACTTGTAGAATTCTAATTTTTCAGGGTAATTTAATGTAACACTATAGTTTATTTTATGTAACAGAAAAGCAAAGAGTTTTAAGAACTATAAATGTAACTGTAACGACAATAATGACAACAAACTACTGGCATGTAATAGATCTGAGACGGTAACTAATTACTTTTTACAGTAACTTTCCAAACTCTGAAAGGAACTCAACCACCAGCATCACCCTGAAAATACCATACAAGATTTCTATTTTTCATTATGGTTCCCTCCCTCTGTATCTCCTCACATCCTTATGCATTCTTTTCTTCCACATTTGGCCATTTCCTCTTCCCCTCTCTTCTTGCTCACCTCTATGCATGGCTCTGCTGCCTTCTGCTTTTCTCCAACACCCTACTTTTCCCTCCAGGCCATTTACTACTTCTAACTTCTATTGACTGAAGCTCATTACTCCAAGTCTACAAAAACTCTGGTCTTGCCTATCAAGGCTTTATTTTTTTATACTAGCACCATGTTCTTGATTCCTAAGTATTTGAAAAACCTTTAAAAATCAATTTGATTTTAAAGAATATTTAATTCTTTGTGTTAGACAGGAAGCTGGATTTTTTAAAAAACTACAAGACAAATGTACCAACCGAGTCTTAGCTGTGTTTCTCTTAGTGTCTCATGGGAACTAGCTGAAATGGAGAGGCTACGGATTAATGGTATGGAAACAAACTGGGAGATTCATGGAAGTATTTTTTTAAAAAGTAACTTTTCTACACTCTTCTTAGGAGTACACAGACCAGCCAACTGGTTGGCTGCCCAGTGAAATGTGCTTGAGGTTCCAAATGTACACGTGGCACATTTTCATACGTTTGGTACATATTTATAACTCTTCATTTTCCCTGAGGATTTCAGATTCCTTCAATACTCTGCAGTACTATTGGTGAAAGGCAGCCTAAATACCCTAAAGGCACCAGATCCCATCTAAGCTTGGAAGCTAAGCAGGGACAGCTCTGCTTAGTACTTGGATGGGTGACCATCAATGAATACCAGGTGCTGTGGGCTGTATGTCAGAGGAAGGAACTAGCAAAAACAATTTTGCCTAAGAAAATCTTCCTTGCCTAAGAAAATCTTACAAAATTTATGAGATCACTATAAGTCAACAGGGGGCTTGAAAGTACACACACACACACACACACACACACACACATATTATTGGAAAAATTAATAATTTGCTTAAGTGGCTAAGGATTGCTCATGCTTCTCTTACCATATAGGCCTAAAATGGAAACCGCATATAAAGGACACAGATTTTCTGCTTGCCAAGAGTCAATAAAATGAGCCCAGGATTTTCGATATCCCATCTTCCATATGAAGCCATCAACATAATGCCTAAATGTTGCACTTAAATAATTATGCATGTAAAAGCAAAGACAGATATTTTTAATGTACCGTATTAAACTGAAACCACCATACTTGGTTTAAATGTATTTGGTAGCTTGCTTCCCTCCGTGACATGATTCTTCTACAGGTTACACAGTCATTTTAAGATGTCCCTTGATCCCCTTACCTACCCCTCCCCTTGGGAAGCTGGGCTCAGGAGTCCTAGTCATGATGGGACAGAATATTATAGTGTGGTTTGTGCGCTAGCATCCTTAATATTTCCTTCCTTTCAGAAGCAAATAGACCGTACCCTTATCTGAATGCTAATTTCCTAGTTAAAACCCTCCCTTGCTGACAAGGGACTGAAAGAGTTTTAAATCACAGATGTAGAGTATCAAATGCAATAATGCTCTTGCAATAGTGCATTGAAGCCTCAATTAATTAACCCTTGGGCTAAGTAGGCAGGTACACGATGGTGGCCACAGGCGGTGGATGGATGAGATTTAAATGTGTATCTCATTTCCCCAGCACGGAACATGCCGCTTGGTTCAGAAAGGAGTCATTTTGCACACTCGCCTCATTTACTCTCAGTTTTAATCCCTTTAATTCCACCTGAGATCCAGGCAAGAAAAGAGGAGGAAAGCGAGGTGGAAGGGCTGCCGAGCTGGCCTTTGTTTACACACTTTTTCCCAGGGGGATCCCCCACAACAGAGCCGTGGCTTCTGGCCTTTTCATTGGGCTGCAGGGCTTCAAAGCAGTTATCATATGGAAATAGTTAAACAGAGATTAGAGGGGGGAAACACTTCATAGCAATCTACCCTTTTAGCAAAGGCAAAGAAGGGGCAGGCAGGGTGTTGAGATAGGAGAATGTGGGTCGCCGAGGGAACTGAAGAGCTCAATGGCAACAAGAGAGTGCAGGGCCGGGCCCCCAAAGACCTGAAGACCTTGGGCCAGTGAGACCACAGCTGCCATTTCCCTTTCACTCCTGTCTCTCATAAACACCCATATTTTACAAAGCAACAACAACATCCAAGAGTTATACAGACATCTCACCCATATGTACTGAAATCACTACCTTTGAAACCACCACTGTTTTGAGAAGTGCAGGCTGGATATGATATCAACCCTAGTCTTGATCCAAGCCATTTCCGCACTAGACTGTTATAGCGCTATGATTCCACTTTCAACATCCTATGGAATCCTAGGGTTTGCAGTTTCGGGAGGGGCCAGTCGGCCCCTCCCAAAACTGCAAACCCCAGGATTCCATAGGATGTTGAAAGTGGAATCATAGCACTATAACAGTCTAGTGCGGAAATGGGCCCAGTGATGCTGGATCCTGATCAAGTGCGTGTCATAATGGAAGAATCTTCATATGCGTGTGCCAAGCATTCATCATCTGCACAGGCTCCTTATAGTCCTTAGTGCACCAACTAAACGGATAGCTTTACCTTACAAATATCAGAAGTTATCTTACACCATGTCTAGCCACTAGTTTATCTAGCAGCTTTCCAGAGTTTCAGATAAGGACCTATTACTCAACTAGAGATTCCTGGGACTGAACCTGGAATCTCTGCAAGCAATGAGTATACTCCACCACTGAGCTGCAGCACTTTCCCCCAAACCCTATCATACCCAGCACTCTACAAGAAGCCACCTTTGGAATCTCTATATTTTAGAGATTTCTTCATTTCCTAATCTCACCAGAAATACCATGGTAATTGGAAGTCATCCTCTTGGATGATACCATGGAGAGAGGTGGACATCATGAACATTCTCCAGATTTAGAAATGTCTTTAGACAGTTGTCACTGGTCCTCTATTAGTTGTACCTCTTTTCTGGGGGTGGGGGAAATACTTTAATATTGGAATAAGCCTAGTGTAGCCAGTTCAAGTACGTGGTTTTTAGAGGAATGTCAATATATGGTTCTCAGTGATGCTTTGCACCACTCTCTCCCCAGAATTGACAGAGTCTAATCAATGATAGGATATAACAGACACTCCAAAATGAATCATACATCCATCACTCAAGATGTGGATGAAACAAGTTCTGCTTCATCTTGTAGAGTATGTCCAAGGACAGCTAAGCAGGAGAAGGAGAAAGAGAAAGGAGAAGGAGACAAAATAGATCTGACTGAGCATCTAATTTAAGATTTTGGAAGCTTAATTTAACTTGTTGTGCATCTCATATAGTCTCTGTGCTTGATTGTTTTGCATGGAGTTAATAGCTCACAAACATGTACATTTGAAAATGAACATATTAGTCACAACCCAATATGGGCTCATAGAGTACCACATTATGCCAAGTTGCCCTTTGCTCCCTCCCCCATGTACTGATTCTGATGTATGCCCCATGGACAGACAGATGGCTGAGGAAAGACATCCCAGGCCTGTCCAGAAGGATAGGGCCATTTTTGTGCATCTGGTTGTAAAAATGCAGCCGGATGCTGCTTGGATGCACCCCTTACTCTCTAACTGGCCACAGGAGCATACAATAGCATCAACAGATCAGGCCCTTTCTGCAGGACAGCAGTGCCCTGGCATGGGGACATGAGAGGAGTGGGATTACGATGACGCTTCTGCATGAGGTCATTGCAGTCCCCCCTCTTCTCGTGTCCCCAGTCAGCGTGATTGCGAGGTATATTATTGATGGAAAAACTCTGTCAATGGCCCCCAATAGTGCAAGGCTTCCCTCACAGCCAGCCATGCAGAAGGATCGGAAGCATGATCATACGCTTCTCCCCACTGCAGCATGAGAAGAAGGCTGACTGTGGTGTGGAAGGAAGCAACATGTCCTTCGTGCTCCTTTCCACAAGCAGCCAGTTGGATGTGGAGGGGAGCCTTGGGAACATGCTCCCATCCTGGCAGAGGTGCAGCTGGAATTGTGATGGGATGATGTGGGACAGTGTCATCGTGTGGAAATGACCTTTGTTGCATTGGGTGAAGGAGGAGTCATTGTGCATGAAATGGCTCCTGTAAGGCCTGGATTGCTCAAACAGTTGAAAAGATTTTTAAAAAATCTCCCTCTTCAAGTGTTTAAAAATTGTTTTGTTCTTTTTTTCCCTCTGTGGGTAGGGTGGGCTAAAACTATAGCTTCAGCCCAGTTAATTGTGACTAACAATGTACTCTTGTACATACCTAGTCATCAGAGATTATTCCCAGGATTGCAACCTAAATTCCACTGAAAGCAATGGAATAATCTAGCAAACTCAAGTCTCATGGCTTTCATTTGGATTTAGTCATGACTAACCTCAACTAAAACACAGCCAATATAGATATTCAATAGCAAGACTACATATGTCATAGACACAAAGCAGTAGCAATTAGTATCCCACAGATCCAGTTCTCAAACATCAACTCCCTATAATTGTGGATTCTGACAATCAGGGAACCAAAAAACACAATGAATTTGCATCTTCTGTTTTGCACCTCTAGTACTTCTCTACCTCTCCTTTCCATCTGATTCCAAGGAAGCTGTTAGGGTAGTGAACCAATGTCTGTTGTCAGCAGTGAACTGGATGAGGGCAAACAAATTGAAGCTTAATCCAGGCAAGACAGAGGAACTCCTACTCAGTCAAAAGATAGATGAGGAAATAGGGACTCTGCCTGTGTTAGATGGGGTCAGACTCCCCCTGAAATCTCAGGCTCACAGCTTCGATGTTGTCCTGGACTTGACTCTGAGTCTGGATGCCCAGGTTTCAGCAGGAGCCAGGAGTGCATTTGCACAGTTAAAACTTGTGTGCTAGCTGCGCCCATTCCTTGAGATGTCAGATCTGGCTGCAGTGACATACACCTTGATCACATTTCAGTTGGACTACTGTAACGTACTCTACGTGGGGCTGCCTTTGGAAACTATTCGGAAACTTCAGTGTGTTCAAAATGCGGCAACCAGAATGCTGACTGGGGCCAGTTACAAGGAGCATATAACTCTCTTGTTAAAATAGTTTTAATGGCTACCTGTTCATTTTTGAACACAATTCAAACTGTTGGTCCTGACCTATACCCTATACGGCTTAGTTCCAGACTATTCAAAAGACCACATCTCCCTATTCAAATCTGCCAGAGCTGTAAGCTCTGCAGGGAAAGGCTTTCTCTTGGTCTTGCTACCAAGAGGCTTACCTGGGGAGGACATGGGAGAGTGGCTGCTCCCACCCTCTGGAACTCCTGTCATTGGGAAGCTAGGCTGGCCCCCTCCTTGCTCTCTTTTTGCTGGCAGGCAAAAACATTTTAATTTAAGCATATTTTTAATATCTATGCAGGTAGGCTTTTTTAAGTTATCAAGATGCTTTTAAAATTTTTGTAGGTTTTTTATAATTGTATATGCTTTTTTAATTATTTTAATTTCTAAAAATGTTTTATTGATGTTTTAACTCTTTTGGAAGCTGCCTTGGGTCCCACTTTGGGAGAAAGGTGGCATACAAATATAATACATGCATAAGTAAATAAAGTCAGGATACATTCAGTCATTCAAGTGCTATGCTTAGCTAGCATTTAGAAACAAGGCATGTGATAAAAGGTATCTGTTTAATTGGTAAGACCTCTGCTTGTCCTAGCACATGTGTTTCCTTTATCTTGCAAAAGAACTTGGTTTTGTGGCTGGTCATTAAAGGTAAGCATATGTTCAATCTGCAAGTCTTCTCACTGAAGCATGTAACTCTGAGGAAAGCTCACCGTATGAGGAAGAACTGATTTCCCTTAAAATCTGGTTTGACCTTTAGTTTAAGATCAGGTGCTAGTTCATACTATTAATATCTGCCATATAACTGTGTCTCTGAATTGCATTATAAAAAGTATGCACAAACAAAAAAGGGAGTGTATATACATAAGGCATATGGAAAGTGAATAAAAAACTGAAAATGAAGATCTGTAGTTCTGCTTAATATTTGGGGAGAAATATAAGAATTCTGAGACAATGAGAAGCATTCATTTTAAAAAAATTTAGTATATAGTGGTGTAGAGATTTCTGGTACAGATATCATTGAATGGTAGCTAATTCCTTGTTCAAAAATAGCATAGATCGAAGCATGAATGGGAAGCCAATGGTTGGAAAAGACAAAGTTAACTCGTGTAAGGTGTTAACTCAATTCCGAGACATTTTGGCAGCTTTTCACATTTTATTGGGAACACCTGCCCTTCTTCAGAGCCATGCAACTTGAGCAGTGTGGCTGCTATGCCTAGTGATGTCTACATGGATTCCCTCCCCTCAGAACTCATCTAGAGCTATCTCACGACGCAGAAAGGCCTTCCCCCTCCTGCTCCTGCTTCTCACAGGGAGGCATCTAAATCCTGAAATCCCTCGCTTATCCCACTTGCTATGAGCAGCCCCACTGTGCCAAACAAATGGCAATGTCACTGGAGAGGAACTGGCAAAGAGAGGAGGAAGAAGGGGGAAAAGATTATATGGGCATGAAGAGGAAGGGGGCTGTTGTTTGTTTCTCCCTTGATTCTGGTTTGGCTGGCGGCTGGTTGGCCACCCTCCCCCCACCTCCCTCCCCGGGCATGGCCCGCACTCCACTGTGTAACTCTCCAGCTCATTTCTCTCCACGCGATTTACCATCTGTGAGCTCGTCTTTAACCTAATAAAAATCATCTAGCTTTTGACTAACAAGAAAAGGAAACAGTGTTCATTGTGGGGTTTGGGGAAAATGGCTTCACTAATCTGCAGGATGAGAATGGAGTGATTTATAGGCGGATTTAACTGGAGGCTATGATTAGGGGGCTGGTAGTAAGTGCATTAGATGTCTAAGTGTGGCAATAGAGTAAATAGGCGTTTTATTTATCGCAGTGCCAGGGGCCTCTTAGCGGAAGAGCGCTTCTCCAAATTGAAATATAGCAGAGTTTACACTCCTGATTAGGGCTTCAAGTGCACAGCCCAAGGCTATCAGCGAGCAGAATCAACGCTTGCTGACACCTAATTGTCACTGGATTAATGTGCAAACAGGGACAGCAAAACAGGCACAACAAATAACCTGGTGTCAGAGCTGTTGGTGGCACTGTCCACTAAATGACTGGGGGCCAAATTGAAGTTTATATCTCAAAATCCACTGAGATCAATGCATCAGCTGAGCTGGAAACATGGCAACAGTATATCTATCCCAAGTATTTGCATACCGCAGGCATTTGGTGGATCTAGGGAGATTTGTATGTGGCCCTCTTAGGATTGTAAACTGCTTAAAAACCTGTAGGGTGTCATTTTTAAAAAAAATAAGGAGTTGTTTTTAATTGCTTTATTTTAACAAAAATTATATTAGTCTCTCAAGATAAACTAGTATTTTCATTAGTCTGTTATTTTCTTGACTGAATCACACAGGGAGATCTTACATACACACATACATATGCATGCACATACAGACAGACACCCATGCTCCTGCTGCCTGAACTCTTTTTGATGAGACCATTCAGAACAACAGTATCAGCAAGAACCTATGGCCATGCTGGCTAAGGGATTCTGGGAGTTGTAGTTTTTAAAAAAGAGAAAGTAATGCTTCTAAGCTATGGCCCAGAACTAGCCTAACACCACAACTGGTCTGAACAGTTGCTTCAAGTGACAATACTTCTGAAGATCACCTCCATTTGAGAGTTATGTCCCACTACTCTCTGTGACCTTGCAGGAGGCCAATGAACAAGAGTTCCTGGCAGTGCTAAAAAGATCACCTTTTCCATACACCAGATTAAAATGAAGATCCTGAATGTAAAAAGGCATAGATTCAAGGAAGTACAATGAAATATAATCTTAATATAAATCAGTGCATCCTATCTGTTCATGCAGATAATCTAGATGCTCATGTATATGGGCGTCAAAGTAATGCCATACTGTGCAATATCAATATATATATCTGGGCAGGCAGATCTACAATCTTATGCAAATAAGAACCCTTAACTGCCTGCAAATGCATAACATAAATAAACGTCTATCACTTCTAGTATATGTATAGTAATGTGTGTGTAAACATATATTTAGGATATCATTCAATTTATTTTTCTGCTTTATGCTCCACAATTCAACGCTATTAAGACAGATTTATGCAGGGAAACACCTTTTTACTCTAGGATCTTGCAACTTCCCCTTGCTCTTTGCCATAAAATTTTATCACCCTGTTTGTGACTCAAATCATTCCAACAACAACAGATTCAATCTGTGGCACCACCTGTCTAGCTTTGGACCACAACAAGCCATTTGGGCAGCTGAAGTGGGGCCTTTTCCATTTTAGATGCTGGTTTGTTGTTACCGTGCTCCAAGATCCTCCTTAGTATTTCTCAAAAGTGGGGAGAAGACAAGAAATCTTATTCTTTCCAACCTTCATTGTCTGTTAAGTGGAAGAAATTGATGTGCATTTCACGGAACAAACAGAATGATAATAACATGTCCTAAAACAAATGAAGAAATAGGTTACCAAGCTAAGGAGCAGGCATATTCTATCATTTGTCTTTTATAATTAGCCATTTAGGGAGAAAAAGTCACAAATACATGATTTACATCTCTAAATGTATTTCTAAAGTTCTTAAGTTTTATTGAGCATGAAAGTTGGTCTTTCCCTGTGGTAAGAACTCAAGAAGCTTCAGAGCTGGCTAGTAGCTCAATGGTGCAAAGTCTTATGATTTACTCTCGACATTTGCAATTTTTTGCAGTAAAATATTACTTTTCTTTATTTCAGGCCTTTTAGCTGAAAACCTCGTAATTTCCTTTAAGCTCCATTTGATTGTCAATTGTACAACTCTCTCCAAAGCTTCAAGCTTATGGCTTTTTATACACATATGATTTCTCTTCTACTGCAATATAAGGCACCTTGGTACAGATTCTTTTTTTCACAGACATTTCTGGATCCTTTCTTTCTCAGGTTCTGTGAATGTTGTGGTTGCTAGTATTCTAACATTTAAAAAAAATATATGACAGCACTTAGCATAGGATGTTTTTTGTAGCTTCTTCTTTCAGAGTTGTACAACCTGGAGTAGCAGTATATTTGCACACATCTGATGTAAAACAGCTAACTCATCCAAATTATATGATACTTTATTCAGGGCAACATTGATAGGGGCTTTGTTCATGTTCAGACAATTTGGATATTGAAGAGTGGGAACAGTCACCCCCCCGTCTTGCATTATGTGCAACATTATTATATTGTATGCATAGCAGTGTACACTGTATGTGTATATCTTTGGAAACTAAGGAGTTTGACATTCCCTTCCTTCTCTCCAGTGACCAAAGACCTCCCTCCTGGACCTACAGTGCAGCCCCTACTCATGGCCATTTATGCCTAGAGAGAGAGCTGGGGGGAATCACAGAAACATCTGTCTATGTCCCCATAGCCAAATATAAAGTGATTATTTCAGCCTCTGAAACCTCCAGAGCACCCACCAATGAGATGAACTTCACTGGCTGATGTAATCACTTCATGTCCGGCTACAGAGACATCTCCAGATGCTTCTGCAATCCCCTCCTGTTTTCTTCCAGGCACAAACGACTATGAGTGGGGGAATTCAGTGGCTCTTTGGAAGGTCTGGGGTGTGGTAAATGGTTCAGTATAGCATAGTTCTGCACACAGAACTTCTACACTACACTGAGCCATGCAGGATTGCAGCCAATGGTTTTACACAATTCTTGCATTTCAAAAAGCAGGGAAAAGATCTGTGAGCTGGATCATTCTGTCTTTGATGACATGCACTCTGTCCTGATATTTTAAGCAAGTGGAGATATGTGGAGGAAGGGAAGGGAAGAGATTTGATGGCTTCATCATATTACAAACTGGTCCATTTCCATACTTGCTACATGTAGGTAAAGTAAGGAAATGTGAATTTTATCAACAAGAGACTTAACTAAGTTTTGTATAATGTCAGCACCTAGCTGGAAGTTGACAAGCTGTAGGACCAAAGATCTAGGCTAACTAAGAGAAGTAAGATGTTGAACTACTACAAACATGTAGAGCTGAGGCATCTTTCAAAGTTATATTTGTTCATGGTTGGGACTCAGGATAGATGTGCAGGAAGCTGAAGCACCTGGGTTGGAACATATTAGTTTGCTTTATACCAGCTCAATCAATGGTCCATCCAATCCAGTACTATCAACACTGGACTGGCGGCGGCTGTCCAAGGTTTCCCTGAGTAGGTTCCCTGAGAGAACTGAGAGAGGCTTTGGATGATTGCTAGGCCCCAGCTTTGGATGATTGCTCAGCCCCAGTGTTGATACATATAACAGTTTAAACTTCTAACAGACTTTGACAATCAGTCCCTGCTTCAGACACTAATTCCCTGTGTCTTTTCCTCTTCAGCTTAATCACACCCAAGTCCTGCTTTCTCTAGCTAGTTCACACTGAAGGCTCAAGACGCACAGAAACTTTGCCTTATATAGAATTCCTTTCATCCATAAGTCCCTCCCACGCACACCACAGTACCGAGATGCTATTCCAGTGGCCTAGCAACCCACCAACAAGTTGCACTGGCATTCCAAATAGCTAACCTTGAAGCACCTTCATTACAAAGGCCCATATATTTCATACTGTCCGACAGGTATTTACAATGTAACAGGGCAGTTATGCCACATAGCTATTGTAAATAAGCACTCTTTAGACTCTCTGATCTGTCTCTGGGATCCACTGTCTATCCATTCTGGAGACCAGAGGCTCTAACTCCTTTATTTCAGTTGGACTCAAACCCTATCAGCAGCACTAGTTCTTACCGTGCTCAACCTTTCAGTGAAATATCCCTGACTAACTATGGTATTTGTCCCTTCTCTTGCCCCTCGGATGGCATGCCCTGTTGGTTCCTCTACCTGAAACTGCCCCCAGGAATTAAGGCATGCTTGACAGCATGTCACATAGGGAGATGTTATCTGCTCTGTCTCTCAAACATCTTCATGCATATGCATCATGGCAATACCTTTATTAGGCCAACCAAAAGGTGCAAAATGCATCACGTCAGCTTTCAAAGTTCACTGGCTTTTTCATCTGGTAAGGATGTTAAAAACCTTTTGGGAAAAAAACAATGGTACCCACCCCATCTGCAGTGGTCCTAATCCAGATTGAAGCCACACACAATTGCTTGAGTGTAGAAAGAAAATGATCCTACACCACACACTTTCTACTTAATATCTGTAATCTTTCTTTTAAGGCTAGTCACAATTCAATTTTCCAAATGTTTCTTATTCCATTCTAAAACCGTTTCTGAGTGGCTCCAGACTTTCTCACATGATGCTGCCAGCCCAAGGAAAGAAATTCACATATCCATCCTCAAGCACGTTTTAGGCCATTTCTGCACTAGCCTGTTATAGTGCTATGATTTCACTTTCAACATCCTATGGAGTCCTGGGGTTTGCAGTTTTGGGAGGGGCATTTAGAATTCTCAGCCACAGAGCTTTTTAGCCTCAGTAAACTACAAATCCCAGAATTCCACAGGATGCTGAAAGTGGAATAATATCATAATAACAGTGTAGTGCGGAAATGGCCTTAGACACTGCATGTGTTATATATATATATGTTAAAATGTAATTGGTAAAGTTTTGAGCTATGAAACTTGCATGCTATGAAACTTGAGCTATGAAACTTTCATGCTTTACTTTGTTAAAATTAGTCTCAGGGAGACCCAAGAGATTCAGTGCCTTCCACTTGTGAACTCTTCTAAAGGAAGCTGAGTCTTCATTGAACCAGTCTTCATCTTTCTTAGGTAAGAGGCTAACACACCAGGAATCTACTTTGGATCCAACACAGTTTTAAAAAGATAACCCATCTTGCTAGTAGGAATGAAAAGAATCAGGAAAGGAAGAAGAAAAGCCTGAAACTTACTGGAATTACCAGTGCAGCATTCAGTTCTTGGAAACTGAAGTAATAATTAGAGGAGTAAAAACCATGAAAGGGATACATGTGGAAGTCTGGAAGAGCCCTAAGCAGCAGTGTGTACTTATTAGACGTGCAGAAGACTGAGGAGATTTCTATATTGTTACCACCTAAAGGCTCTTCTATATTTCAGAGTGTGCCATGAGAAGCATGGAAATCTAGAGCCCATATCAACAAGGAAACAGTATCTAGCTTTTCATTAAGCTTTCTTTTTCTAAGTCCTTGAAGTTCTTCACATTCATATGCAATCCATATAATTTCTCTTCTTTGAGAGGGGAGAATTTTAATTTTAGCACAATGTTGTTAATGCATGCCTGTAAGAAACTGTGGTCTTAACATCCAGAAGACTGTAGCTTTCATGAACAGCAACCAAATAGCTAGCTATATGAGTGATTATGGGTCAATTTTTACTCAAAGCAAAGGTGGCTCCTAAAGTTTCAAACACATCTGTTTGGTCTCTACCTCATTTGCTGCCGGAAAATCAGAGAATGCGGTATGCAATAGGGAAGTCCCAGGTTCATTTTACTAACAATATGGTTGATGAATCCAATGTATTTTTAATCCAAGTGTAAAACTCTAAGGACAGCCAAGGTGCTGACTAGAGCATGAAAATCTAAATGAATATTCTGCCAGAATGACAGTACTTAAACAACCAAAGTCTCACCCCAGGCAATAAACCTTCTGCAAAATTCATAATCTATATGTAGTTATTGTAAAAATTGTGATTTCATGGAGAAAGTGATTCACAAATCATAATTAGCGCAGCTCCCAGTAGGTGACCAACTGCTAAATGTTTCTCTACATTTTTGTGATCTAAAAACAAAGCTTTATAATTTGGTAATGTATTACCACAGATGTACATTAAAATGACCATGTTCTTAAATATATCAACAAATGAATTCCCCTTACACAGCCCAATATTTTATGAAAAGTCTACTGTCTAGACAGAGGAGTCAGATGTTTTTTGGCTTTTGAAATTCTTACTCAGCCAGGACCAAGTCCTGGAAAAGTTACGTGTCTGGTTTACCACTCTCAGGTCAAAGCAATAACTTTTCCAGGCTTTCACCACAGTGATGAATTAGCCTTTTTATGTATTTACTAGTGTGTTTACCTGGCGTTGCCTGGGATTTTATTTTCTTATAGGTAATTCTTGTTAGAAATACCTTAGGAATTACCTTATCTTACTTTAGGAATTAGATATGGTTGAAATACACAGATTTGAGATCCTGCATCTCTAACTCCCCAAACTGTCTTGTCTAGTACCTGTAACTTTTCCCCATGTTCCCCAATCCAATCTGTATTCAGAATTATTAACATACAGAGTTTGGGTTCCTTAGGGAATATACAGCCCTCCTTCTTACTTCTGGGCCTCGTCTCCATAGCAACCAGCCTGAGCTCTCTGGCTGAGAATTCTAAAAGCCCCTCCCTGAATTGCCAACCCCAGGATTCCATAGAATCTTCACAGCCAGCCAATCATATGAGGTCTTCGCCTGCCTGACACAGACAAACAAACAAACTCACTCGGAAACTTTGACTTTTATATGGTAGATTTATTTATTTATTGAGTTTTGCTTATTACATAAAATTCCATGTATATTGTTGGTACTATATCAATAGCATTAATGTGTTACATTGCATGGTCTATTTTGCATTTTAAAAACTTCTCACTTTCTTTTCTTGATCCCTTATTCCTTATCCACTGGTGGATGGCTAGACTGGGCTACATCATTCTTACCACTATTTTCTTTGATTTAGAAAAAAAAACATGATTTTCCACAAGATTCCTTATTGTGCTTATCTGTGTCTATAATGTGTTTTTTTTTAAAAAAAATTCCAGCATACTATGGTGTTGAAAGACATCTCCTCACAGAAATATTTGATACTGCCAACACCACTTCTAGTTCCTAGTTTCTGTTTCCTTTCAACTTTGCATATATAAAAGAAGTAAAGGAAGGATAGGGTAAAGATGAAGCTCAAGTGGCTTATACTTTCTGTCTTCACACCTCTCACATAGAATCATAGGGCTGGATGGGACTGCAGTGTCCATCTGATCCAACCACCTGCCATGCAAGAATATACAAGTAAAACACTCCTGAATGATCTCCACACAATCTCTGTTTAAAGACCTCCAATGATGGTGAGTCCACCAGCCTCTAAAACAATGTATTCCACTGTCAGTCAGATTTTACAGTTAAGATATTCTTTCTAACATTTTGGTGGAATCTCTTTTCTTATAATATGAATTCTTTGGTTTCTCATTCTAATATCTGTAGCAGCGAAAGTATGCTTGCTCCATCTTCCACATGACTAGAGGCGTATCTAAGGTGGGGCAGGTAAGATACATGGCCCAGGCGCCAATGCTGGGGGGTGCAAAAAGCATACATGTAGGGGTGGGAGTAGGGGTAAGAAGGTAGGGGCACAATTCCCCCACTTGCCCTAGGCACTGTTTAGGCTAGATATGCCACTGCACATGACATCCTTTCAGGTATTTAATATGGCTACCAGGCCACCTCTCATTCTTCTGTTTGCCAAAATAAACCTACCCAGCTTCCTAAGCCATTCCTCATATAGTTTGATTTCTGTCATGTCTAGGTAGCCATATCTCCTAATTTACAGGCAGTAGTTCTCTATTATTTGAAGGACAATCCAAGTCCCATTTAAAGATAAAGGCTGGCATTCTGTTTAGCATTTATGATGTCCTAAGCTAGACATACAACATTGTAAATATTGCAGTTCACATATACAGTCGTGGCACCCTTGCAACAACCATAAGTGTCCCTCAAAATCTACCTTAGAAGCCAGGCATCCACATCAGCCAAGGAGTTCCAAGGCGATGGAGGGGCTGGACACTGAATGGGGATGCATCTGTCCCCCATACTAAGTTGTTGTTGTTGTGTGTCAAGTCATTTCTGACTTATGGTGGTGACACTAAAGTAAACCTGTAACAGAGTTTTCTTGGCAAGATTTATTCAGAGGGGGTTTGCCTTTGCCTTCCTATGAGGCTGAGAAAGCAGGGTTTACCCAATATTCCACAGTGAGTTTCCATGGCTGAGCAAGGATTCAATCTCTGGTCTCCAGAGTCACAATCCAGTGATCAAATGATTACACCACACTGGCTGTCCCCATACTATTTAATACCCATTAATAGCATTACCCTCTGTCGCTTTGTCTAATCCATCTTTAAAGCAATCCAGATTATTGACTATCACTATACCCTGTGACAGTAATTTCCTTAATTTAATATGGCCTTGCAATGGTACAGCCCTCCTGATGACATTGAACAGCAACTCACATATGTATTTATATTTCCCATATAAATCAGGCCATGCAAATTTTACACAAAAATCTGTGTTCTCCCCGCCCCCCAATTATTTAGTGGTGGTCCTTCTCTTTTTCCTTCCCCTCCTCCTTTGTATTGGTGATGCATTACATGGCCTCACAAGAGTTTTGGCTCCTTCTCCCTGTAACTGAAAAGTTCCCATTTTGGAGAGGCCTAAATCCAACTGTTAGCTCTAATATTGACACTGTGGAATTTACACAGGTGTTAACTTTCCAAATTTCTATTAATTCAGTGAGTTGACTCTCATGGGGACTGACATGGGATACACAGTAGAACTAACATTGGATCTGAGCCTTGGATACTTTTTAGCAGAGTACGAAAAGTAAAAGAGACTAAATGTTATAACAGTGTACACTTTATGGAGAATAGTCCACTTACATTTGTTTAAGCGGCTTATACTTCATAAAAGATTGTGCATAACAATGTTGGTCAGCCTTTAAGATGTCCCAATGCTCTCTCTCTCTCTCTCTTTTTTTTAAGCTCTGAGATAGGTATCAGATGGTGAAGATGGTCCCCACTACCTGCTTCTGATTCAGCCAGAGAAGTGTGTAAAAATGAAATTACTTGCAGGCCAAATTGTAAATGGATACTGTTCATTTATATGAATACCACTCTTTCTCAGTGTCTGAACCCAAATATTCAGGGTATAGCTGTAAGTCAATAGAGCAATCTCAATCTTGCTATACAATTACATAGTATTGTTTACTATGAGAGTTCTATCTGTGATTCAGAACCTAAGCAGAGGTCGTTCTGGAGAGAGTCCCACTAAAGTTTATTTTAAAAAGCCATGTTCTTTGAAAGGAAAATGTCAATCTAATAATAGGAGGGTTTGGGATGTCTAGACTGCAATTAGCAAAAAACCACCCTACCGCTCAGCAGGTTCACAAGCTTCAGAGGGATGACTGGAGTAAGAGATTTGTTGTCTTTTTTAATTCACAAACCACTCAATTGTTTTAAAGATTTTTGGTGTGAAGACTTTTTTTTTTTTTACTATAATCCAGCATAAGGCATTAATGATACAAAGCCCATTTCTGCACGAGACTGCTATAGCACTATTATTCCACTTTCAACATCCTATGGAATCCTGGGGTTTACTGTTTAAGGAAGGGCCTTTAAGGCCCCCCCCAAACTGCAAACCCCAGGATTCCATAGGATGTTGAAAGTGCAATAATAGCACTATAAGAGTGTAGTGTGGGAACAGCCAAAGATATGCTTTCCTTTCAGAATGCTAGTGAAATTATGAGACTTCTGCTAACACTGATGCAAAATAGATGGAGATACATCCCTGCTGCTTCCCACCCACCTCCAACCCTTATTTAAAGGGAAATGTGTGGTCAGATATTCCTTGAAGTTCTTCAGGTTCATTAACAAGGTCAAAATCAATGTTATCTTACTATTTGGAATCATTTTTGGCAGAACGATGAAAAGAAACCATAGTAGAAGTGGACTTAATATAATCATTTTCTTTTCATTGTTCTTTATGGGAAAATAATTTGGCCCGAAATTTAGTGGTCCCATCAGGGAAGTGATATCTTTAAAAAGGTGGTCTGAAGGACAGGTTTTACTGTACTTTAATAGGCTTATAGATTAATATAAATCTTAATATTCATAATCTTTAACATCCCTTTTCTCAATATCCACTCCGTCTATACATCTATTTATAATGTATGTTTCAAACACAAGTTAGATTTGATTTTATTGAACTTACTGATAGTGCTACAGGGACAGCCACTTGACCCAATTTTCTCTCTCTCTCTCTTTTTTTTAAAAAAGTAAAGAAGTCAGATCTGAAGCTACTTTCAAGACAAATTTGCCTTAAAAATAATCTAATTTTTGCCCCAAGCTAAGTTGCACTTCTATTTTTGAAGTATTCAGATACTTGTGCTAAACTCTGGTATCGACAGAGGCATAACTGGTCAAATAGGCCAGAATCCTCTGTGTCCTTTCACACAACATAAATTTGCCAAGTAGCAGAGGCCCTAAGAAACCTGGTTACTGGGCTGTGAAGATGCGTAATCAAATGTGAATTGAGAATGGCCAATGCACACTGGATCCCCCTTGTTGTTGTTCTGTTGTGTATTAGTCCCTTTGTTGGCCCTGCTATGTAATTACAAAGAAGTATCCCTTTCCTGAATACAGATCCTGGACATCTTTATCATTCTGTTTCCTGCACATGTTAGGTCCACTTACAAGTACGCAATGCCCCAACAGGATTCTAGTCATTGTTAGTTACAGAAAGACATTATTATGTAAAGTAAAATGTAATATTAACTGGACTAATTCAGTTCTTAACTGGTATTGAAAGTGGAACAAGAGTCTATTCACATGACCCTTTCTGTGATCTTACAGAAAAGTGGATTTGTATTTAATATCAATCCATTTCAAATAGGCTATGTGAACACTAATCCAGTGAGGAACATTGAGTCCCCAGGGTGACTCATGGATTTCACCTCACAGCTGCACTGCATCTGCTCTGGGTTTTATTCCGAACTTTAAAAATGGTATCCAAGCTAGATAGGTGTCCTATCCCCCACAAAAGTTAAGCACCTTGGATAGCTGCCCTGCATGGATACACTGCAAGTCTCCTTGTGCCCATGTACGGCACCTGAGGTTGTTGGCCTGCACTTGCCATCAGTCCTAGTCAGCACTGGGGCAGGGATGATGGGAGCTGAAGTCAAGCATATCCAAAGGCCAGATATTCTTGGTTGGTAGTTTTCCGTTTAGACCAAGGAGCAGGCTGGCAAATTCAGTACCTGGCACATTCACACAGCCAGTCAACATGAACCAATTTGAGCTGAGTTAAAATATTAAGGAAGGCACACTTCCAGTATGGGCACAGTCCTGTCATTGGAGGAGCCTGATATAGCTTGGTTGACCTCTGTTTCTCCCTTTCCATGCACTCTTGTAGCTTCCAGTGATCCAAGAGTTGAGGCTCAATGGAAATATTTCCCTCATTACTTTCAAGGTACTCTTGGGATGCATGAGTGCATGCCCACGGTGGGATAAGAAAGCAGGGCTCTGTTAGGATCCTCCGTGCTCAAGTGTGGTGTTCCTAGTATGAAACCATAACATCTGTAGATAATTTCCTGTTGAAACAAGCTCCTGATAGAGGCAGTATGATCTTATCTCCATAACCTATCAGGCCTGACTGATGTGCAGAATCCAGCATGCATAAGGGATGATTATTTGTGTGCATCTCTCCAGTGCAGATTTGAATGTATCAAACCAGCACTATGAAAAACTGAAGAAACAATAGCTGGAATCCTGTTGCTGCCATAAACCCTATTGCACTAGATTTGTCCCTTGGAAGTAATTGCAGAAGGAAGTATCCAGTTCCTCTTCTCGTAATGACACCTCCTCCATGCAACACCAGTGCAAAGGTGCTGGGGCATAGCTCCATGGCCCACCCCACCAGTGACCAGTGGGGGCAGGAGAGGCCTGACTCCCACCACCTACCTACACAGCAGACCTTCTGGTCCTCATTGATAGCATGAGCCCAGTGTAGGTGCACCAGTGCAGAAATACCATACTATGGGCATAGTACAAGATTTAGGCCAATTTTTTCCAGGCCTTTTCTCACTACATAATTGTAACACAATGGCTCCACTTTAACTGCCATGGCTGCATCCTATGGGATCCTGAAGTCTGTAACTTGGTGAGGTACTAGAGCTCCCTAACTGAAAATTCTAAATACTTCTCCCTAAACTGCAAATTTCCAGATTTCATAGAACATTGCAATGGCAGTAAAAGTGGATGTTGTGCTATAATTATTTAATGTGAAAGAGCCCCTAATTTATGTTTCTTCTTCCTAATTATTATCCACCTATATGGACTACTAAGTGCTTGTGATGATGGCATTAAATCAGAATGAGCTCATATCATATGACTGCCTGGAACTATTGTCAAAGGAGTACCATTTGTCTCTGTTTAGAGGTGACTGGGACTACATGCATATAAAAACGGAATCAGGTTAGTCACAGTTTATTGTTAAGTTTCAAGCAAGGCATGGAAGTGCTTCTAATAGGCTCTCAGCAACCTGAACTCTAGAATTTGTTTTGATCACGTTGTTCAACCATACATTACCTATGGTAAATGTTTAGTTTTCCATAAAATATCTGAATCCTCCTGCATTGTTCTGGGTCAAAATAAACATTCACTGGGTTCAATCAGTCTGTTGGATTCAGTCACTTATCAATTATCTAACTGGTGTGGATTTTTAGCATGGGATATCATGCACCAGTTTGTACACATAAATCATCCTATGGAAGTGTTTGTGCACATATTTGTTGTGCATGTTTATATACAAATGTACACACAGGCACACACAGGGATGAATAAAATCGATTGTCAAATACTTTTTGGTAGCACATACTCACTGAGGGTTAGCCATGGGTATAACTGAGAATCTGTTTTGGAAGACATGGCTTGATACTAGAGTATTTTCTTGTCCATTTTTAGTTGTTGAGAAGGTATCGATTAACGCCTCGGCCCCAACTGTGTGGGGCTTGTCTTCCTTTAAATATGTGGGGGAAAGGAAATCCTGCGTATATTTTTTTAAAACTAATACACTGCTGAGAAAATGTACAATTCAGTAAAGTAATATTCCAAATCTTATTTGATAGTTGGTCTCTCTCTTGCTCTCATTCTCTCTCTCTTACGCAGAATGAAATAAAAATGAAGAAGCCTTGCTGAATGCAGAACTTCGAATTGGCCATCTGGAATAATGGACCGTGTTGGCTGCCTTCCACCAGAGGGAATTATTCAAAGTCATAACAGGCGGTGGTCGCTGGGGAATGGGCCTAGGGAAAGCTAGTCATTCTTTCATATTTGTATGGGGTATTAGTGAAGATTTATTAAAACACTTGTCTTGTTCCGAATTGACAGTTGTGGTTATTAATATCGTTAGTTTTATTTGAAGAAGAGTCTCCTCACTATATTTCAAATTGGTTTACTGCATTATATAAAATGCAACATCTCCACTGTGGCACAATGGAAATAAAAAGAGCAATGCCAATATAAGCCTGTTTGTATAATGTATATGTAACATTTAATAAACCCACATTTCCCAAACCATTTACCCCAGACTGACCTCATTCCTATCTATACAGGATCATATGGGAGAAAGCAAGTTGTTTTAGCATTTGTAGTGTACGCTAAGCAGCAAGTCTACATATAGTCTGTAGTAATTTCAGGAATTCTTATTAAAATTAGTCTGCAGAAACCCTTTTTAAAGAACAAATAGTAAAAGATTTGGTTGAGTATTGTATTCACATACATCTTTGTACACCATGTAAATTTAAGCAGTTAACGTTATATGTTGAAGCTATCCCTATGTACCTCATCTGAATTTGGTATGCTACAAGCAACAGCCAAGTCACAAAATGTAGCTGAAAACATTTGCTGTTTTTAATCATTTGTTAAAATACAACTGTTTTGCTTCAGTCTGATTAAATACATATAAATATAAAAAACATTTCAGTGTTTTTTCCAAAGATGGGGTTGCTTGTTTCTGCTCTCTTTTTTAAAAATTTATATTAATTTATTGGTGAGTTTGCACATGTGTGTCAACATTATACAAATAACTTGCACTTCCTGATATTGTTTTTTAGAGTATTTGCAGGTATGGAATGACCTGAATGTGCTCAACTATATTCCTGACAGCAACCAGAAAAATCTTGTATTCTCCTGCACTGTCATTTAAAAAACAGATATAGTTGCTTGTGACATTAACATGCTAGAAGAAAGGATGCAATGGTAGTTCATGAGATCCACCAGTCGTCTCATGTACAGACAAATATGATGAGAGAGACTAATTTAGACTACACGGCTTAAATCCTTTTGATGTCTTAAGCATGTGCAAGTTCCTCTGCAGAAGCAGTGGCACATTTTTATCTGAGTGCATTCAGTTCAAAGTGGAAGCAAAGTTGTCATTGCACACACTCATGTGCATTTTTAGCCATGCATACTTGTCTGCCCCTGCTGAAATTACGAGTAATACTTTGTACATTTGATTGTGCGTTCGGTGCAGATCTGGTTCCCTAATATTGCCATTCAGCACAAGAGTTACATAGCACAATCAACATGCAACTGCACATGGAAAGATTTATGCTGTGCAACTCTGATTTAATGTCTTGGCCTAAGATTTGGGGCTAAGCAAGCTGAAGTTCTCATTCTTTCTAAGGCAGTCTGCAGTTGAGAAATCTGGAGTAAAGAGTGCCCCTTGTAATGACCTAAACAGTACATGGTATTCTTGGAGCCAATACAAGTCAAATGCATGCAACTACTCAGTTTAGAAGTACCAGTCAAAGTATGCATACCACTGTGTGCATAGCACTCTCATATGAATGGCAATTGCGCCAATCCATGTTTGGAGGGGGACTAATCCAGTCTCCTTTTACTACATCTGTATGGGTCTACATGCCTGCAGATCTGGCTGCTTGGCCTGCTAGCGGAGAGTGGGTGCAGTTTCTCTTCTGGGCAGGGATACAGAAGCAGAAACTCACTTACCTTGTATGCTAAGATGGACAAAGTGTGGCTGTTGGGCAGCACGTGGTTCCCCCAAGGATGTTTTTGTGGCCCTTGACACCTCCAGAAGCCCCAGACTTACAGTCTTCTGACCTCAAAAGAGGGTGAATTCTTGCTGCTATAAACCTTCAAATGCAACAATTTACTCTTCAAATAGGTGCAAGCACCTCTCTCCCAGTACTGTTTCACATTTAACAATAACCATTTTAGAGAACTAGAAATGGACCTCTGGCCACTTTGGTTCTTCTGTAGTATTTTTTGGTAGCCCATGTGGCTCCTTGGAGGGTCCAAGAGCATAAAAGAGGCCAATCTGTTGGAGTTGCGCACCTCTGCTGTCAACAGAACTTGTAGCAACGTTGGAGAAATATTTTCAAATTACAGCGAAGTCAAAAAGGTGCAGCCTCAAACGTGTAATGTGGGCTGGAATTTAAGTCAGGACCATGCCTGCCAAGTGCAAGATTTTGCATTGTGAATGCACAGTGCCAAACCCTTCCTCTTGGCTGCTTAACATGGCTTTTAAAAAGGGAAATTTAAAATTGCACATTGGGATGTGATTGTAATTCAGGGACATAGGGTGCGCTGCAACAAACACTTGTGTATTTTTTGTTAGAACAGGATATGTGGCAGCACCAATCTGTTGTGTTCAAGTTTCATACAAGAGGTGTTATTAATAGGAAAAAAATTAATCTAGAGACATTTTTTTTCTAAAAGAAACTAAGTACAAAATGAGAGAGAGAGACCTAAAGAAAGAGAGAAGATACACAAGCAAAGCACAGCACCTCATATTACGCAGGTTATTTGGACAGTTTCTAACATCACAGCCCTCATAACAGTTCTTGTTCCTTGCAATGGTTTCATAGAGATCCTTATCACACTACGCTGTTATAGTTTTGTGTTTCACTTGAACTGCCATGGCAGCTTGGAAACACTGGCCATTTCCTCACCAGACTGTTATAGTGCTATTATTCCACTTTCAACATAGTATGGAATGCTGGCGTTTGCAGTTTAGGGAGGGGCCTCAAAGGCCCCTCCCTAAACTGCAAACCCTAGGATTCCATAGGATGTTGATAGTGGAATAATAGCACTATAACAGCCTAGTGCAGAAATGGCCACTGTTGAAAACTCTGTGGAGTGTAACAGTGGAGTCTGCAAGGAGGCTACGCAAATGGAGAAAAACATGAGTCTAGTTTATCAAGGTTTAGGGTTCCAGGATTTCAGCAAGATCAAAACCAAACTCTGGCTTTGCTGCTAGGGCTTTGGGAAAGAATTTCCAGAAACAGAATTCACCATGCAGATCTCATAGAGACATTATGTAGTAGCTCAGAGAAGTGGGCTTACACCAGGTTTCATTTTCCACGGCCAGATGGCACTAGATTTCATAAAACAAGGTTAACAGTACAATCCTACAAACGTCTAGTCAGAAGAAAAATTTCATTGAGTTCAATGGACATATTCCCAGATAAGAGATTAGACAATCATGCAGTCAAAGGCTATCCCCCCAATCATAGCCGACTAAAATATTTTCATCCTAAAAGTAGCAACTGAAAAAGAAGTAAGCTCATGCAATGCCCAAGGAGATGGGAACTCAGAAAACAGTGGTAAGTTACATCAGAAATTGAAAATGAGGATGTGCTGATCTGCCAGCAACTCTTAGCACACACTCAGTTTTCTGCAACAACCCTTCCACCCAGCCTTTTCAAAGAAGGGAAAGCCTCCCAAAGCAGCTGCACGCAACCCAAAGGTGGAATACAAAATGCAAAATATCTTTAATCCCACAGTTTTCTTCCACAAATTGAACATACCCATTTTACAGAAGGCAAGCCAATTATTTTCACAGAGACACCTTTAAATAAATCATCTCCAGATACTTTTCTATAACATTTAATTATTTTTCTCCAAATGAATAAGAGGACCACACTGAAACCAACTCTCTTCCCCAAGTCATTACCCAAACAAATTTCTCCTCAACTTTCAGTTTACCTGTTCCACTGTCAGCCAAGTCTCGAAAGCATCTCTTTCTCTCTCCCACAATTATTAGCTCTCTCTATGTGGATGCGCCTTTAAGCTACCTCTTGACTTATGGTGTTCCCACAAATTTTAGAGAGTTTTCCTAGTCAAGAAATACTCAGAGGTGGTTTTGCCAGTTCCTTCCTCTGAAAAGTAGACTATAGCGCCTGGTATTCCTTGTTGGTTGCCCATCCAAGTACCAACCAGGCATGCCCAGATATTCTCAATGCTATTTTCCCCCAAAGATTATCAGCCAAACATGCATACAGTTTACTGTAACAATTTCTTTGTAAAATAACACCGGAACAAAAACATATTGCTAACTAAAGAAAAAGTTCAATTCCAGAAGAACCCTTTATCTTTTTATGTGGTGAAAGATAAAGTGTGTGTGAAAGAGAAACAGAGAGAGAAAGATGAAGGGTGCATCTGTAATTGAAGTTTTTCTTCAATTAATTACCCCCCTTTATTCATAATCACACCATTACCCTCTATAAATTAAATGATATTAGAAATAAATAGGGTGAGTAATTCCTTTTGGGTTGTGTTGATGATTGGGTCCTACTGTGAATAAGGTGGATGGTGTGTGTCTTCCTTCCTTTCTTCATTAATTAAAAATCCTTGCACCACAGCAAAGTCCTTCTTCTTCTTCAAATCCAGATACTCACTTTCACTATTTGTACCTTTGTGGGAGTTTGCTGGGGGAGATGGGGGCAGTAACAGAAAAAAAGCTTTCTATTAGCTCCAAACCAAGAAGAAAGGAACTGATTTATTTATTGCGGATTTTATTCATCTTTTCTGAATACTGTCAGGTTTTCTTTTATCCCATAGCCAAATTTATGAGGTGCATAAATGGGTTTAAGCTATGGAAGTAGAAATATTTCCACTTCCACAACTTAGACCCCTTTATGCATTCAACAGTGTGATATTGTGGTTTGCGTGTTGGACGATGACTCTGAGGGCCAGGGTTTGAATCTCTGCTCAGCCATGGGTGACCTTGGGAAGTTATGCTTTCTCAGCTTCAGAGGAAAGCAAAGGCAAACCCTCTCTGAACAAATTTTGCCAAGAAAACTTCATGATAGCTTTGTCTTAGGGTCCCCATAAGTTAGGAACAACCTAAAGTCACAGAACTATCTCAGTAGAATTATTTACACGAACTGAAAAGCTGTGGAATGTTGTAACTGAATGTGTCTCTCCTGAGACATAACTGTTACCTGGTTGATGAGGCATCTCTCTTGCCTTCTGACATATTTTTCTTGGTAGGTATTATAGGTAGAACACGCATAACTGATGGCAACTTCCTGAATCCTACAGCCGGCATGACCACTACTGTTTCCAAGCTCTAATCAGAGAGGCAGAAAAAATGTCTGTCATATGAAGTGTGCATCAGACTAAAAACTGTGGACTGTGAATGGAGGTATATCACCAGTGTTTCTAGATGCCATACAATGTCTTCTCCTCTTGTTTTTTGGTGCTAAAGTGGAAAACAATAGTGGAAAGGCAGCAATGCTATGAGCCTTTCAAGAGGCATTGTGGCCATTTCCACACGGGGTATTTAAAATGGTGCAGTGCGTCCTCCACAGAGGACGTCTGAACCTTGGAGCAGACTGGGTTCGGACTACTTACTGTAGATCCACACCTCAGTCAGCTCCGGAATGACCCCAAGTGGTCCTCCAGCGTCCTTTCGAAAGATCTGATTTTTCTGGTCTTTCAAAAGCACGGATCGCGCCACTGCGAGCCTGCTCCCTTGTGCAGATTTGCAGGCTTGCACCAATGTGAGCCTGCAATCTGCCGAAGGCGGGCTTTAGGCTGGCGAGCTTCACCGGTTGGTTGAGACTCACGACCAACCAGAAGCCGCCATTTTGGACACCGGAGCAGTGTGGAGCAATGACCACACACTGCTCCTCCTCACCCTGGACCGGACTGGACCGCCAGAAGATCCGGTAAGTAGTGGTGTGGGGCGATTCCCTTGCGCCGTGCGGAAATGGCCTGAGTCTCAGTCAAAAGTCTTTTAAATGTTACCATGATATCTATTCAGGAAGGGACTGTGAGAAAAAGGTCTCAGTATGGTGTGAATCCAATAGGTAACCTTGGACAAGTCATACTCTCTCAGCCTCAGAAGAAGGCAATGAATGGCAAACCCCATCTCAATGAATCTCACCGAGAAAACCCATGATAGTTTTGCCTTAAGATCACCATAAATTGGAAATTACTTGAAGACACAAAACAACAAAAAGTGGATTGTTTTTGCTCAAGCTTTCAGATACTTCACTCTGTCTCCACCTATTCTCTGATTTTTGGTTCCTCACCCCTTCTAACAACCAGCAATCTATGGCCACAAAGCACGATTTGCACACCTTAGAGGTTTTTTTAATCTTTTTTTAAAAAAATGCGTCTGCAAACCTTTGGGTTTCCTGCCTGCTGATTCTTTTCGCTCCATATGGATGATGCTGTTTTGATTACATAAGGACCAGTATTCGGAGCACTGCTTTTGCCGTTAATGTAAGCAATATATAACAAATATGGAAAGGTACAGAATATTTAAATTTATGAAATTCAAAAATGTTTACTAATTTAAACAGGTTCAGCTATAGAAGATAGGTTGGGAGAGAATGATAGGCTCTCATGTTTCAAATGTAGTAGTTTAAATTAACCTGGGAATCAGTGTAGACCTTCAGAGACAAAGAAAGACTATGTGCCAACCCCTCAAAAGCTGTTACCCAGATCCACAGTACCATTTCGTTAAAGCAGGGACGGGCAGCCTTTAGCACTCCACTTGGAAGCTTGAGTTCTTAATGGCCTTGCCAGTCTAACCAGCAGCTAGCATAATCCCATGATATAAGAAAGAACTATTATTTTATTATATTATATCCTGCCTTTCTCCTTGCAGAGGAGATAAAGGGGGTGACATCCATGGAAAACAAGGTACAACTAAAAACAATTTGTACATGCATTAAAAAAAATAAACAATTCTATCAAAAACACAAACTTAAAACCATTTAAAACACATGTAAAGCAATAAAAAAGATGAAACACAGGCCGATCAAAAGGCCCATGAATTGTAAGCCAAAAGCCTGTCCAAAGAAGAAGGTCCTTGCCAGCTGGCAGAAAGAAAGGAGAGAGGGAGCCAACTGAACCACCCATGGGAGGGAATTCCACAGCCTGGGGAAACAGAAGGCTGTCTCCCATGTCCTCATCGAAAATGCTTGGGATGGTGGTGGAACTGAGATGCCCTGCCCTGAAGAGCATAAAACTTGGAACAATGCCGCACTACACTCTTATAGCGCGATTATTCCACTTTCAACATCCTATGGAATCCTGGGGTTTGCAGTTTAGGGAGGGGCCGCCTGGACCAAAGCTAATAGGGTTTTATAGGTCATAACCAGCACTTTGAATTCTGCCTCAGGACAGATCAGTAGCCAGCAAAGCTGTTTCAACAAGGGAATTATGTCTTTCTTGCAACTGTTCCAGTCAGCAGCCTTGCTGCAGCATTTGGATCTGCTGAAGTTTCCAAACAGTAATACAGCAGTGAGAAATTTTCTGCCCCTGGGCTGAACAGACAGCCCAAATGGACAAAAACCACAAAACATAAACATAAGGGCTGAAAGTAACAGGAAATTTACCTCTCATGTGGGGCTTTTTTGCGGGAGGGCAGTTGTCGTTGTCTTTAAACAGGGAATTGCAATCAAGGTAAATTGCCGTTTCTTCTTTCAGTGTTTTTTTCATGCTACACAGTTACAGTCCTCTCATTCCACTTAAACTACCATGGTTCTATGCTATGGAATCTTGGGATTTGTGGTTTCATGACATATTTATAATTCTCAGGCGGGGAGCTCTAGTGCCTCCAAAACTACAAATCCTAGGATTTCATAGAATGCAACCATGGTGGATTAAGTGGAACCACAGGGCTATAATTGTGTGGTGTAACATGTCGCCAGGAAAAGCAGTTCACATATACCTCACTTCCATCCTGCTTCCACCCGAAAAAAGAGTGTTCCAAGGAATTCGGAAGGTTCAAGGACCACAGAAACCAGTCCTGGGTGCCTATGTGGCCCCAGAGCCACACTTTCCCCACCCCATTACAAAGGATTATGAAAGCTGAAGTCCATCAGCCAGAGGACTAAAGTTTCCTAACTCCTACATTAAGAGATGTTTTTCCTCAGCTGCACAGTTCTTTCACTCACAAAAGTGAGCAATTACTTGCTATCAATGGAACAGGGATCTTGGTGGTAATATTTTGTTGCTTTAATTGACAGAAGATCCATAACCTTCCAGAAACTCAGAGATCATGAAAATGGCTGATGCACACATTCCTGCCTCACAAGTTTACACTGTTTCCAAACAAATGTAATGGTGCGAGCCAGTCTCCTATTTTGTGGTCTAAACGGTTACGTTCTTTTTTGAGTTCCAGTTGTGCAGTTATGCATCTTTTTTTTTTAAAAAAAAAACAAGATTCCTCTTGAAAGGTTAACAAATGAGAAACTAAACCAACCATACAAATAACAGCCAAAAGAACAGTTTCCAAAATGTGTTGCTGTCTTGCCATTTCCAATTTGATATTCAGACAGATAAAGCTAAAGGCCACCAAGCAGGGGTGGATTAAATAGTGCTGCCTTTTATTACTCATTCTTATATGAAATCTCTTAAATATTGCTAATGAAGCCAGTTATCCTACACAGCCCTGTCGTGCGTCCTTTTGAGGCGCAGTTCAGTTACGTTTCAGTGTCTGACAATTTACCCCAGGCTCCTATTAAGTGAATTATCACGGCTACTAAATCATCTCAGCAGGGGTTTTCTCTAATCCCATCAAGACACTTACACTCCCTTTCTTCCCTCCTAGCAGCATAATGAATTATTATTTCATGGGGAGCTGTTAAAGAGGCCCCTTCAGCAGGGTTTAATGTGTAGCAGTGGGAAGGGGGCGGGAAGGAGATGGCCGCTGCTGCTCTTGCTCAGCAAGGGGAACAAGCTGTGGCAGGTACTTCAGCCGGGGGCTTCGGAAGCTCGCGCAGGGAAACAAAGGGCAACAACGGGGCCCCCCTCTCCTCCCTCACCAGCACAACCCTCCCCTGGGATCGGAGGAGGCTTCCTTCGTAGCCTATGGCAAGATGGCTCCCTGCCTCCCCTCCCTCCATTCCTTTTTCTGTCCCTACCCTGCCCTCTGGTTACCCTCATTGCCAAGAAAAGCCAGGGAGCAGGAATATAAATGTTTTCCTTAACCAGAGGAAGCATAGCGCTCACAAACCACTTGCGGAATCCATTAGGCTAATTTATTAAACACAATTTGCCTTGTGTGGCTGAGCTGAGTAATGATAAAAAACATAAATAAGGAAGAAAAAGCCAGAGCACCAAGCCTCTGTGGGCCTTCGCCTTCCTGCAAACCACGGGGCTCTTTTTCCATAACTTCTGTATTTGTGGGAGAAGGCAATGTGTCTGTGCGAGTAGTAATTTTAGTAAAGTCCGTATTAGGTTCTGTTTAGAAAGGAAGGAATTGATTTACATGTTGCAACTTGTACTCCTTTTTCTTTTTGGATGCTGCTACTTCCTTACCTCCTACAACTGATTTTTACATGAGTTGCTCAAAAGAGGTACTAGGAAGATTTATATAGCCAGAAATTTTGTGTCAGAAAGCCTACAGTGGTGTGGAAATCATTGCAGAATAGCTAACTGACACATATAATGAGACGATTATGCACTGTTTTCCAAAATAATGTTAAACATTAAGATAATAAACAGGAATCTGATTAGAGTCTAGTGCTTATCAGATATCCCAGGGCCTTTGTACATTTTGGTTAAAACATTGGAAGGTGGGAGCAAGCTGGTGCCTTAAGGCTAAACAACAAGTGTGCATGAACTGAGTTTTCCTTGCCATTTTGCTAACAAATAAGTGTGCATGGAGTCCCAGTCTAGACTGAGACCACTGCACACAGGTGAAGATGCCTAACTTTCCCCACCACAGCTCCTCCCTCATGGAGCATCTTTTCTTTTCAGCCTGTGCTCACTTGGGCCATTTCTGCACTACACTTATAGTGCTATTATTCTGCTCTCAACATCCTATGGAATCCTGGGGTTTGTAGTTTAGGGAGAGGTGCTCTTTGGCCTCAGTAAACTACACAACTCAGAATTCCACAGAATGTTGAAAGTGGAATAATAGCACTATAACAGTGTAGTGCAGAAATGACCTTGGTCTCTCTCCCTCTCCCTCTCTCTTTCTCTTTCTCTCTCTGCACACATGCAGATGCTTGTTGGGGAGGGCTGAAGTGGCTGCGGATGACTGATTAAGCATGTGGTTGTCCTGATCAAAGGCTCCTCCCTAAACTGCAAATCCCAGGATTCCATAGGATATTGAAAGTAGAATAATAGCACTATAACTTTCTAGTGCAGAAATAGCCTCAGGTTGCAGCAGTCTGTCTGCAGTAAACAATGCAATAGCATTTGAGCTGGGAAAAAATGGGATTGTACTGCTGCTGTAGCTGCACCTGTCTACTCACAAAAGACAAGGTAAGCAGCTGCTTTCAGAATTCTTGTGTGAAGAGCAAAACAGAGAGGAAAGAGGGAAGCCTGCCTCATCAGGCACCTTCAACATGTTAAAAAGCACAGAACTATAAATTTGGTCACCAAATGGATATCGTAAGAAAAGTAGAGACTAATGAAAGAAAAAAAAATCATCCCTGGATGAATTTTGGGGAAAGCTTTTAACTGGTCAAACTGCACCTGGAATACTGTGCCCAGTTGTGAGCACCACAGTTCAAGAAGGATATCAGCAAATGAAAATGTGTCCAGAAAAGGGCAACTGAGATGATCAAAGGTCTGGAACCAAGACTTATGAGATATGACTTAGGGAGCTGGGTATGTTTAGCCTGAAGAAGAGAAGGCTGAGAGGAAACATGAAAGGATGTCATGTGGAAGATTTGAGCAAGCTTTTCTGCTGCTCCAAGAGACCAGAAGGCAGAGTAATGGATTCAATTTACAAGAAAAAAGATTCCACCTAAACATTACGAAGAACCTTCTTCATAGTAAGAGCTAGTGAAATAGATTTCTTCAGAGGATTGTGGAATCTCCACCTTTGGGATCTTTAAACAGAGCCCATTTCCGCACTAACCTGTTATAGCACTATGATTCCACTTTCAACATCCTGTGGAATCCTGAGGTTTGCAGTTTCGGGAGGGAAACTGCAAACCCCAGGATTCCATAGGATGTTGGAAGTGGAATCATAGCACTATAACAGGTTAGTGCGGAAATGGCCAGAGATTGGGTAGACATCTTTCCAGAGTGCTTTAGCTGGGTATTCCTGCATAGCAGAGGATTGAACTAGATGACCCTTGAGATCCTTCCAATTCTATGATTCTGTGATTCAGTTCTATGATTCTGACTGGTCTCTAGAAGGCTCAAAATGTTTTTGTTTATTTATACAAGGTTTATGTGATATGATTGCTTCATTTCACAGGTGCATATTGTTAGTTTTGGTGAAAAAAGATTGCTGAAATGTATTGAAGTGCTCTTCTTTTTTGTGACATGGGAACTGTTCCCTATTCTTTATATGTTATTTCTACTCTGGTACCAAATTTTCTGCTACAGAAGTAATGCCCAGGAACACATCTCCTTGGTTAACTGAAGTTTACCCGTGTATGTTTTGCCACCTCTCTCTACTTCCCTGAGCACAGGTGAAATCCTTACAGTAATTGTGCTCAGTGTGGGAAAAAGTAACTTTCACAGCAAAAATGTATTGCTATCAGTTCTCTGTTTCATAATACTTAATATTTTGAGGTCATCCATTTTTAAACAGGAAATTCAGAGCCAAACACCTGGAAAAAAAAACTGTTCCTAGTGGCAATGAAAAATACTAAAATCAGTTTGTTGACTCTGAGGTAAAGTGATTCATCCAGGTGTTAGGAGAAAAACTCATGTAAAATTTTGAGTTGATGTGCTTCTGATGTTTGAGGTTATATTGTGTCCCTGCGATAAAATAGGATGTTTGCTGGTGCTGCTTTCCATCTTCCACTTCAACTAACCTGCAGATAGCATTTTTCTTGTGAGGCCTGCTTCCGTGTGCCCCTGACATCTGACACAGGGGAGGATGCCAGCTGGGGAGAGGACCTTTTTGGCTGAGCTGCCCTGTTAGTGGAAATCTCATTTTAGGGAATTTTACCTGGCACCTTGGCTGATTACTTCTAGGGGCCAGGAAAACCTTCTTTTAAATATTGCCAGGCTTTTAACCTTAAATGTATTTTATTTCTACTGGAATTTTTCTTCTCATTGCCCTTTATTTTTGTGAACAGCTATTTTAGGTCAGGATCCAATGGTGTACATTTATTGTATCCCATTCCTTCCACTAGAAGTGAGAACCCCCTACCCCAGCCCTGCAGCTCTCAATGCACTGTAAAACTTTCTTGGGATGGCTGAAAAACTGGAGGACAGGTGGGCAGGAAACTCCTGTCTCTGCTGGCATTAGGTTAAATCCAGTGCTATTAGACTGTGGTAGTATTGATGTTTCATTGTGCTTTATGATCCTGGGAATCACCTTAGGGAATTTGAAGTGAAAGTCAGTATAAGGATATTTTAAGTAAATAAATAAAGTGCATCTGCAACTACCTCTGAACCAAAAACAGGGAAACGTTCTGGCCATTAGCCGCAAAGGAAGATGTTGGGAATGATATTACGTATGATCAGAAGTTCAACAGCAGAACATTATCTAGTGGAAATGACACAGTGGTACCATTTATGTTGAATAACAGAAGAGTCTGAACGAAGACCAGATGGAATTTAAAAGCAAAAATTTAGGAACTGTAATACAATCATACGTGTAATACAAGTACATTTGCATTGATGTTTCCTTTAAAAATTAATACCTTATTAGCCAGAATAAGAGATCAAGGAGAAACACCTTCTGTATACTAAATTACTAATTTCTGGTATTGGCAGCGTGCATCCAGATGGACTGTTCTCAGTGCTATAAGTCAAATGAAATTGTGCAACTCTTGCACTTTGCCTCCTTTGTTACTGAAAGAAAAAAAGACAGAAGAAGTCAATGAAAGAACACAGCAAGCTTACAAGTAGGAGACAATGACATTTGGATCCCCCCAACCCACCATGAAATTTTGCAAAGAAAAAAAAAGAGCCTCATCTGGAATCATCCTTTGATTTCTTGGCCAGACCCTCCATCTGTGGATGGGTGGTGTGTACAATGGGTGGTAATTTGGGGGGTGGGGGGTGGGCAGGCAGGCAGGCTGGAGTGCTGGCAATTTCCCAGCAGTGGAAATGTGATGTAGCTCAATCCAATTTTGCAGCTCGAAGCACAGAAAAAAAAAACAGTCTGCAGGATGAAATTTAAATTTAAAAGCTCGCTTTCTATTCTCATGGGAAAACAAGAGGATTCTTGTTGTAGTGTTCCCTGAAGTTTACTGGCAACACAATTCAGCTTCTTTCCACTTCTTCTCACAACCCTGATCCAAATGGATGGAGACAAGGTGCTCCTGATGATTATCTGCAGTGCCCAGTGACTTCCCCAGCCCAATAAATGTGCATTGCCTTCTCTCCATCCTGGTTGACACCCCTTGCTCAACACAGGATGCCCCCTCTGCCCTCTCCCTATTCCCTCTTCCTGGTAAAGGTGAAGAAAGAAGGGAGAAATTATCAGACATGGAGGCAGGAAATGCAGACAGAAACATGGCCAAGCGTCATGATTAGAAAACATTATTTCCACAATCACCCTTGCTTTTGCTACTTGACTAGATCAATAAAGTGTGGTTCCAGAGCTTCCTTGGTCATCCAATCAAAACAGTTTGTGGAGGCATGGGGGCATTGGGGGCAGGGAGCAGTGGTGGAGCTTGGAGTGTGTGGAGGGGAGGCGGGGGCCTATGGCACGAGAGGCGTGGCCACTGTGTGGGGGCATGGCTGCGGTGTGTGGGGGCATAGCAAGGGCATGCAGGGCATGGCTACAGGCCAAGATGCCCAAAAAACATTGCCACCTAGGGCGAATCGCCCTCCTGCCCCCACATCGCTACGCGACTGACAGGGAGATGTGACATTGGCTTTTTATCCCACCACTAGCATATTTACCTAGCATTGCCCAAGATTTTATTTTCCTCTTAAGAACTCACCAAACTTTCTTCTTCAATACCTGTAACTTATTCCCATATTCCCCAATCCAGTCTGTATTCAGAGTTGTTAACATACAGAGGTTGGGTTCCTGAGGGAATACACTGTCTTCCTCCTTGCTGCTCGGCCTCATCTCCATAGCAACTGGCCTGTTCCAGTACCTGTAACTTGTCCCTATATTCTTCAATCCAGTCTGTATTCAGAGTTGTTAACATAACAGGTTTGGTTTCTGAAGGAATACATTGCCCTTCTTGCTCCTAGGCCTCGTCTCCACAGCAACTGACCTGAAGCCCAAGAGATCTGTGGCTGAGAATTCTAAAGGTCCCTCCCTAAACTGCCAACTCCAGGATTCCATAGAATTTTTACAGCCAGTCATATGAGGTCTTCTCGCCTCATTCAGCCAATTGTATGAGGTCTTTGCCTGCCTGACGCAGACAAACAGACAAACATTGACTTTTATATAGTAGGTTACCATGAGGTACTACATTTAACTTTAATATTTTGGGGGCAGTCATAGTCCTGTACTTGTATCACGTCCTCATACCTCCATTTCATCATTTAATGATTTTCTGGATGCAGTACTGCCACTGGTTAAATTTGTTCGGAAAAGAAAAAGCCAAATATTTCTTCTGTGGATTTGTATTGCATCCTCTACTCTAAATGTACTATGTCTGTGAAGGGAGAGTTTGCAGATGTAGTGAATTGTGAGCTGTGTGATTTAACATTGAGGACTGCCATGCTGCCATGTCACTATGTCATTGCCCAACCAGAGTAGGTTGGAATAAATAATTTCTGCTAGGTTGCTGGAAATTGTAATGCCAAATGAGGCTGGAGAGGAATAGGAGAGGCCAATAAAATAAATAGTTGCCCACAACCATCTTGTCATAACATACAACATCAGATACACTACCTCAAAGTCATGCTGGAGAAAACATACCACTGAGCAACATCACATTTCAATATTGTCATATGATTTTACATTTTCAAATTTATTGCAGCATGAGAAAACTGTGGTAGATATTGGGAAACAAAGTTCCTTGTAAGCGCTCTGCAGATAATAAGAGTTTTCCCTCTTATTAGAAACTTATGTTGACAAGACTGTACCTACAGCATGTTAACTTTAACAAATAATCAGCATGTTTTTCTCCCTATTGGGCTTTATTGCTATATAATCAACAGAACTGATAACTGAAATATAGCAGAACAAAATTTTTATGGACTGAAAAGCCATGTTAAGAAAAAAAAACAGTTATGGCCAGAGTTCTGTTAAAGACATATGCATGCATAACGTACACTACATATACAGGGCCAAAAAAGTCACCATTGCGCAACAGATGTATTCTGCTGATAGCAGCATAAATAAAGTTGTGCACACAGCATGTTCATCTGTGCCTTCTTTTTGCAGATTGCACCTTGTGTGTTACATATTATTGTTGTGTATCCTACACATTGCACTGCAGTTGTGCATCCTACACTTTGCATTGTGGTTGCACATTGTGCTTTGTGGTTATACAGCCTATACATTGCTTTGTGGTTGTACATTGTGTATCCTACACTTCACTTTGAGGTTGTGACTCATGAATTGTGCATGAAACAATGGCAACCAGTCACTGACATGTGTTACACAATGTGGCTATTCTGCACAGGGGCTGTAGAACACTCACGTAGTGCATCTCTGCACACAGATATTTACACTATGCTAAAGGAATATTGGATTGCAGCCTATGTCTGTGAAAAAGTGTTATATCTGAACTCTTCAAAATTACCTGTGGTAAATATTGCAGAAAAAAATACCTCTCCAAGCAAACAGCTGAACACAGCAGTTTTCCAAGACTCTGTGCTGATGTCCCAAATTCTGCTCCTAGCAGAACATTTTAAACTTGAAGCTGTCTTTAATTTTCAGTGCCTTCATTTGCCTGTCAGATGTTGGGCAGTGCCCGACAAGGAGCCAGGTCTTGAGTTTGGGATAGAATTGTTGTCTTCGAGGTCTATTCATGTTAACACACAAGAGGCAAGCCAGATGTTTTAATGTCTCTTTGGGTTCATAATAGAGTTCATGGCACTATATTTCTGCCTACAGTTAGCAGTAGATACTGGGAACAGTTGGTCACATGATTGATCAAGCACTGTCTCTTCTCTGAACATCAAAATTGTGGTAACCTTGCGCTCCGGGCCACTCACTGGGGTAAAAAGTATGGACCAGGCAAACAGTATTGCTTTCAATGTACAGAACATTAAAGATGTAAAGAGAGAAAAATCTGGAGAAAATTTATAAATATTTTTATAAATATTTGTTTTATTATTATAAATTATATTTATGAAATTTTAATTTACTTATAAATATAATTTATAGTAATAAAATAAGAATAAATAAACATTTATTTTTGTTTGGTTTGGTTGTTGGAGGACAGCAGAGGGAAACCCTTCCCATTCCACGTTATGCCCCCATCTGGGCCTTTGTATCTCAAGTCTGGACCAAATCTGTAAGCAGTGCAGTCAGTGGGGAGCACTGATGACAACCATGAGTAAGCTCTGGCCATCTCTAGTAGAATGGGTGGGCCATTCTACTTCTGTCTATCCTGAAATTAACGCCTGGGTTTTTGCCAGTGGCATTTTGCCTTTGCTCAAGAGTTCTATTTAGAACAGTATCCTCTGAACGGGACTTCCTTTTCCCTGAGTTCCTTTTTCTTGTGCCATATCATCCCATGTAGCCATTGCTGGCAACTTAGTGGCCCACGCATCAAATTTTAGCAAGGTAGTGTTCAAGCTACTGCCTTCTGAGTGAGTTACTTCTTCTTCAGTGGCTTCAGGGCAAGTTGTTATTATTTGGGAATTGGCATCTCCTACTCTGATGCTGCTGCAGTGATCAGTTTGTTCCCTGCCCACTTCCTATATTGCTTAGAAAATATGGCATTTTGTTAAAGCAGATGATGGAGGTAGGTGAGCACATGGATGCTCTTTAGGGTTGCCAGAGTGAAAATTGGAGACGGCTCCAGTACCTTTAATGGTTGTGTAAAAGAGGGAATTTCAGCAGGTGTTACTTGTCATGCAACCAGGTGCCAAAGAACACCTGTTGAAATTCCCTCTTCTATATGCACATGGTATGGGAGCCTTCTCCATTTTTCAGTCCAGCAACCCTAATTTGCTGTTCCATCGAATGCATTGTTTTGCTAGAACTGTTAAGACAACAGCTGTGGTGTTTGGGTCAAGAGCAGGTGAACTTATGACTATCCAGCATTTCTACCGCACATCAGTGTCTCTTGCAAGTTCTTTGTTGTAATGAAAAAAGGCAAATTTTCAAAAATACTTTTTTTTCTTGTGTGTAGGACAGTAAAGTGAAAAGACTATTTCTATGATGGTAAAAGAATAAAAGTTGTTCAGATATAACAAAAGGAAAACAGGACTCAGGTCAATCACAGCACTATTTCTCAAATTTAGAAGTCACTAGTCCAAGCGCTAATTTCCTTCATAGTTAAATGAAGTGTTCAAGTTCAGCTGCTGTAAGAAAGCTCTGATGACCTTTCTTCACAGCAAAGTGCCCTCTAGTGGAAGTATTTTGAATCAGAGGAAGGACATGTGGATGGTGGTGGGGGATGTAAATCCTTCTCTCTACAGACACTGTTCCGCTGACATTGTTTTTCCCAGCTCCTTTCAACCATCAGGATTTCAGAACTGTGCTTATCTTGCAAACAGGGACCAGGAACCACATGGGGTAAAAGCACCTTGGTGGAGAAGTATATCTCTTTATATTCTGATGGGTTCAGGTATGAGGTTATGATGTGTATCAACAGACAAGAATGCTTTTCCAATCCCCCATCTCCAAAATTAAATGGACTCCAGCAATCCACTAAAGCTATCCAATAAGAGAAGAATGGAGAAATGTTTTGCAACCAAGGGCCAAGTTCAATTTCAGATAAAATTTTGGGGAGACTGCATCTCAGTGAAAGGTAAAAGGGTAGGATCTAATCTTCCAGCATATTTTAGTGTAAAGAGCTTACTACTGGTAAACTAGCTTTAGAAAAGGCATTTCACACTTTTACAATGGGTGAAAAAACTTGTATAAAAGCCAAGACACTACTGAGCAATGGTTTTGTGGGAAAGAGGAAACGCCAGAGCGCCAGAATGAGACCTTTAGTCTAGAGTCAGTTCCAAGGACCAAGGTTTCCTATCTCTGCAGTAAGAAGTAATCCTATTAAAATTACTGGACCTGCTTCAGGGAAAACATAATGCATCCCAAGTATGTTCTCCAGGGGTGGGGGTGGAGGTGGAGGTGGGGAGAGACTTTACATACTTTAGAAATTCTGGTATCATTGATTATAATGGAATCCCTATGTCATTATGTACAGAGAGAGGATGCTACAGGATGCATCCCAGAGAAGCCAAGAACTAACATCCTTATTAGCAGGGGTCTAAAACTAACTCTCTTGCCTTCCTCTGATATAAAATAGTCCTATTTCCAGTTTCATCACTGGCTTGTTAAGTAATTTGCGAAAAGCTAACAAAGTCTGGCTACATCCTCATAGCGACTGTTTAAACCCATTACTTTTTCTTTTAATCAAATAGCTGTTGTGTCAAAATATACAATTCTCGCCATGAATCTCGCTGGCTTGTTACAGTTCACTGGTTGACCTTGAAAATGTTTGCTCTCCTAAGCGTCTTCTCTCTGGCCTCCAGCTAAATTGCTCAAGACCCGGCCTGATCATTTTTCTATACACAGAGAATGCTGATTAACATAAGCAAAACAGCTACCCCAACAGTAACAAAGAAACATTTAACATTTAAAAAATAATGCCCCGGTTGGGAATGCATGGCATGTATGCTATTTGATCTACTATTAAAATTAGTAGACTTGATGTTTCTATCCAAACGTTGAGATCTATTCCTGGAGAAACAAATAAAAATGCATAAAAAAATACCCACCTACCAACCTTGTAGACATGATGAATCCCTATTTCCTCCTTTTTTAATGCTTCTATGAAATATCTAAATCTATTGGCTAACCATGAAAGGGCAATGCAATGCTGTTTGAACAAGCATCCGCTTACTAATATAAGGCATTTGCGCAGGATCATAAAATGGGACGTTAAGTGCCAGAGGCTATTTTCATGGTTTAATGTATTAAGTAAATAAAAAAGGTATCTAAGATGTGGCCACACAATTAGTTTTGAGTTATTTATCTGGAGTTTGTATGGTTTAGAAAAACTCCATCTTCTTGGCTGATGCTGTCCTAATGCATTTAACTTCAGCCATCAGCTATGATTAAACACCTGCTGTTGTGGGGAAACAAAGCACGCTAATCCAATATGTATTTCTGACATCTTAAATATCACCCAGTCCCCTGACATCAGGCACAGCTTTTCAGCGGGATGGAATTCCAGAGCATATTTTTCTAATTTATGGATGGACAATAAATCAAAATTAAGCCTCGGGCAATGAAATATACATCAGTGCAGTATGAACTGACTGCAAACTAGGGCACAGAATAGCAGAGGGGGAAAAGGGAGGTATTAATGGAATCCTGAGCTGCTAACACTGAAGTGAAAATGAAGGAAGTTCCTAGTATTTTGTGTAATAAAAATGAAAAGGCAAAAAATAGAAACAAACAATCTCCCTCCACCCAAATTTCTATCCTTCTGGGCACACCATTATTTGTCCCCAAATCCATCCCTTATTATCCTTCTTGTCACCACTGAAACCATACTTGAGCCAAGAGGCAAATTTGCCTTACCTTATTTCAGACCCATTCAGACATTACAATACTGAATATTCAGCTGAACCTTCATTTAGGAGACACAGTGAGAGGCACTATGGCCCCAATCCAGTTCTAGTCAGGCAATATAGCCCTGAGGGAGATGTTTCCTTCCATCTGCATCAAAAGATATGTCTGGATAGTCCGAAAGGACTGGGATGAACATGTGGACATTATCAGATATAAGTCTGTAGCCCTTCCCGTGGATGGAATGGTTTATGTTGCAGAATAGGGAGGGGGGCACTCCTCCTCTTTTAATAGCTCCCCTCCTGTGTACCTTCACATCTGCTTCAGAAGGGTGAGGGAAGCCTCTGGAGGACATTGCAGAAGAGAGTTGTTGTTGAGAAGAAAATCCCATTAGATGAACAGAGATCCATTTGGGCAACTTCAGGCATTGTCTTTTAGCCAATTCAGGTGTGTGCATAAGAAGCAGCATCAGCTGTACAGTACTTAGTAGACTGAGATGGCAAAATACCAGTACTTTTACTGGTAGTACAACTACTATTATTACTACTTCTCCTTCTCCTTCTTCCTTACAGCTCCGAGAATCCACCAACCAGCATGCCACTGGCCAGGCTGGCAGGAGGATCCTGGGAATTGTAGTTCTACAGTGGAACTTTTCCAAGCCCTGCAAAGGACAACTAGGAATGAAACTTCAAAAGATGTCAATTGGAAAAATAAAGAAAATAAAATATCCGAAAATATTGTACTGGAACCCTAGACAATCTGTTATGTTATGTAACTTTATGGATACCTAGCCACGTAGCAGAGGCACCTAGAACCCCCTTTACTGAATTGTAAAGATGCGTAATGGACGCCATCAAGAGTGCCTGATGCACATCGGTGCCTGATGCACATAAGGACTGATGTGATGCTCATCAGCACCAATGGACATCAGTCCCATTATGCATTGGTCCCATTGCACAATGTTCACTATGCCAGCTCTGCTACACAGTAAGGTAACAGCAGCCCTTTATTAGACACGGACAATTCTAATTCTCACATACCCAAGTCCACAACAGGATTCCAGTCTTTGTTTTTATTTTTCAGACAGAAAAATAAAACAGGCCACATTGGGAGATATGCTAAGGAAGCCAGATCCAGGAAAGAGCCAGGCCCATCCTAAGAATGACAGGAACAGGTGACCAGCTGTTTAAAAACTCTTTGCTAATTTTTAAAATCTATGTATCCATGTATTCCTCTCACTTTCACTCTCACTGTATGTACGATATTAGCTGGTATCCCAAGAAGCAACTTACTTGCAATTAGTTTTGCTTTAGTTTAGTGGTTCATTTGTTATATAAAATATTTACTTTACAATTTGATTTTAAGAGCATTCCTTGCTGTAAAATGCTGTTTAAAAATTCATTCCTTTGACGATAACATCCCACACAACTGCACATAATTAACAAATCCATTATGTGACTGCATGAGCCATTACACACTCCCCCCAAAGAAAAAAAATAAAGCACTACTTTTGGTATTATTGACTTCCACTGACTGCATGCCAATTAAGGCATTATTTTAAATCCACATGTTTATTTTTAGCTATTTTTATAATACCTTAATGATAACATATATATTCTAATATATTGTTTAATTGTTTGGAATGTATAATTCTTTTTGGGCCTAGGATCTGAATGTTTTCAGCACCGAAAGGACTGTGGCCATTTCCACACTAGACTGTTACAGTGCTATTATTCCACTTTCAACATCCTAGGGAATCCTAGGGTTTGCTGTTTAGGGTGGAGTCTTTGAGGCCCCTCCCTAAACTGCAAACCCCAGGATTCCATAGGCTGTCGAAGGTGGAATAACAGCACTACAACAGACTAGTGCGGAAATGGCCTGTATTGCTGTGCATGTATCTCTGTAAGTCAGCTTGTTTGTTCTGATATTTGTTCTTGAACAAAACTACATCTACTAATTGTAAAAAGAGAACAAATTTAGAGCTAGAGAGAATGCAATGTTTGGCTTTGTCTCCTACTGGTGACTGCTGCCATTTTGGATTTTGAGGGAAATAATGCTTAAATAAAGTGGGAAGTGGGAAATAAAGTGAGAATAAAGAAGGAATTTTACAAAATTCAATACAGCTGCAATAGTGGCAGCAGTCAAAGCAAGCATCAGGGAGTAGTAGAACATAGGCCATTTCCACATTCCACTGTTATAGTGCTGTTATTCCACTTTCAACATCCTATGGAATCCCGGAGTTTGTAGTTTAAGGAGGGACATTTAGAATTCTCAGCCAGAGAGCTCTTGGGCTTCAGTAAACTACAAACCCCAGAATTTCACAGGATGCTGAAAGTGGAATAATAGCACTATAACAGTGCAATGAGGAAATGGCCACAGTTTGGAAATAACAATGTGTGTGTTCTCAGTTGGAAGTGGTATCATCCAGTCTGTTACCTCAGTCTTCTGTCAGAAGGTTACTGTTGCTGTTATTATTACCTGTTGTTGTTGTTATTTGTTGTGAAATTGGTTTCAACTTGTCACAGCCCTATCAGTGAGAGATCTCCAAGAGGCTTGCACATTAACAACCCTAATCAGGTCTTAAAAACTCAGGGCCATGATTGATTGAGTTGGTGGTCCTTGATTGAATCAATTCATCTGTACTATGGTCTTTCTTTTTTTCCTACTGTCTTCCATTTTATGAGCTTCATAATCTTTGCAGTACATTGGGTTGTCATCGTGAGGTGCCCAATGTACAGCAGCTTCAGTTTAGTCATTTTGGCTTCTAGTGAGAATTCAGGCTTGATTTACTTGAGGACCCATTTAATTATCTTTTGGAAGTCCATGGTATCTGTTACTGCAGTTTAGGCCTGCCTGGCGATAGCACTAGATATCACTTTGATATCATAATTCGGCCTTATGCTACCACCCCTCTCCACGTGTTTGTGAGGCCCCCGGACAAGCACGAAACTAGGCTCGGCACTTAACTGCTGAAATATTCTCAAACAATACAGGCACGCCAGAAATAGCCAGATCGCAGCTTCAGAGACCTCCCCGGAAAACGCCACATTATGTATGCACGCTGTTTACAAAGGACTCCCTGCCCCGAGCAGGTAACTTGGCAAGCTAGAAGCTCAAATGCTAAGCACTGAGCATTTGTATACAGTCTACCTCTTTGTCAATTCAAACTTAACTCAATCATGCTAAATTGTGACCTTTCTGAGACATTGTCTTGCACCCAAAACTCATTGTTGTTCCCGAGTAAGACATAGCCTGCAGTCACACTTCTCCCTATAAAAACCCTTGATTCCGAGACCTTCCCCGGATCGCTCTCAAGTTCCAACTGCCTTGCTGCCGCATTGCTTGGCAAGCTTCCCCTCAGCTCCACGTGCTGAGATACACCGAACCCCAGCTCGACGTGCTGAGATACACCGAACCCCAGCATCATTCTCTATCTTCTCCCGGGCTTCAGGAACAGGCGTCGTATCACCCGAACCAACTATCCCTCTGAAAATCCCGCTCTTACTCACATCTTTATTTCCTTTAGTTATCTGTGTGCGTGCATTGCTTACATTGTGTGCCTGTATTTAATAAAAACCATTCATTATTTTCAAACCGGTCTGCTCCTTGATTTGGCCTGACCCCATAAACACTGGGTTACAAGATCCTGCTAAGTTACCCTGCCTCTCGTAACACTAAAGCAGTGCTCTGAGCTAATTTTCCCCACCTATAGTTGAGCACATTTTGGTGTCCCTCCCGGGACCCCAGTAAACAGGGTAACATATCCATAGAACTCCTGGAAAGTACCTGGAAAGATCCTGGAGCGGAGCATCAAACAGTCAGTTTCTAATCACTTAGAAAACAATGCTGTAATTACGAAAAGTCAACATGGATTTCTCAAAAATAGGTCATGCCAGACTAATCTTATCTCTTTTTATGATAGAGTTACTTGCTTGATAGATGAAGGGAATGCTTGATAGATGAAGGGAATGCTGTGGACGTAGTATATCTTGATTTCAGTAAGGCCTTTGACAAAGTTCCCCATGACATTCTTGCAAAGAAGCTAGTAAGATGTGGACTGGACAGGGCTACTGTCAGGTGGATTTGTAACTGGTTGGCTGACCGTACCCAAAGGGTGGTCACCAATGGCAGATTCTCATCCTGGAGAGAAGTGACTAGCGGGGTGCCACAGGGTTCTGTCCTGGGCCCGGTGCTGTTCAATATCTTCATTAATGACTTGGAGGAAGGAATAGAGGGCACGCTGATCAAATTTGCAGATGACACCAAATTGGGAGGGGTTGCTAATACGCCTGATGACAGGATGAAAATTCAAAAGGACCTGGACAGATTGGAGAGCTGGGCCAAGGCTAACAAAATGAATTTCAACAGAGAGAAATGTAAGGTCCTACACTTAGGCAGAAAAAATGGTATGCAGAAATATAGGATGGGGGACACGTGGCTGGCTAACAGTACGTGTGAAAGGGATCTAGGAGTCTTAATAGACTACAAGCTGAACATGAGTCAGCAGTGTGATGCGGCAGCCAAGAAAGCCAACGCAATTCTTGGTTGCATCAATAGGAGTATGGTGTCTAGATCGAGGGAGGTATTGGTACCACTTTATTCTGCATTGGTTAGACCTCATCTTGAATACTGTGTCCAGTTCTGGGCACCCCAATTCAAGAAGGATATGGATAAGCTGGAGCAAGTCCAGAGGAGGGCAACCAAAATGGTGAGGGGCCTGGAAGCCATGCCCTATGAGGACAGACTTAGAGAGCTGGGTATGTTTAGTCTGCAGAAGAGAAGGTTGAGAGGGGACATGATAGCCATGTTTAAATATTTGAAGGGATGTCATGTCGAGGAGGGAGTGGGCTTGTTTTCTCCTGCTCTTGAGGCCAGGACAAGGAGCAATGGATGCAAGCTGCAGGAGGGGAGATTCCGCCTGAACCTCAGGAGGAATTTCCTGACGGTCAGGGCAGTCAGGCAGTGGAATGTGCTGCCACAGAGTGTGGTGGAGTCTCCTTCATTGGAGGTTTTTAAGCGGAGGCTGGATGGCCACTTGTCGGGAGTGCTTTGAGGGTTTTCCTGCATGGCAGGGGTTGGACTGGATGGCCCTTGTGGTCTCTTCCAACTCTACATTTCTATGATTCTATGATTCTATCCTCTCATTGCTTTTTTTGGGAAACAAGAGCATGATGATGTCACATTTCAAAAGCAATATAAAAATGGTAACAATGTTAATTTTTTGTGTAGTGAATAATAGTTTCATGTTACCTTTAAAAGAAATTATGAGCATTCGTAATGGCATTTTGAGTGGAATTTTTCCAGTTTCATTCTGTTCTCTTGTCAGTTGTAGGATTCCACCCTTAACAAAATACAGAAGATCAGTTACTAAAGTGAATGAATGGGGGACGTAGGATAATACTTTACAATAACAACTCTTTGGAAACTTCATGACATGTTACATAACAGATGCATTTTGAAATATCTCTCTTACTCCAAATATTTGTCCAACTTTCCAGGCTCTGAAGGGTCACCTAGCTGATCCCAGGTTCCAAACCTGAATAGGAGGAAATACTGTAGGTTTTAGTCTAACAACTGAACCTGGTCTAGATATGCAGAGGAATGAAATGATACCCAGAGTAAATAAGATGGTAGAATAGATTTCAGATCATTTTTAAAAATTCTTTCCAACCCTATCCCCCGAATAGCCTGCAAGCAGAAGACTGACACAGAAGGGAAACCTTTTTCCCCCTGGTACACTGGCTTTTTATTTATTTGCATGGAGAGAATTTACCCTATGTGTATAAGCATATTCAGAAATGACATCCCCTTCTCCAGTTTGAAATGGTATCATCCAGTCTATTACCTCAATCGTCTGTCAGAAGGTTACTGATGACAAGAATTCACATACACATATGAGAGTTAAGGGTCCACTGCGTGATCATCATTCTATACTACATTCAACACCAACTTGAACATACAAGATTTCTGAAGGAGGAGGGCATGGGAATGTGGTGGAGTGGAATAACTATTTGTGCCTCTTTTTTACCTGGGTAGCTCCAAGTTCTAAGCTCCAAGTTCTCGTCAAACATTCATCTCTCTCTTTTCCTTGCTTTCCCCTCATAGAAATTCCTTCCCTCTTTTTTCATTCAGTTTGCATGTTGCTTCCTTCCTCAGAGAATGTTGTTTGGGGACTGGGGTGGAAAAGCTTGAATATTTGGAGTAACAAGACAGATGGAAACAATGGAAATAAGATGGAAAAAGTCCCAGTCTTTAAAACTCTGTAAAGTTTTAGAAGCAGCTGATACATTTAGGAGGGAGTGTTGTGACTTGAGAGAAACAAGACAAGCTTGCGGGAAGACAAGTGTTGTGTTTTTCTGACAAATTAACAGTTTTGCAGAAAAGAATAAGAATTCTGAGCCACAGGAAGAAAAAAAATACTAGAAATATGGTAATACAGTATAGTGACCAGTATTGGCTTTCATGTCAGTAGAAAAGTGAATCTGTTCTGGATTTTAGCCTGAATTTTAAGTAGGCTATCGAGGGGGCTGAATCTGTTTGGGGGATAGGTTCAACACATTGGATAGCTGCTTTAAAGTTCATATTACAGCCCAAAGTAGATTCACTGTCCCATGACATGGAAGTTAACAGCAGCCACTAATAGTGCCTGGACAGGTTTTTAAACAATCAACACATCTGTACAACATATTCATATCCCTACTCACCCATTAAGTTCATGATGAATGATGTGTTTTCTGGAAAAGGTTCTGTCTTTCCACTTGGTAAAACACACACACAAATACACACACTGACTTTGAGTAATACTTTAAAACAGACAGCTCTAGGGTTAGCATACGTGGAAATCATGAGTTAAAAATTCATCCATTCCATCTAATTCGTTAAAATTTTCAACAATAGTTTTGAGATCCATTTTTGTAATTGTCAGACCTCAACAATGTTATTTTTGAATCGTAATTCAATGTTCTCATCACTTCAATTTACTACTGCCCATTTATAGTCATTTTAAATTATTCATTTGCACTTCATAATTTAACAGGTTGATGAGTTGATCAACAAATTAATTTGTAAAATGCTTTAAACAGTTCAACACTGCCAGATTGACTTTTCTTGAATAGCATAATGTGAATGAGTTAGCACTAACACTGACCTACCCCAGTTTGCTTTTTTGCCTTTCTTGGGGTATGTTGGGTGAATGCAAAGGCTTCGAAAAAGCCGGAGGACAGGAGGGCTCCTTTGAGCCACCTCCAAATGGCCCCTTTCCCCACTACCACTATTGGAGTACCAACAGGTTCTAGACAGGGAAATCCCCAGTATCCTAAGGCCCTTGGCATACCTTCCCATGTGTCATAGGAATGTAATTATTTTAAAAAACAAATTGTTTGAATATAAATGCTATGAAGGGGGAAAGGGTGGAGGGAAGAAATAAGAAGAGAGGAGCATTATATGGGATGTTAACCTGGGCCAGGTATATACATTAATATAAACTAACCCTATGTCCAAAAATACATTTTCTTGGAGATGAAGTCTGTAAAATACATTTATGAGCTTCATGCTGAAGCGGTAAGATCTTTTGACCATTGAATGATGGATGGTGAATGTTTCTCTTCCTGAACCTAAAGTATAAGTCTTTCAGCAACACTAACGTACTTGAGATCCAACCATGTTTGTCATGAGTTAAATTTGATTTGCTAGGAATATAAATAAAAAAAATCCATTAAATTAATATTTCTAAGAGAAAATCAATGCATTGGAATACATCCAACCGAAAGGACCCAATCACTGAACATGTTTACATTATATGCCACAAAGAAGCATTATCTGTTTGCACCACCAACATTTAGTTAAGTAATTCTTTCTAAATACAATTTACGACTGTACTAGTTTCTAATATACCATAAACATAAGTTTTTGTTCATCAAAACATTGCTTTAATTCTAAAGGAATTTTACATATTGAAGACACATTGATTTGAACATAAAATGTAACTCTTTCTTCCACTGAATCCTAACTTTATTTCATAATTTCCAATAAGCATTTTCTTCCTAACACTGATGTAGAATCCGCTTTCTTTTAATTTGATTCTGTTGACTCATGTTCTAGTCTATGCAGCAACAGAAAACAAGTTTGCTCCTTCTTCATGACATCCCTTTGGGTATTTGATATGGCTGTTTTATCACCTCTTCTCTTCCCCAGACTAAACATACTCAGCTCCCTGAATTAGGATTATCCCATAGAATTGGTTAAGCATGGCCATATATATCAAATTGTAATTGACAACAGAATATATGTTAGGCCACCTTGTCAGGAGAAAGTGTAAGGAACACCATCTCTCTTTTTTTCTCAAATGACTACAGCCTAATTCAATTGGGTCAAAAGAGGTGAGAAGGAAGTTGATTCCAAGATCACACACACAGGAATATCTGAATTAGGCTGTACTTGCCAGTTATTTGTTCAAGTCCAGAGGAATGACTTACATTGAGGCCATTTCTGCCCTACACTGTTATAGTGCTATTATTCCACTTTCAACATCCTGTGGAATTCTGGGATCTGTAGTTTACTGAGGCCAAAGAGCTCTCTGGCTGAGAATTCTAAATGACCCTCCCTAAACTGCAAACCCCAAGATTCCATAGGATGTTGTTGAAAGTGGAATAATAGCACTATAACAGTGTAGGGCAGAATGGCCAGAATCTGCCTTCAGAAAATGACTGTTCCATCAGTTTGTTAAATTGTAGCCTGGAAATGACTTTAGAGTAGATAGCAGGGGATAAGGCCCCTATGTAAACATCCTAAATACAGTATTCAGTTTTTGAAAATAAATGTGAGGGATATATAATGAGATACCTAGAAAGGACATATAATGTCCATGGTAGAAGGTTCATCTTAAGTATATTAACCTTTCCCCAAATACTTTATGCATACCTATTCAGAACAAGATAAATTTCAGTCTGTAACGCAGACAAGTTCACCTTAATCATTTGAATAATGTTCTGAGGAACCAATATGCCTAACTGTCTAATAACATGTGGACAAAAGTGGAATTTCCAGTTGGCAAGTGATCCAGGTGAAGCATTAACCCCGAAAGGAAAATTACCAGGTTCAGACTATTTGATAATATAATCAAAAATGGCCCCAAAGTTTTTTGGGCCCCAAAGATGTATAGATGATACTGAATAATGATAATGAAATCATTGTTGCTTAGCCTACACTACTTTACTATGATGATAAAATTGGCTTGGGAGAGTTATTGAACTATATAACCTGCCCTGGGCTCCTGGAAGGGACACATAAGAAAATGGAATAAACCCTGTGTCACCTAATTCTGTTGTATACAGACTGTATTACAGATCAAAATTTGTGGCATTTAGAGCCTCATCTTCTTATTTTTTAATATGATTGTTTTACAACTTGTCCTCTATCTTATCAGCAGCTTAATTGGCATAACCCACAGTTATTTTTGGCTGGTATCCTGTTTGTAAGTTAAGATATTGTAAGTCTACCTTGTGTCATTGCAGTTTACTTTGGTTGGTGATTGTGTAGGTTGGAATTCTGTTTTGACCATACCTTGGCCAAAATTCACCTTGTAAGCCATCCAACCCCATTCCTGTAGCACTGCCATTAACAGGTTGTCAGAGAACAAGGGGATGAGCAGGGATGCCTCCAGTTAGTTTCTTTTAGCAGGATGTACTTCAAGGATATCTCCAGGGACATCCCAAGGATGCTTACAGGTGGCTGCTAATGCCTGAACAGCACATGCAGCTAAATTCATTCATTCATTCATTCGTTCATTCATTCATTCATTTTCTTTCCCATTTTTCTCCTGACTGGGACTCAGAAGTGGCTTACAATATAAATTAAAAGGAGAGTATCTAAATTAGCTTGGAGTACAAAAGCTTTAAAGTAGCTGGATGCATTGCTCCAGTCCCTTCACTTTTTAACAACCTGGAAATAGCCATTGGGAGGGTGCTGTTTGAGAACCACCGTGCTGTGGCAGTTTGAGCACTGGACTAAGACTGTGGGAGACTCGAGTTCAAATCCACACTCAGTCATGGAAACCCACTATATGACGTTGGACAAATCACATTCTCTTAGCCTCAGAGGAAGAAAAAAAGGCAAGCCTCTTGTGAGTAAATCTTGTCAAGAAAACCCCTTGATAGGTTTCCCTAAGATCACCATAAGTCAGAGGGATGGAAGGGAAGGGAGCCTCCCCTGGGCCTCACTGCTGTGAGCATGTGATTGCCAACTGACCAATGACACACTGTGTGTTGGAAGGGTGACATCTTTGGCCAATGCCTGGTGGGGGACTGCTGGCCAATCAAAGCCCAGCCTCAGTTCTGTCTCCCCCTGTTCATCCTCTGCTTGTCCACAGAGCTGCAATAGGACGCAGCCATTATTTTAACATGCTACTGGTGTTACCCCAAACTGTGGGTGCCACGAGGGCCAACTCAAAATGCCAGTACCTCTCTACAAAAGTGGGGAATAATTAGCTCAAAATAGGAGGCCTGCGAGAGAGGAGTAACTTATTGAAATCTTGCCTACCAATGTTTATGGGCTCGCGCAGGAAATAACCAGCCAGAGAGTAAAAATATAAACTAAAAATGTGCTTTATTAACAAGATTCACACAAGCAAGCAAAAGCTCAAACACTCACACAAGGACTAACCGAAGGAAAGGGAGGAAAGTGGGATAGAGGATGTTGAGGGATTCGGGTGATATTTACCAGTCCAGAGAAAAGCAGAGAAAGCAGCGATGAGGCTTAGGCAGGAACCTAAGGACAGTTCTCATTCGGGAATCAAACGGACAGAGTGGTGTTTAGAATGGCAAGAGACTGCACTGAACAGCTTAAAATCATGGGTATTGGTACCTGAAAAATATCTTGAAAATATCTTGCAGGTATGACTGTGACTCACATTCCTGGCTAGGCAAACAATGGGAGTTGCAGGGCACACAATGAAGTCTGGATGGAGTTAATGATTTCAGTGTTTGCATGACAAGGGGATAATGGTTGTCATAATAGCTGAGTATTGTGGAGAGGTGGGGGAAACAATAGGGAAATATCCAGGTGTACAGGGACCACGGTTAAAACAATCACATTTAGGTGGGAACTTCCCTATTTCAGCTCTGAGACTCCCTCTTGGTTTCACACCTATTGTATTCAGAGGAGCTGCACTATTGTCCTGAACTGACTGGGTCTCTTGCCTAAGAGGCAGGTGTGGCTCACCTGCCCTGCCCTGTCACATTTACAGTCAGTACTTTGCCTCTTCCAGTGTGACCTTGCCATCACCTCAGGTGTTATCTACATCAATGCCAATTAATATAGTGCCAATCTAATATTATTTGCCAATTAAACCATGCCAATCATGGGGGTGCACGGTGCCATAACACTGGACACAGCCTGAATTCCCAACTGGAATAGACCCACTGAAGCAATGGGAGTTACATAGGTTTTGGCACAAACACATTGGCAGATCCACAGTCAGTTGCACAAGGTTGGTGTTGAGAAAGATGGTGTAATGCAACCATGATGTCACTACTTGAGTGTACATTTACACTATGAAAGCACAGTGGAAGATCTCAGCCATGGTCAATTTAATTCCTTTTATTTTAGTATTGATCAAATTAAAGTCAAATTAATTACATTTATGGTGTGTTAATATGTAAATGTAACTTTAACAATAATAAAATATGAATGGGAGATTTTATTTGTCCATAAATGGGTGTGTGTGTGCACCTTCAAGTTGCCTCTCAACTTATTACAACCCCATAAATTTCATAGGGTTTTCTTAGGCAAGGAATATTCAGAGGTGTTTTTTTCCAGTTTCTCCCTTTAAAATATAGCCTGTATTCACTGGCAGTCTCCCATCTAAGTACTAACCAGGACTGACCCTGCTTAGCTTCCAAGATCAGATGAAATCTTGTGCCTTTAGGGTATTTAGGCCTTTGTTAATAAAAATAGGGGTTTTTAATGAAATTAATAATGAGGTAAGGATGGTTTTTAATTAATTTGAACTAATTTTAATCTATTTTACATGCATCCACCTGCTTTTTAATGTATTTGAACTCCCTCCTGAAAAATAGCCCATGGCACTTGCCCATCTCTTGTTTATAAATGTTGCAATTTATGTGACTGACATTTGGATGACAATGACAGAGGTATGAAGAAGCTCTTACTTCCCTACTAGAAGTACTTATTATTCAGCAAAGCTGATCCATTCAGGATAAAGGTGGTGGGGTGGGGGCTGGTCCAGAAGACAAAAGTTACTGGATCAACAAAATAATACTTCAGTCTGGGCATAAATGTTATGTCACTAACCACTATGCCAAACTGAGCAAATTGATTTCACATCTAGAAAGACTACAAAATAAACAAAGCCAGAATGAAAGATATTCATATTAAGCCTTTAGAGATCATGATAGACCACGCTGCACAAAAGTGCTTTCCTAGTTCTCTTCTGTTTGCTTCCTTGCTCCCTCTCCTGACCAGAGCCGAGCAAAGTAGTCAAGCCAACACAAGGTATAACAGAGCGGTTGGACACCAGAAAAGGAGTTTGACAAGGCTGTCACATCTGCTCAATATTTATACAGAAATAATCATGTGTATTGCTGTTGATGGTTTCCATAGTGGTATTAGCATTGGCAGAAGGAGATGTAATCTCAAGGATGCTGATGACACCCTTATTGCTGAGTCTGTGGTTTCCTGCATCTGAAAGCAAAGAAGCTGAAGCTAGGTGCTGAGAATAGCAGTTGAGAAGGAGCATATTTCAACAGCATTATTTGATGGAAATGAACAGAGAAAGTATGGAAGGGACTGTGGTGGCCTGCGTTATGCCAGGGAGGGCAACAAGGACCCTCTAGCTAGCATTTATGCCTTACAGTGGCTAATGGCATTTTCTGTGTTCGTTTTTAGTAAGACCATTGTCAACATCTTACCTCTGAGTACGCCATATATTCCTATAGAGCAGAGCTTCCAAACTTTTCATGTTGGTGACACACTTTATAGACATGCATCATTTCACAACACAGAAATTCACTAAGTAATTCAGTAAGTGGAGGCAGCCCCTCCACCTGAGCCTGTCCCACTGCCGCCACCCTCAGCAGGGTCTTCCTCGGCCCGGGGTGGCAGCAGCGGTGGCAGAGGCAGGCCCTTCACCGAGGCCTGACCTGCTGCCGCCACCCTCGCCAGGGTCTTCCTTGGCCTGGGGCTGTGGCAGCAGTGGCAGAAGAGGCAGCCCCTCCACTCAGGCCTGGCCCTCTGCCGCCACCACCTTTGCTAGGGTCTTCCTCAGCCCGGGGTGGTGGTGGTGGTGGTGGGAGAAGCAGCCCTTTCACCTGGACCCGCTGCCTCTGCCCTCACCAGGGTCTTCCTTGGCCTGGGGCGGCAGCAGAGACAGACCCTTCACCCAGGCCTGACCCATCACAGCACAGGAGAGGCAGGCCCTCCAATTGTTACGTTCACACAACACACTTACACACTGCAGCTGACACACTATTGTGTCACGACACACAGTTTGGAAAGCTCTGCTATAGAGATTCCGTCAGTGTGGCTTCCTTTGTCACCACAGCATCATGATGGGAGCAGCAGCACGTTCTTAATTTTTCTGGCAGGACCTGTCTTGAATGATGGTAACTTTAGTTCAGGGCAGGCTTTCTTGGCAAGGTCTTCACATATGGAGCAATCCATAAACACTACATTTTCACTGTGAAGGGTTTTCTATTGCCTTTTTGGAAGAGAGAATTTTGCATCAGAAATGTTTGATCTTGTGGAAGGAAAAAATGAATAGGATCTATAACTAGGGATTTTCAGTCTATAAAAATAACAGAGAATGTTTGTCTATCCATCAATCTGCCAGTCAGAATTGTCATTTTAAGAGCATGAAACCTAAAGACCTGACACTTGGAAAGCACACTAGCAGAATTCTAGGGATGTGCACCTTGAGGATTACTTAGATTTTAAAATATATTCATTTATTTTAATTAAATGTGCCTGCATGTTTGAGACCAGCAATACCATTTTCAGTCATTAGGTGGCTGACTTCTCTAACTCGTGCATAATTTTGTTGCCAACACAATTTGAAGTCATGGAAGAGAACTCCATGTCCAGCTCTGACAGCTGCATAACTTTGATTGTAGACTTCCACATATCAGACTTAAATCCAAAGACATTTGAGGTTTGAGGCAAAAGCCTTCAACCCAAGTGAAGCTGGGTACTTTTGCTGATAAATCATAAGAAAGGTCTCTCTATCTTTTAACAACATGGTCTTAGCCATTCTTTCTTCCTTAGCTTGCCAAAGACAACTGGTGCCAGTGAATCTATTTTAGAATTGTTTAGATGCAATTTCTCATTTTTTTCCTATCATTATTTAATTTATTTTATACTATAGGAAGAACTACATTTCCAAGAAATGCAATACAAGGAAAAACAATGGACCAATATCAGTAAGCCAAGGGTATCAATAGATCAGCAAAGAGGACTGATGGACCAATCTAAATGAATGGTTTGCGCTGTTACAAAAAACAAATCTGCTTTAGTTCCTAAGTATATGAATCCTGGACTATTCAATATAAATTTAAATATGTAAAAAGAACTAGCTTATATCTTCTTAAGTAAAGCTCAATTCTGATCATAAGACCAGGGCAAGAACTATATATGATTTCTGTTAGGTGGGACCTGCACTAACTTGCAGTGGTGAAATTTGGCTGTTACATGCAAATTGCTTATTCTAATTTATGTCTCATTCATATTAGTACACAATAGTAGTCACCAGTGCCTCAATGTACAGATCTCAACCCAAAGAGATGAAGTCCAACATATAGAGATGTAACTACTGTCAAAATGAGTTAAGCCCAGAGTGATGATGACAACAATATCTCAGCCTGAGGGAACATGACAACTGATTGAAGGACATATCATCTGCTCCTAGAATCTTGAAGATTTCACTCCTCTTTTATGTCTGTATTTCCTGGCAGATAGATAGAGAAAAAAAGACGCTGGTATTCACTAGGGAAATTACAATCTTCTTTGTTGCTGAAATTTTTGACACTGTGTGTGAACATGAGCTATAGCAAAGAGCCAGCACACAAGGACAGGGTCAGCTACTTTAGTGTCTACGATGATAGGACCATGCAAGTGAATCAAGATTTCAGTTTAGACAAAAAGAGAAAGTAATATTTGGAAACAGATCAAAGATTATAGCTGTGACAGTATATACCTGACTTTTCTTTCCCTTTTTCTTTTTAACGTTTATAGTTATCTGATAAAGACCCTCCCTAAGATAGATAGAACCTTATTGTATTATTTAATTGTATCATTTAATTTGTAGACAAAATCTACAAATGATTTCAATAGAACAGCTACTGTTTTTTTAAAAAATAATTCTACTCTTATTTATAGTCTAAATCTTTCATTTTTCAGTTTCCTAGGACATGACATTGTGGGCCTTGTTTCTTGCTTCTTGCCTTTGTATTGCAGTACAGTTTTCTTTAGGATCAAATCCAACAAGCTCAGTAAAGATAACTAAACTATGTGACTGACCACCAGACTTACACTTCAGGCTAAGACCTCAGAATTAATGCGTATTTACCTGGAAGTGCATCTTATATATTTCAGCAGGGTAAGTATTTTCAGGATTGTAAGCTAAAGAAAGCATCCATGCGGTATCTCCTTGATTTTTCAGCTACCTGGTTTAACTGCCATAGAAGAATCTGGTCATTCAAACATACTATAGTATGATTAATCTGCACTCATTTTATTTCTTATTGGGTGGAAGCCAATTAATTCTCTTAGCTGACAGAAGGCTTCCATCAGTGGAATGAGGAGAGATGTGATTTTCAGTGATCCCCTCTTTCCCCATAATCCTCCCATGCATACCTCCCTGTTCTGCTCCAGGGAATCATCCTGCTGAGAGAAGCAGAGGGAATTAAATGCATTCTGCCTATTATGTTCTTTTCACTTATCTTGTATGACTTACAGCCCATCCTTTGAACTACTGTGATGAAAAATAGATATGAGGGTCATATGCAGGCTTCTCTCTCTGCCTGTGCAAAGTTACAATGGTTTAATTGAAAAGGTTAAACCATTAAACCAGGATGTGTTATCACTAGTCCTGAGCTGCCAATTGGGTTTCATTGCAAAGACTTTGTGTAGTATATAAGTGGGTAGAGAAAGGGTAGAGCAATGAATGCTAGAGAGGAAAGCACAATTGGATGACTGTCCCAAAGTTACTTTTAAACACATCATATTCCTTTTACGTTTAGTGTTTAAAATTAATTTCTAGTTATTACTCATTTCAATGTTTTAAAAGTAAATTACTTGTTACATTGTTAGTTACTTTGCATTATTGTGTGTTCAGATGAGGAGTTTTAATGGCAGAAGTCCTAAAAAATGATTCTTTAAAAGTGCCCTTTAAAAGTAACTGGAAAAGCTAATCAGAAAAGATTACTCATTGGACACACACAAAAGAGAATGCATTTGTTCTTTTGAGATGCAACTTAATTACAAAGAAGAACAACATGGCAAAGGGAGTTATGTTACTTGTAGTTCAATACTTCATTGTGACAACACAGACACTATTTGGCCGCAGCTACTGGAGTGCAATGATTGGAATAGTTCCACTTATTTTGATGAGTTTTTAATGTAGTTGGTTTAAATTATCTCTATTATTTTATGTATGTTTACTAATTCTGTTTTATCATTATTGTTGTGCTTTTCTGGTCCAAATGTCAACTTAGCCTGTGATTCTATATCCATTTACTAGTGAGTAAGTGCTATTAATCTAAGTAGGACTTATGTTTGTTTAACATAGATTTAAATTTGAGGAAACATTGACAAGCATACAAATTTTCTGAAGTGCCCTTTACAGAGGCACAGTCAATTTATCACTTTTGGAAGAAAAAGGATGATTTATGTATAACCCAGTTTGCTTATAAAGTTAATGTGCTTTGGTTAGTCTCCTCCACAGTATCAAGTTTGGTGCTGTGTGCCTTCAAGTTGTTTCTGAATTATGGCAACCCTAAGGCCAACCTATCATGGTGGTGTGTGTTTTTTTTTGCAAATTTGTTCAGAGGAGGCTTGCCTTTGCCTTTTTCTGAAGCTGAGAGTGTGTGACTAGCCCAAGGTCACCCAGTGGGTTTCCATGGCCAAGCCGAGATTTAAATCCTGTTCTCCCGAGCTGTAATCCAACACTGAGGCCACTAGCATTTCCGCACGTTCTTGTAGTGCTTTTATTCCACTTTCAACATCCTAGGGAATCCTGGGCTTTGGTGGTTAGGGTCTATTTCTAAATGCTCAACTGAAGCTTTATTCTACTGCAGTGCTAGAAATCTGGGGGCCTGAATACCCTAGAGGCACTAGATCCCATATGATCTTGGAGGCTAAGCAGGGGCAGCTCTTGTTAGTACTTAGATGGGAGTCTGCCAACAAATACCAGGTGCTCTAGGGTATTTCCCAGAGGAAGGAACCAGCAAAACCACCTCTGAGTCCCTTGCCTAAGAAAGCTCTATGAGATTCATGGTGTCATCATAAGTCAACAGCCAACATTAAGGCACATCTATATATACCTTTATAAATATTTGGAGATTAAAGCAAAATCTATTGGGGGGGTGCAAATTCTTATCAGTGCTCAATGCCCTTATTGTAGCTACACTCCTGGATTTGGTGTCACTATTTCCCAAGTGTGCTTTAGTCATGTATTCTTGAGTGGCAGGGTGTTTGACTTGACTCCTTGTGGCCCCTTCTGACTCTACAATTCTGTATGTTTACACATCCAGTTTCTTTCTTTCTTCTCTTGCAGAGGATGGAGGAATCTGAAGCACAAAGAAGAGGAGCCATACGGAATTTGCTTTGTTCCAAAGCCTTCATTTCATTATGTTTCAGCGGGCAGAATACCAGACTGTATGCCTGGACCAAAAGTTGGAGCCATGGTGCCACTTTTACAAGTTCTTTTTCAGCATCAACTTCCGTGGGCTTAGAAGTCATTTAATGGAGTCATATACCAGGCAGAAATATGTGAATACCTTGCCTTAAGCACTTCATTAATTATTCTAAAATAACATATTTTGCAATACAAAAGTTTTCAATAGGGTAGTGTTTCTTCCCCAATTTTCTGTTTTTCCCACAGGCCTTCATACCTCTCTGTAGGACTGTTATTTTTTTTAAAAAAAATCCCTGTGAGATCATGTATCTCAGTAGCAATCTGTCTGTTATCAGCCAAATGAGCAAGATTGTTGTGGAAATGAATGTACATCATTCTAAAAGGCTATATTATTCTCTTGGATGAATTTGTTGTAGAGTATGAATTCTCCATATTGCCTGAGCTTTGTTTCACTTCCAGTTATTTCAGTGGAGATTCCCCCAATCTAAACCAGTGTAGATGAGAACAGAAGCAAGCTAATTTCCTACAAAGTTACACATTTACATTGACCATGTTTATTGTTTTGTAACTGACTCAGTTGTCCAATTTATTGCCAGCAGTATAAATCTGGACCGGGCTGGTAATGGCTGAAAGTTGTAACTAGCTGACAGCTGTTCAGGGACCTGTGTGCAATGAGTTGGCAATTTCAGTTGAGTCCCTATCAGACAAGGTAACGGCAGAAATTGGCATCCTTTATGGCATTTCAGCAAAGAGGCCAAAGCAGCAAATAGGCATGGTGACAAATGACCACCTTGCTACTTGGCCTACTGTCAAAGACAGAACCAAGCATTTAGTGTGGACATTGTTCATTCAAAAGCTTTTCCAGTGACTGTTGGTATAAAGAGAGCATGAGAAATCTAGCTTTAAAAATATTCAGTACCAAATATGATTAAGTTTGTATGTCCCAAGATTTATAGTCAACCCACCTGTGCCTTTTCTTGTTACTTCTCCCTTGCCCTAGCTATTCTGGGCTGTAATGCTTGGCTGTAATGCTTTCAACAGAATGCAGGAGAATCTGAGCAAAACAAGCATTTATGCTAAACTTGTAGTATTCCTGGGCATGTACTACAAGACCAACAAGTACTCCTGCTGTGTAGAAAATACATAACAGGAGTAGAATCATATCATATAATCATAGAGTTTGAAGAGACCACAAGGGCTATCAAATCCAACCCTCGCCATGCAGGAATAAACCATCAAAGCATTCCTGACAAATGGCCATTCTATCTCTGTTTAAAATCCTCCAAAGATGGAGACTCCACCACACTCTCAAGCAGCATATTCCTCTGTCAAATTGCTCTTTCTGTCAAGAAATTCTTCCTAATGTTTAGATAAGAACTCTTTTTCTGAAGTTTGAAGTCATTGCTCCATGTTCTAGTCTCTGGACCAGCTGAAAACAGGCTTGCTCCATCCTCCAAATGACATCCCTTCAAATATTTAAACAGCTATCATGTTGCCTCTTAACTTTCTCTTCTCCAGGCTAAACATACCCAGCTCTCTAAGCTGTTCCTCATAAGGCACGTTCCAGCTTGTCAATATCCTTCCTAGATTGTGGCACCCAGAACTGGACACAGGCCATTTCCTCACTACACTGTTATAGTGCTATTATTCCACTTTCAATGAAATCCTGGGGTTTGTAGTTTACTGAGGCCAAAGAACTCTGTGGTTGAAAATTCTAAATGCCCCTCCCTAAACTACAAACCCTAGGATTTCATTGAAAGTGGAATAATAAGCACTATAACAGTGTAGTGTGGAAATGGTCAGTCTTCCAAGTGGGGTCTGACCAAAGCAGAATAGAGTGGTAAGTAAGAGTAGGTGGAAGTAAGTAGTTCCAAAAAACTAGCTGCTTCTAAAAAATTCAGGTTTTTTGGTAATAACCAAGGTACAACTAAATTGCATTACAATGTTCAGGTACTGAGTGAGAAGTTCACTCCTTTTGTGTTCAACTTTCTTAATTTGTACAGTTACAGGGATGTGAGCTCACTAGATGAAGATTACTATCACATAGTTCAAATGTTGGCTTATTTTGCTACCTTATACTATCTTGTGAGTGTGGAGGCAAAAATGAAATGGATCAGAGGAACGTGTTTTGTTATCACAGGTCAGGAGCTTGCAGCATTTTGGTGTGTGTTTAAAATAACCTTTATGGACGTCTGTTTTAGTTAGGGCAAGGAAGGAATTATAAGAAAGGAAGGAGGGCTTTTAAGAGGGTGCTCTGTTGTTTTAAAGTATACTGTTTTTAATTGCTTTCTGTCTTTTTAAGTGTATGCTTTAAATTGTTTTAATATTGTTAATAGTTTATTTTAATATTGACTTTTTGTATCTTTTTAACTACATTGTAATTGTTCTGATTTTTAAGCTGCTTTGTGTCTCAGTTTTGGGGGATAAAGAAGGTATAAAGTTAATAGTGAACAATAATATTTTTAAAAACTGTCGCTATTTTAGTAACAAATTATTGTCACGCCTTGGAAGTATAACTGCAAACAACCTTTTAAGAGTAAATGTACAAACTCTGCATCTCCCTAAATGGATCAGGAATTCTGCGTGGTTCTCTTCTCCCATCTAACAACCAGGGCAGCACACACACATGTAAAAACACTTTTTAAAAACTGAATGTGGATATCCTGTAGATCAGTGCTCAGTGGTAGCTTGTGGACAGAACAGGGGGTCACCTCTCCCTGAAATGGTAGGGGAGGTAAGCTGCCTTTATCAGGAGGAGAAACAGGAGAGTTGGATTCAGGCTTCTCCCAAACCATTTTTCCACTAGAGGCAAAAACCAAGAGGATGCTGACATGTCCAGAAGTAGACAGAACTGGCAGTTCATTTTTCCTTCAACACTGGCAATGGCACAGTGTCCTAGAACACTCCAGAAGTTAGCAGGATAGGTTAATGGCTACAGGAAAGATGATATGACACACACAGAGTTCTCTCTTCCAAAAAAGGAGAATGACCAGGAGGCTGACATTCATTCCTCTCAACTCTTGATACTTGAGAGAGTTAGCTCCCACCTCCTACTGGTAGAACCAGTCCAGGTTAGATTTACTACCCCTAGTTCTCTCTCTGCTTATGAGCAGACTAACGTATTTAGGTGGTGTTGCCTGAGATTTTATTTTCTCATAGGTAACACGTGTTAGAAATACCTCAGGAATTACCTTACCTTAGAAGTTAGATGCAGTTGAAATACACAGATCTGAGATCCTGTGCCTCTAATTCCCCAAGCTGTGTTGTTCAGTACCTGTAACTTTTGCCCATGTTCCTCAATCCAATCTGTATTCAGAGTTGTTAACATACAGAGGTTGGGTTGGTGAGGGGACTTGCTGCTAGGCCTCATCTCCATAGCAACTGGCCTATTCAGAACTCTCTGGCTGAGAATTCTAAAGGCCCCTCCCTGTACTGCCAACCCCAGGATTCCACAGAACCTTCACAGCCAGCCAATCATATGAGGTCTTCTCACCTCACACAGCCAATCATATGAGGTCTTCACCTGCCTGACGCAGACAAACAGACAAACTCACAAACATTGACTTTTATATAGTAGATAAGCAGGATTTTTTTTTAAGCATTTAGATGCATCCTCTGTTGGTTTTTTTTTTAAAAAAAGCATTTAGATGCACCCTCTGTTGGTTTAGATCCTGGAGTGTTGCGTTGTTTGCTGCCAATCTGGCCCATTTCTGCTTCCTAATGTGCTTATCATCCCAGATCATAGATCTCTTATGGAAAAGTAACTCACACTGTTTTCAGCCAAGATGTTAATGTATTATACACCTTGATCCAGCAGGAAACATGTGTTTAATGATAACCAAGCATAAGAACCAGTTTGTGGTTGTGTTTAATGTCAGGTTTTGAGCTGTATATTTTAGTTTTCTGGTTTATTTTACATTAGGCCTTTTATTTATTTTTCTTTTACATTTGTTGATCTTTAGCATTGCAATAAATAAGACATAATCAGAACCAATACAATCTGAATTCATTTTTTGTGAATAATAAGAAAGACACATACTTATCCAGAAACATACAGGAGAATAAAATCTTCTCTCATAGGAACCTGACTGGTGTCTCAAAGAGCACAGTTGGAGCTTCCTCATGGTCATAAGCATTTGAGTCGATAGAGGACACACAACAAATTTATCTGCAGTAACTCAGTAATAGACAATAATGGGAACAGAACAAGTACTGCAACACTTTCTGATTACATCTCCTGAGCCCATTCAAAACTGACTTGGAAGAACATAAGGGTTTTCAATGGGAATGGCAGCAAAATTATTGTTAGTGTTGCTTTTGTGCTATCTGCCAGATGTATGAAGTTAAGAAAAGAGGTGGGTAATATTCAGTGCTCAAAATGTTTTGGACTTCAACTTCCAGAAATTTCGGCCAGCATGACCAATAGTAAGGGATTACGGGGGTTGTCATCTAAAAAAAATCTGTTTTTCTAAGGTTCTCCATTGCTGTACTATGTGGAAATAAGATTTTAAGTAGATTAGTTGGACATCCACAGAAACCTCTCATTCAAAACACGTTGCTTAAACCCTACTGCTTTCAGTAGGACTTAATTTCAAGTAACATGATTAGAACTCAAAGGAAAAGCTTGCATAACATGGCTCAGCTCTGGCCCCCAACCTTCCTTTGTTTGGTCTGCCAAAGTCCAAGTGTAGAAAACATATGCAGCTCAGATTTATCATTCTGTACAGTCCTGATATAGGATGATGAGTAAGTAATTCCTTGTGACCAAAATAAAGAGAAAGTAAAATGTTGGGTGCGGGAGTGGGATAGAGAAAAACATATTTGTCAGAGAGAGTGTGGAGGCAAATTTCGAGTTTGGAAAACAGGTATCACAGGCCCCTTTCGCACGTGGGAAAGGAACCGCACAAAAACGGGACTCACCGGATTTCTTCAGCGTTTGGGTAAGTCCGTCGGGATGAGGAGCAGTGCGAGCTCCTCGCTCCACACTGCTCCGGCATCCAAAATGGCGGCTTCCGGTTGGTGGAGAGCCTCCACCAACCGGAGAAGCTCGCCAGCCTAAAGCCTGCCCCCGGCAGATCTGCAGGCACGTACTAGTGTGCCTGCAAGTCTGCACCAGAGCGCGGCAACGGAGCGACATGGAGTTGCGTGCTCTGTGCTTTTTAAAAACCTCTTAAAAGAGGTTTTTAAAAAGCATGCTGTGTGACCAGTTCCGGTCACTCCGAACCAGGCTGAGGTGCGGAACTACAAAAAGGTAGTCCGCCCCAGTCCACTCCACGGTGCAGAAGACCTCTGTCGGAGGTTGCTCTGCACCATTTTAATAGCCCGGTGTGGAAAGGGCCACAGTTTCATGTTGTGATCCCATACTTTATCCTCTCTTCTTACCATATAATAGAAAAAGTTGCCTCACCACTGTTGTTTCTGGACCTTATCTAATATGTTAACAAAACTGGATGAGCTGTGGCAGAAGTCTCTCCAATAAGATTAGGCACTGCCATACAAAGACTTATCTCAATAGCTTCTGATTATTTTCCCAATTGTTAATGTTACTGTGTGTGTATATGTGTTTCTACAAGTCACCTGTTGATTTATGTCTCCCCATGAATTCCATAAGGTTTTCTAAGACAGGGAATACTCACAGGTAGTGAGGAGGAAACAGCCTTAACTAATTCTGTGACTGGCCATAAGAATAAAAGAAAGAGTTGCCCTTGTGTGATTCACCTCTTTCTTAGGTAAACAACAAACAATCACAGTCAAAAGAGGAGTGTGCAGAAATAATCTGAGATGCTGTTCAGAGAAAAAAAGCAAATATGTTTTAATGGCTAGTGTAATGTACCTGACCTGGAAGACCTGGTTTCAAAATTGCGTTCAGCTATGAAATCTCTGCATAGTTCTGGGTAGATTGTTCTCAACCACCCTTAGTTCATTAAAAGGTGAGAATATTAGCTATCTGTCAGGGTGGGAATGGGGTGAGGATGATTGAGATAAAACATTGTTTACCTACAAAAAGGAATGTGGAATTGGAAATAAAAAAATCATCAACTGCTAGTCAGTTAGTAGGATTTTAAACTGGGGTTTGGACAAGTGAGAAGTGGTCTAGAAATACTTTACAAATAAATGGATAACTTTCCATGTTATTGTATGTGGAAATACTCCTGTTCCTGGATGTAACCCACATTATGTAGGACTGCTAGTTCTTTCCTTTCCTTTCCTTTCCTTTCCTTTCCTTTCCTTTCCTTTCCTTTCCTTTCCTTTCCTTTCCTTTCCTTTCCTTTCCTTTCCTTTTTTTTTTGGATGCAATCCTTTGTCTTCCTCTTAACATCTGCATCTGTGTGATGTTCCCCCAATGGCTGGTCTTTCTTTCTGTACTTTGCTCTTCATTCTCCCAACCCTTCCTTCTCCCTTATTTCAGTCTTCCAATTTCTTCAGTCCCCTTCTTCTCCCTTTGGAGAAGACTTTTCTTAGTGCACATTAATATGTGTCATGAGCACTAATGAACACCTCCAGAAGAAAGAAGGAGAGAAGCAGAGTGGGAGTGGGGAGAGGAGCTCAGCATTGCTGTCAGTTTTTAGCTAATTCCTGCGGACAGCCCTGAATTCCATGGTGTTGGTTACAGCTGTGAAATCACGATGAGCTAAGGCCCTGCTGTTTCTCTACCTTTTCATCAGTTGGTGCATGGCCTGAATGTTGAACAGTCACACCACATTGACAAAGCCTAAATTCTTGTCATCGTCATCTATGAAAAGAGAGCTTGAGGGACCAATTCCTCTCCTTTCCACCTGTGATCATGCCTCCTGACTTAGCAAGCCTACAGTAAAAGTAATCTTGTTTAATTTAGTTATTTTCAAGGAAGAAGAAAGCTTTATATAAAATTGTACAGAGTTCTTATCTCGAGTCATTCACATGTTATGATTTTATTATTACGGGATATGCATAACTGAATGGCAATGGGTTACATCTTATCTGCTGAAGTTAAAAAAATACATTTCTTAGTAGCTCCTATCATTATAATAAATAACCCAACTATGTAAAATAAAGGAAGCCTGAAGGTACAACAGTTCAATGGTGATGAGCCCAGAGAGAAGACCATATTCACTCAGACAAGTGAAGGACTCCAGCAGCCACAAATCAAGATTCACAATTTCTAGATAGCTGAGGAGTCAGATGACCTTCTTTATCATTTGGATCATCTTGTGACAGCCTCACATAAAGTATATGACTGTAAGGTAATCAAGGAGTCACCGAGAGTGAATGACAATGGCTGTGTCTCTGCCTTTTGAGTAGAGGTTGGTAGGAAGCAGATGGGCCCAGGAAAAATGCTGGACTTAGGACCCAGCAGGGACCTGGTGGCCCTTCCAATCTTGTTGAACCAATTCCCATCAGCCCCAGCCCCATGCATGGTCAAAGGTGTAGCCTAACAAATTATGGGCCACCATAGGGGACTCTCTTGCCAGTGCCCTGGTACATATCTTTGCAATTTATTAGGAAGGTTCCATAGTGTCTCTGCTAGGTAACCAAGTATGGATAGTCACAATGTGCACTGCAATATATTATTGTGACCATTCTTCCTAATATTTAGGTAGAATCTCTTTTCCTGTAATTTGAACTGACTGGTTCATGTTCTAGTCTCTAGAGCAGCAGAAAACAAGCTTCCTCTATCTTCTAAATGACATCCCTTCAGCCTTTTAAAAATAGTTATTATGTCATGTCTCAGTCTTCTCTCCTCCAAACTAAACATAGCCAGTCTTTCCTCATAATGCTTGATTTCCAGACCTCTGATCGTCTTCGTCACCCTTCTCATGACGCATTCCAGGTTGTCAATATCTTTCTTGAATTGTGGTTCCCAGAGCTGGATACAATATACCAGGTGAGGGCTGACCAAAGCAGAATAGAGTGGCACCACTACTACTTCCCTCAGTCAGGGCACTATACTTCTGCTGAAGCAGCCCAGAATTGTATTGGCTTTTTTTGGCTGCTGCATCACACTGTTGACTCATGTTTAGCTTATGGTCCACTAAGACCCCTAGATACTTTTCAAATGTGTTGCTTTCAAGCCATATGTCACCCATCCTATATATATGTGTGTGCTTTTTGTTTTTCCTGTCTATATGATAGTACCAAACATCTATCCTTGCTGAAATTCATTTGCTTAGTTTTGACCCAGCTCTCCACTCTGCAAAGATCATTTTGACTTCAGATCCTGTTCTCTGGGGTTTTTGCTAACCCCTGCCCTGACTGAAATTTTACATAGAAGCTTGTTTATAATATCAGTTCATTACATTAATAGTTAATAACACATAAATAGTTTTAACTTCAAAAAAATAAAATGATGAAAAATGGCTAGCTCCCCCAAATTAACATGCAGAGGTAATTAATTAAAATTATATGAAATATTAATCATTACTCAATCTGTTATAATTGTAGGGCTGTAAACAACTATTTAAAGAATAGTTTTTAAATTCCTGGTATTTTAAAAATAAATCTGGTGTAATTTCTGTTTAAATCAATTATTTCTAAGCTCTGGCTCCTCATTTCTAGTCCAGTGGTGCTCCAGACTTTGAACCTTCTCTATAAAGCAGGGATTGGCAACTGTTAGAGAGTAGGGGGCCATGTTGACCCTCTGTTGTTGTATGCCTTCAGGTAATCTGCAACTTATGGCAACCCTAAAATGACCCCATCACAAGGTTTTCTGGAGCTGAGAGTGTGTGACATGTCCAGCATCACCCAGTGGGTTTCTATGGCTGAAAGAGGAATTGAACACTGGTCTCCAAGGTCATAAGTCCAATGCTTAAAGTACTACACCACGCTGGCTTTCGCAATACCTCAGTACATTGTCCAAAAATGTTTTTTTTCCTGCCTCAAAATGCTTCCAAATGTCCCCCAAAGGGTCTGGGAGACACTTTTCCTGACCCCTGCTAAGACAGAACTAGTGCCCCTCTTTAGAATAGTTATAGTAGCAGCCAAGAAGTCCACCGAGGGCCAAACCAGTGAATTGCCTGAATGTGCTTAATGTAATGTATATAGTGTTTGTGTAAACCCAGCCATGGGAGGACATAACCAGTGTCAAGACCATGAGTAGATGAATTGTGCCCACAACCGCCTGACACTTCCCTTTTTCTGGCCAAAAAAAGAAAGTATGAATGTCCTCCCTTGCAAACTTCCAGGAGCAGCAACTGACATTTTGAAGAGCTCACAGGGTCTTCCTGCACTGTATTTAAAGCCACAAGTGAAATCTGGGGGAGGGAGAAGGTTTCTGTGAGTGAAAAGAGTGTGTTGGCCTTTTTGGCAACCCATCATGTCCCTGGAGGTTGCTGGGGACAGAAGATTGGCCCCTGGACCCACAAAGCTTTCCAGATGCTGCTCAATATATGGCAGGCAGAGAGAGAGGATAAATTTAATGGTGGTTTCCACTGAAATGCAAACACCAGCTTCACAAGGGTCACTTCAGTTGGAAGAGAGAAGCAGAATTAAGACACCCCTTCCCAGCCACTAGGATCCCAAGGCTGCTCAGGTTTCCCCATGTCTGCCATTTACGTACTAAAATAAATGTACTATAATTGCATTGATGTAATTAAGGTAGGGTTTGGCCTTGAATGTTCCAACATCATCAGCTTTTTCTTTTAAGACTGAACTTACATCAAATGCACAATACTGCAGCGCCATGGGTAAACTGTGGTAGATACCTATGCAACCTCTCTAATATATTAGTCTATGTCAGCCAGTTTTTAAAAAGCCACAAGCTGAAAGTAACAGAGCAAAGCTCACCATGTCAGATAGAACCAGCAATCAGAGACAGTGAAGTGCATTTTGAGTGTTCAAACCATAATGTGGGGCGGGAACTTAACTTCTAAGAGCAATAAACTTCATTTTAGTCAGCAAAACCTGCTTGTCACTGACATTTAATTGCATTCAGTTTATCTATTAATATTATCCACGGATCTGCCAGCCAGTGTTTTAAATATCTACTTTGCTTTCAGTTTTGCCGAATAAGCAATTTAGCCGCTTTTCCATTGTGTTCAATGTCGCAGCGTTTGCAGGAGTATTTCAGAGCATTGATTAGTTTGTGCTATGCTAATTTTTAGCACAAAGGGAGAATTGATTTACTTCAAGCTTGGCCTGTGTTAGCACTGAACTGGAAATAAGTCCATCGGAAATATGGAAAATGAGCAGTCACGTTAACAGCTGGATAAATGACTTGACATTTGTGGGGTCCAAAGTATTCGATGAATAAAAAGGATTTGCCAATTAAAATAAAACATCAGCCCTCCCATTAGTTAGCTGCATTTTGAAATGATGAAAAAAAGGTCTCCCACGGTAAAGGAAAAACAATACTGTTAGCAGATTTTTGTGTAAGCATCTGAATGGATACTTTGCATAATAAACAGCATTAGAATGGCATTGTCTTCTGTATAATTCAGCTATTGTGTTTATGTAGAGGTCTGCAGCCCTGTTCTTGTTAACATGTGTGATGAGCTTAAAGTTTTGTGGTTAATGTTGCTGTCTCTCCAAGGGACTTGGTATCCCTTTTCTCTAAATACCTTAGATAACAACCAGCCAGTTTCCAATTTTCCTTTTTCACAGTAAAGCCTTACAGAGGTTAGTACAACTCTAGTTTTTCTTGGACGAAGCTGATTATTTGAATCCGTTATAGTCTTGGTTCAGGTTTGGTCTGGGACAGAAACAACTTTGGTGAGTGACTGAAATGTGGAAGTGGACAGTGCTTCCCTGTTCCTTCTTTTTAACTTCTTAGCAGCATTAGATCTGGTCTGCTTCTGGGCCATCAGAATGATATGGGACTCAGAGGCAGGGTTTTGAGGTGGTTATAGCTTGTTCGGCTCAGTGTTCCTAGAAGGTAGTGCCAGGGAACTATTGTTCAGTCTCATGGTCTCTAATTCGTACCGTTCTTTTGGGCTCAGTATTGACCACCAAGCTTTTTAACATTTCTATGAAGCCACAGGCAGAACCCATCCAGAGTCTGAGGGTAACATCTTTACACCATGCTGCTGATAGTGAACTCTATTTTTCTTTTTCAACTGATGCTAAGGAGGCTACAGATGTCCTGAACCATTAGCTGGAATTGAAGGATTGGATGTGGGTGAACAGACTGAGGCTCAGTCCAGACAAGACTGAGATTCTTTTGGTCAGAGACAAACCAGCCTGGGATTTGGGGCTGCAACCTGTTCTGGACAGGGCTGTATTCTTATAGAAGGAGTAGGTTGATAGTTTGAGGGTGCCTTCAGACCAACACTGCCATGGGAGGGCCAGGTGGATGCTGTGGTTGCAAATGCCTTTAGGCCATTTCCGCACTAGACTGTTATAGCACTATTATTCCACTTTCAACATCCTCCCTAAACTGCAAACCCCAGGATTCCATAGGATGTTGAAAGTGGAATAATAGAGCTATAACAGTCTAGTGTGGAAATGGCCTTGCCCAACTTTGGCTAACGTTGCAGCCACATCATTTGTTAGACACGGCAGATTAGAGCACAGTGATCTATGCCTTAATTCGCTGTTGATTAGACTAAAGTAACGCACTCTGCATGGGGTTAACTACCTTGACAGGTGTTTGGAAACTATAGATAGTGCCACGTGTAGTAGCCAGGATGCTTTCTTTTTAATGTGGTTGCGATTTTATTGGTTTTATTGTAGATCACTTGGAGGGTCGTGGTGAGCAGAAAAGTGGTGTATAAATGTTATTTCAAATGCATGCAAAAGAGGAACCAAGATGCACACACATATTCCCATGCTCTGACATCCTGTAGAAGAGACTTGAGGAAGGTCCATATCATATTTTGCTGTGTCTCAGCATCAGTACTATTACTGCAAGTTGTTTCTAGTTGTTGCTATGCTAATTTGATGTCTCAACATGTTTTCTGGTAGCTAAACACCATCTAATATATTTTATGCAGTAGTTCTCCACATTTGTGGGTTTGACTTTCATGGATATGATTATTTGTGAGTTTCTCCAACCCCTGCTCCCCATCACCTCTTTTCTGGGGAAACCTTACCTCTCAGTGGCTTTGAGCAGGCCATGCAGCCCTTTAAAAACCTGCCTCTGATCCTCCTCCTCCTCCACCAGCAGCCGCATGGACACCTAAGGATGGCTTGTGGCATGATTTCTCAGCACCATAAACTCTCTCCTGATGCCCCCCACATGCTCCCAAGGAAGGAGATGGGCAAGAGAGAGAAGTATAGAGCCGTCACGCTGACCCACCTCCTTTCGCTGACCTGCTTTGGATCCTGGGTGCCCATTCTCCCCACCGTGCCTTGGTCCCCTTCTCACAGACACACACACACTAACATAGTTGCAATTTTTCTACTTTTACAATTTTTCCAAATGAATATGGAGGCCTGATTGAAATTGCCAGTCCTGCTCTCTCACAAATATGGGGTGAATCCAGTTTAGCTCCAACTACAGTAGATCTACTGAATCACTGGGAATTGGTAAGCTGACACTTACATAAATTCCACTCATTTCATGGATCTGCTCCAGTTGAGATTAACAACTGGATTCAGGCCATACCCTGCATTCCATTTTGTGCTGGTCAGCCTCTTTTTAAAATGTTACTCCCTGACATTTGGAATAATGAACAGAACTTGCAAATAATAATAAAAAAAAAAGTCCCAGGTGTGTGATCACCTGAAATGTTGGTGCTTATGAAGAGGAATTCAAACTGTTTTTCCAGCTTCGTGTAAAACTAGTATTTAAAATTCCCTTAAACAGCATTTTCTTGTGGCACACAAAGCTGTAATTATTATTTATACCACTTGGCAATGAGTATGGTGGCATTCCCAGATCTCAGGGTCTGCCCTGCTTCTCCAGACTTCAGGGAGAGCAGGAGGAATCTCAGGCCCTTTCTGCTCCACCCTCCCAACCTGTCATAGGGACAAGAGAAGGATGGGACTGTGACAACACTTATGCGTGACATCTCTGGAGTCTCATCCTTCTCTCGTCCCCAGGCAGTGCAATCATGCTACAAATCATTGACAGGTTTTCCCCATCAATGACCAGTGATCATGCTACCATCCCACTGTGTGCCCACACTTACCTTCCCTGCAGAGGTCCTGGAAGCACAATGGCTGTGTTTCTTGCCCCAGCGCAGCCTAGAACAGTAGCCGGCTATGCTGTGGCACAAAGAGGCATGGCCATTGCACTTCCTGGATCCCGGAGGCAACCCATGTGGAGATGAGCATTCTTGTTGTGTTCCCCTCCCACAGGGATCATGCTGGGACCCACACCAGATGTCTCCGGGACAAGGTAAGGTGCAAAAAGGGCCTCAGAGTCCTTGAGAAGTATGATGAAGTATAGATTACTCATTTGTTAGAGTTCTTTATCTGAATGGCATAGTTGTTGGTTAATATTTAATGATATCACCAGGGGCTGCACCTTATAACATCAGCAAGACCTTGTGATGTTGCAAGGAATTGTCCCTAGGACTCAGATTCTGGCCCTAAAATTTTAGGGCCTGGAATAGTCCTGATTTGGCAATCCTAATGGCCAGAAAGGCATGGAGTAGGGACAGAGCTGACTGGGCAATTCTGACAGTGGTAGTTCTTAAAGCTCTGAGCAGGAAAGACAAGTTAATTCCACTGGCTAACAATGGTAACAGTTGCTGGTGTGTGTGTGTGTGTGTGTGTGTGTGTGTGTGTATTTAACTTTTGTTTTGTTTTTGTTCTACTTCTAAGTCAATAGGTAAGGTGCCTAAGTAAAAAAGAAATAAGTGTAGTAATGGGTCTGCATAAAAAGAAAGGAGGACATTAATAAATTCACTTTGCTCTGGTAATCCAAGGTTGGAGTGGACAACTGTGTCCCTCTAGCTGAAGACGAACTAAAATTCCTATCAGCTGTAGCCAGTATAGCCATCGTTGAGGAATGATGGAAGCTGGAGTCCAACTACACCTGGAAAACAATAGTTGCTCAGTCAAGACTGAAGGGAAATCACAGGTCAACCAGTAACATTCACATTCAATGCAAGGAACAGCATGAGCAAACAGAGATAATATTTCCTTAGTTCTCCATAACTGAAATGAAAGAGATGAAGTAAGAATCTCGCCTCCGTCCTCCACATCCCCTTTCCCTTGTGCATCATGTCTTATTTAGGTTATAAATTAACTATTTGTGAGCTGCTCTAGAAGCCTTTTTGGCTAAAGGGTAACTGCTGTAAACAAACAAGATACTTTGAGGTATATTTTTGTACCTATTGCATCTAAAATGAATAGTTTATATCATTTGTAAATAGGCTTGCCAGCTCTCAGATGCTGGTGAACATTTAGGGGATTGCTGTTCTTCTCTGGTTCTCCAGGTTGGGGGGCAAATCTCAGAGCAAGCTGCAGGGGAAGAGGAAGTTTGCTTTTCACATGAGAGGTGGTTTTAAAGCCTTTGCATCAACTTCCATCCATTCCTAGGCAGTGCCAGGGCCAAGGATGTTTATCTGTGTGTTGTGCTTGTGTAGCACTGATGCACTAGAAAGCAAGGAACGAAGAAAGAGGACTGGGGAGACAGAGAAAGGGTGCATGCCCTTGGGCCAGCCATGCCCTTGGGAACAAAGCAGGGCGCGGAGTGCCATTGTTGCTAGCCATGAGCCTTTTTGTACAGCCATTTCTGCCTAGATACCAACAGTGGGAAAAATCAATCACAGGAGTTTCTCTTTAACCTGTCATAGCCATTTGTCTGAGACAGATTAAGTTGATCCCCAGCCCTTTTCTTCCAAACTTCCTTCACTAGCTATATTTCTTGCTAGAATAACATACCACTTCTGTTCAGTGAATGTTCAGTGAAAACCCCTGCTAAATTCTCAGCTTGTTGGAAAAACTGAGCTTGTTGGAAAAACTGAAGTAAGGATGCCATGAATATCAAGGAAGATAGCATGTAAACCTAGGGAAATGATGCTGCCATTGTTAAAGGTGCCCACATAGCAACATTCGTAACAGTATACAGTTTCAGTCACCTTGTTACTAAAGGATGTTCCAGGAATGGTGTACATGCAGCCTCCAGTAACAAGATGCATAGAGAGACTGAAGGCTCTTAGTTATTCAGCAAGGTATCCTTCTGCAACCGAGAGATTAAGAGGGAACCTCATTAAAGTATAGAAAATTCCAAGGGGAATAGTGAGGATAATTGTTTCAAAGCAATTTGAGATAGTGTCAAATACAAGAACAAGGGGGCACCAACTTTTGATAAAGAAAGAACTTTAAGCAGACAGTTTTTACATAGAGAACAAATTATGTACTGCAACGAATAAATGATCAAAAGCTTCTAACCCAAATAACTACAAGAGATCTTTCAAAAATTGGGCACAGTGAGCTTTTTATTTCAAAGCATTTGCTTCAGGTTTTAAGAATCCGTGAACAGTGGCCTATTGGGGTTCTATAGAAGTGCAACGAAGGGTTGTGCTAATGGCTGTACTTTTTCCAAGCTTCGGAAAGGAGGTATCCAAAATCTTCTTATGTAACCACTTACCTCCATATCCCTAGAAGTGCAATGGTCCCACATACATGCCATTCCAGTGCCCAGTACATGCACTGCAGGACTTTTCCCATGACCAAGTTAGTCCTGCTTAACTACACAGTCTTCCACTCCACTGGCTTTACACAGGACCTTGGCCCTAGTCTTTATTTTATACATGTTTAATTTTTTAAATTTACCACCCACCTGCATATTTATACAGATGTTCCCATCTCATGAAGGATATCAGTACAATGAGAAAAGAGAAAAAGAGATCACCAAGGATGATAAAGAGATTGGTTTAGTTTAGTTTTGACAATGACTAACTAGATCCTAATGTGTACAGTCATCCCTCCACATTCACTAAGGTTAGGAGCAAAGGACCCCAGTGAAAGAGAAAAAAATGTGAATAACTCTAGGCCCTCCCAAACCTTATTTAACGCACAAAAACACACCGTAGATTCCTTTGAGGCATCAGGGTTCCTCCACAAGGCAGGAGTGGGTGGCAGGTGGAGCTTACTGCTACCTCCACTGCTGCGCTACACCATTCGCAGTTTCTCAGTCTCATGAGGCTTGTAGTCCCTATTAAAAATGACACAGAGCAGCAGCAGAGGCAGCAGCACATAATTCGTGAATAATCAAATCCGCAAAAGTGAAACCTGCAAATGTGGAGGGCTTACTGTAGTGTTAGAACGCTCCAAGGGTGAAATATCTGACATTTCAAAGGAACTATTGATCTCCTGCTGACATGGTGAAAGCAAGACCAGTGGCTGCTTGTGGATCATGTAGCGCAGACACTTCAATCCAGAATTTTGAGAGAGCTCCTCCATTCCCACCATGAGCTGCCTATAAGTGAAGGATGACAGGCATGCATTTCTCATACTCTTTTTAAACCACATTCTCACATATTATTTGAAATCTTCGGGGAAGCTGCTCTCATGGCCCTCCCGGCCTCAGAGGCATGTCTGATAGAGGTGTAAGAGAAGAGTTTCTTGGTGGTCAGGCTTAGGAAGTCCATGCCGAGAAAGGCCTGCTCCCCTACTGTTGTTTTTCTACCAAACGGAAAAGACCTTTCTGTTCATGACAGTCCCTTAGCAGTTAAACTGAGCTGCAGGAAAAGGAGATTTTAATCCAGAAAGATCGGCCTTTTCTTGTTTTTTCCTCTTTTTTCTTTATCTGTTATTTGTTTGTTTTTAGAATTAAGCTGTTTCATGTCTTTGTATTATTCAAATGATTATTACGTGCCTTAATTAAAGGAAAAATTTTCCCTATTGCAGTCACCTCCAGCCCAGTGCTGGGCAAAGTCAGACCTGCAGACAGCACAACTGATCTTACTGTCAGACTGGTCATTACCCAGAGTGCACAGCTGGGATGGGGACTATGGCCATTTCTGCACTACATTGTTATAGTGCCATTATTCTACTTTCAACATCCTATGGAATCCTGGGGTTTGCAGTTTAGGGAGGGGCCTAAAAAACCCCTGCTGAAACTGCAAACCCCAGGATTCCATAGGAAGTTGAAAATGGAATAATAGCACTATAACAGTGTAGTGCAGAAAGGCTCCATGCTGCCCTCCAGATTTTGTTGGACTGTAACTCCCAGGAGCCCTAGCAAGCATAGCCAAGGGTGAAGAATATTAGGAGTTATAGTTCAACAATGTCTGGAAGGCTGCACAAAGCCCATCCTGGTGTAGAGAATCATGGATTATACCTGCATCCAAGCTTAGATTATGAGGTTAGGGAATACTAAAACAATGGCATAATCCTTGATCTGGAAACTGCTGAGCTATAACTGCCTGTAAGAAGATTTTGGATGCAAGAATATTAGCCTGACCTACGCAGCAGAGTTGCAGGGGCTTGGGAGGATACAAGTGAGATAACTTTCTATTTACCAAGAGGCCAGGATCCAACAAATGCACAGAAATACACAGAAAGTTGTCCATTATGATAAATGTGTGGTTTTCCATGTAGAAAATAAATTGGTGTATGGAGTAGCCCTTCCTACACCTGGCAGCTTGGTTGTATGAATAAAAGAGTTAAGGAGTTCAGTGGTAGAAAAATCCTTACCAATGCAAAAGTGCCAATGGCCAATGTTTAGGGTAGGCTTGGTTCCTTCCATTGGTATAACAACGCTACTGGCAAAGAACCATGATTGGACCATAAAATGAGACACATGTGATAACACACTTGTAAGTGTTACAAATAGTTGAGGCAATTATTATTGTTAGCAGATTAAAAAAATACAAAAAAGCAAAACACTGCCTTAACAGCACGCACAGGGTATATATGGATGTTCATTTTTGCTTACTCAAACAGCCTTTCCACAATATGGTAGCAGCTGAAACACTTGCATATTACTTTCCAAAGTCTTTTCAAGTTTTATATGTGGAATTGTTACTGAAGGTATAAATTCCCCATAATGAGAATCTCTTTATGAACAGTTTAGTTGGCAACAATATTTTAAAATCATCTTTGCTTTTGGGAAATGGGGTGTTTTCTTCTTCTCTGCTCTCCTTCATACAGTCATACTTTTCTAGCTCATCAAAAATAAAAGAAGGTTTCATAGATGTTAACATATCTTGTGCTGTTTGAAAATGCAGAAAGCACTGAATGGTATCAAATTGCTGTCACTGTGGCAACTGCTCAGTCTCACAGTTTTAAGGCAGAATTTCAGATGCTGAAATAATGTGCAGAAGTTTTCACCTGCCCATGTATTTATAAGAAACATAAGGAGTCACATAGACCGAGTGGATGTTGGGGTGAATTAGTACATGTTAAATGGAAAATATGGGTGAAATCATGCTGTGCATTTTTCTCTCCCTCACTTTCTGCAAGGGAGTTTTATTATTAAGAGTTCGAGCAAGCTCTGGTTTACAATATATTCAGAACCATATGTATGCATTAATTAAAGGAATGTAGAGGAGGAGAAGGAGACCTGAGAAAATAACAAAGCAGCAGTGAATGCGTGCAATGATTTTTCATTCTGTTTCGCTTCAGCTCTGCCCCTGCAACAGAGGATCTAATCAATCTGCCGGCTATTAAGTTTGTTAATTGATAATGCATACTAATTAGGCTGTGCGCAGTTACTTAAGAGACTTTGCTAAGGTGATTGTAGGCACAAGTCCAAATGGAGTTTAAAGTATTCTGTGTGAGGTTAAAACCCATCAACCAGAATAGATGGATTTTATATTATAACAGAAGGCACAACATACTCCTAAGCATTTAATGTATTTCACAGCTATCTATTGTTACATACCCCATGTCAACCAAACAATTACATTTTAGGACATCCACTACAAGCTGGAACTAAATCATCTAAGTAAAATCATATGTATATGAGATACGGAGAAGGCAGTTGGCAGTTTAACACAAAGGGGAAAGCATTGATTTTCACATGTTTGTGGGGGGAGGATCTTCCTTTCTCTCTCTGTGCTGCATGGTAGAGACAGACCCTTTGGACAGAGCAAGCTACTTCTACTTTATGAATACTTAAACAATAAGACACATAAAACTGCCAGGCTTTTCTGCCCTCATTCAATGGGGCAATAAATCAGAGGCTGAAAACTACAGGAACTATACAAACCAATAAACTCACATTCAAGTAGTTTGTATATTAATGCACCATAATTGCAGCTGCCAACTCTTGTACTTGGAGAGGCAGGCGCCTCATTTTCAGGCTGAGTCTCCCCTCCCTCCTTGCCTTAAAATCTGAGCTCTTGGATTTCACTTTTGTTTTGTTCTGTTTATCTCCACTGAATGAGCCTACCGGCAATTAAAGCAGGCTCTGCAAGAGCTGAGCTTCCTGAATTTAAAGAAATCAAGCCAAGCTGAGTGCTTCACTTTTAATTGGGCTTCTAGTTTTATATTGTCTACTTTTACAGATACATCATGGTTTTGTATTTTGCATTTTATTTACTACCTTATATATTTGTAATGTATTAGCAGCTTTGTGTGTGCATGATAAAAGAACAGGACATAAATAATTGAATATAATATTTCCTCTGCAAGCTAATCAAGTTAAGCTTTGCCTAACCTGAGTTTCTAGACCAAAGTGGAGTGCTTTGCAAAACCTTAGCATTGTTCTGGTTGTTTCCACCGTTTACTGGCCTGGACTTTGGTGAACTAAAGATATCATTTTGATATCACAATTCGGCCCTGGTCTGCCACCAGCCAAGTGTTTGTGAGGCCACCGAACAAGTGCGAAGCTAGGCATGGCTACTATTTGTTGCTCCCACCAAACCAAGCCAGAAATAGCTAGATCTGCTTTAGGGGACCTCCCGAAACAAACACCCTCATTACCAATGCACAATAAACAAAGAGACCCTCTGCTCTGAGAGAGCACCCTGGCGAGCTAAGTGCTTAACTGCCGAGCTAGCCGCATTTACATACCAGCCATACTATTGTCAATTCAGAACATAACTCAATCGTGTAAATTCTGACCTTTCGGAGGCAGTGTCTTCAACCCAAAACTTATTGTTTTTCACCCAAGACTAGCCTACGGTCGTTCTTTCCCTGATAAAAACTCCCAGTTCTGAGAGCTCTTTGGAACTCTCGCCCGATCGCTTTGGACTTCTACCCTGCCTTGCTGCTGCTCGGTTCAGCAGATTCTGCTTGGCCACCATGCTGGGTTTCCTCCTCCACAATTGGCTTCCCCAGGACTGCAGGGCAGGTGGTGTATCACCCATTCCCCCTTGAACTCTATTTTCCTTTTCTAGTTAGGAGTGTGTTTGTGCTTTTCTTTAATAACTGTTTAATAAATCTTAATTGTTATTTGAACCATTTGCCTCCTCACTGACCTGACACTGTAGACATAGGGTAAAAGACCCCCGCTAAGTTACCCAGCCTCTCGTTAGCCAAGAGAGTGCTCCAGTTAATTTCCCCATCTTGTTGTGTTTGTTGTGGTTGTTTGGGTGCCCCTCATGGGACCCCCAATTCACAGGGTAACATGGTGAGCTCCAAAGAGCAGTGCTAGGATTAGGGTTTACAAAGTAGCCTCCTGCATAAGATCTCATCCTTCCCTTTAGAGTACTCCTCCTTCTCCACCCGTACTAACACAGCCTTCCTGTTCATCCAGCTATGCCACCCTCAACCATCCACAGAGCTACTGCTTCCAGAAATGATTCCACCCATATTCCCTTCCTGCCCCTTATGCCTGCTATTGCCTTCAACAATACTGCAATGAAACCATCCCCCTTATTTCCTACAAATCTTTCTGCAAAGCTCATATTTTCCAGGAAACCTTGGAACCATCCCCCAGCGCCGAAGTTTTATTCTTGACTAAACCAAAGTATATTTAATCGAAATCATCACAACTTCTTCTTCTGCTTTCTGATGCCCCTATTTTTTCCTTCATCTGCTGTGTCTGTTTTATAAACTTCTTGGGGAGTGGGCCTCTGCATCATAATAACAACAGTAATTGATTATTTATCCAGTCAAAACAAATCCGAACAGATTTCAGCCCATGTAGGACAGTGCTTGCTACTACTATCCGTGATAATATCCAGTCTGCTTGCAAGAGATGGTAAGGATTCCTAAGGAAATTGGGGCATTTAGTAATATCATTTGCCCCTTTAAAAAAAAATCAAAGCACATATTGGTTCCACCTTTGGAGAAAAACAAATAAATGTTCCCATCAAAACAAAATGGAGGAAAGCAAATGGCAAGAAAATGCTACAGCCAGTGCCTTCCATGTCAATGAACAGTGAACCTGCTCTGGGCTGTAGTCCAAACTTTGAAAAAGATGTTTGGGAGGAAGGTGCATCACTTTGAATAGTTCTTTGGGTGGACAAAAACCTGGAGTGTTTATGAGCCTCAGCACACTCCAGAGAAACACTCAGCCTCTGAAGGTGCCACTGAAAGAGGTGTGACATTCAAGAATGTGGTGTGGCATGGTTATGTTACTTGTCAATTATGATGTTGTTATAGTTCAGAAAAGTGACTTTTGGAGGATTCTGAGAATGGTGAATCCCCCCCAAAAATAACTTTTCCAAGTTCTGGACATTGCAGAGACTGGTTGTAGCGGAGCTACCACTGCAAGAGACAGCTACCCATGTGGTATTTAACTACATAATGTGGTAAATGGTACCACACTTCTCTAACAATCCAAAACATAGTGTTGTAGAGGCATGGTAAAACTCTTCTCACCACATGTTCAGATACTATAGGCAGTTAACTCTGTGTGCAGTTTTAAAGTATTTTTAAACCGAATTCCATGCTGCGGCTCTTAACACTCACCCATCTGTTAGCTCCTCATTAGCTTTCATTTCAGTCAGGTTTATCTCTACACACATTCTTCACACCCCATGATCTCTTCTACTCAATCTGTAATGGTCATGGAGCATCAGATAGATCCAAATGTGCATCTTGGGAGGGACTAGCTTTCTTGCTTCTTTCCCTTGTATGAATTCCTAATTTGATAGAGAATGGAAGATGAGAACGAGCAATGGTTGTCTATTGAGGCTGCTTCTAAAGCACTCTTACTAGAAGATTAGAAACAACTCCCATTGACATTAGTGGTCCTTGCTTCTGAGTCAATAGGCATGACAAAGAAGGCAAGCAACCCTTGTATTTCTGCATTTTGGCAACCTGTGGCATGAGGCATTTGTGAAAGTATGCCACTGCAATTTATGAAGGTCTCAACAGCAACTACCCAGTAAAGTATTACCATTCCTGACATAGAGGTCATCCAGTATTATTGCCCAAGACTCTGCTGACTTTAAAGATTGCTATCCTGTGAACACTAAATAGGGAGTAAATCCCATTGGACTCAATTGGTCTTACTGGTGTGTGAGCATGCATCAAATCAGTCTAAAAGCTAGATTTAATGAGAAAATGATTTATGAGACACTAATTTGTTTTAAAATTACCAAAATGAAACAGCAGTGATAGTTTTTAAGATGGTTTCCATCTATATGTTGCTTAAGGTCAGTGCATGGAATAAACATATATTGTAGGGCTAAGAAAGCTTTGGCCTTGTGGATGTTGTGGATTACAAATCCAACAATTCCTTATCATTAGACATGAATGGAGTTAGTGGGAGTTGGCATACAAACGTCTAGAAGGCCAAAGTTTCTTCACCCATAATCTAAACCAGAGGTGGGCACTGCAGGGCACAGACTATGCCTACCCCCAAGCCTTTTCTTGCAGCCTCCAGTGCCTGCTGGTGCTTTCCTGATTTTTTTGTGATAAGCAAAATGGACATTGTGGTTTGTGACCCGAATTTGGGAGCACATCATTTGGGACTCTAGGCAATGGGGAAAGGAAGGAAATGCACTGTCGTCAATCATCATTATCAGGGAGGGGGAAGGTGTAGCCTCTGAATGCATAGGACTCAATTTTGCAGACCCCCAACCACCCCTAGAGGTCCTTAATACCTACAACCCTGCCCAATAAAAGTTGGCTGAAAATGGTTTATAAAAGCACACCTCAAACACCGCAAAAACATTATTAATACAGTCAGCCCTCCACATTTGCGGGTTTCACTTTTGCGGATTTGATTGTTCACTGATTATTTGCTGTCACCTTTGCTGCCTCCCTGTGCCATTTTTAATAGGGACTGCAAGCCTCGTGAGACTGAGAAACTGTGAACTAGGCTTGTAAGTCTCTGTTAAAAATGATGTGGGGCAGCAGTAGAGGTGGCAGTAAGCCCTACCAGCCCCCCACTTCTGCCTTGTGAAGGGACCTAGATGCCTCAAAGGAATCCATGGTGGGTTGAATATGGTGATCCTACTTTTTTTGTGTGTTACATATGGTTTGGGAAGGCCTAGAGTTATTCAGTTTTTTCACTTTCACGGCAGTTCTGTGCCCCTAGCCCTAGTGAATGTGGAAAGATAACTATATTGTTATTATCTCCACTTTATTTGTTTGTTTGTTTCTTTATATCTTTCATTCTCCCCAGCCCTGGCTAAAACAGGTAACAGCTAAAAGTACTGTATTTGCCGGCGTATAAGACACATCCCATTTATACACTGGCAAATACTATTTGCTGGCATATAAGACACACTCCATTTTCAAACAGTATTTTTTGGGGGAAAAGTGAGTCTTGTACACCAGTAAATACAGTATGCATCTCACAACAGCTAATATAGAATTAGGAGCTCGTCACTAGACACTATTATACCACGGTTGTACTGTTAATCCTCTCTTTGGCCAGGGCTTACTGCAGAATGTTATGGCTCTCTCCTAGTGCTGTACTGTGCTGTACCCTTGTTGGGTCATTTGGAAATCAGTTATTCTGCCACTTGGAATAATCCTTTAATAACCCTTTATCCTGTTATAGTTTGGTGACTACTTTGGCTGTGGATATCTCATTCTGTTTTGCTGTGCTGCCACTCTATACCCTCTCTACCCATAGAGAGTATAGAGTGGGTGTGAAATCAGTGCTCATCCTTTGAGGATTTTCCAGCCATTCCTGGCAGGGAAACTCCAGACTGCTTCCAGTGGTTGGGCTAGGAGGACAATAGGGTTCTTGAGAGTTCCCAGGAGAACCACTGTACATTCATTCTCCAGCATGTTTTTAAAACATTATTTAAAATTATTTCTTTAAATAAGGGGCATAGAGGAATAGGATGAATGCCCAGCAAAAGCACAGGAGTCAGGAAAAAAATAAAAAGTAAATGAACAGTAAATAGGCAAAGTGATGTGCAAAAGCAGAACTGGGCAAGTGCTGGTTCACAGTAAAGAGCATTTTAAAAATGGTAGAAGTCTCACCGTGTGTGTTCATCTTCCCAATCTGTGAAGTTGGGATGACTCATTACATAACTGTACAGTTTCAGCAAAAATAACCATCATGCAGCAGGAGGCTGAGCGAATGGTATTGTAAAAGTTATTGTTGTATTTCTAGTGTGAGAAACCAAATGTGGGGTGGGAGCTAATGTCATCGAAGTGCAAATGCAGTGATAGTGCAAAAGAGTGCATGGTCATTCTACTACCTTTCTGAGTACAGAGAAAGAAGTTTGCAAATGGAATCACCTGAAACAACTGACTAATGTGGTAAGTATATTAATCAATAGAATCAAATATAGACAATGTAGTTTATTACTCAGCTATTTCACCTTGAGCAATCAGTTTCCAAATGCCTGTGAAAACTCAGTGGTTTGGGGTCCCCTGCCTCCACTGTACTCCAAAAGCTTCCGAAAGTTGCTCAAACGGCTGTTCTTCAGCTGAAAAATGAAAGCAAAAGTTATATCATCTGGGATCATGACGAGAGCAACATCACAATCCATCATTCAGTTGCAAAGCTTTAGCCAGAGTCAGTAGCAAAAGTGTGGCCCTTCCATCACATGAAGCCCGGTTTTGTATCTGCCCAACAACAAGTAGCAAATGTCATAGTCAATTTAGTTCCATTTATTTCAATCTCCATAGTCAATATCATAACCACTATCATATTAAGAACATGTTAAGCACATTGAAGGTTCATTTATATATAAATATAGTTAATGAAAAATGAGTGGGATGTTTTATTTGTTAATAATGAGTGGGGGGTGTCGTGATGAAGCTGATAATTTTTCAATAAAGAATTGTTTTAATTAAACTCAGCTAATTTTAATCATTTGACTTATATGTAACTAATTTCAACTTAAATTTAACCCCTCCAAAAACAAAAAATATGGCTCTCGGAGACTTGGCCAACTTGAAAAGTGGTCCCTTGCCCTGCCCCAGCTACCCACCCCTGATCAAAACATGCCTTAACTTAACAATAATTACCATTTCTCCACATGAGGGTCAGTACTCACAAGTAGGTCCAAGGCATTTTTGAAACTATTTGTCTTCCATTGGAAGCCTAGAAGAGATGTTGGGTGTGGCCCTTTAGAAGACAAGCTCGCTCTTTTCCCTCTCCTCCCATCATATTTGAAATACATTCAATATACCCAGAGTATATATAACTATACGAACATTAAAAAAGAAAAAAAAATGAGGCATAGACATTGTCAGTGACTGATATGATGGTCTCACATTTTTGGCTAGAGAGCAACAAGCCTAGAATCATTATAGAAGAGATGTCAGGAGTACTGTGTTTGTCACCCCATCCATTTTGATTTTTAATTTTGTATTTACTGTACAGAGAAGTGTCGTTACTTGTGGTAAATACTGGAGGCACTGGGTATAAAGAACATGATGGAAGCAGTGTGCGTAGCTGATTCGTTTGTAGCACTGGGCTGATGGACTCCTGGGTGACTGGAGCTGAGTTGCTTTCAATAATGTGTCCATCTCATCCACCACCCAATAAGCTTAGTCTGTTGGAGAGAGATGATGGAGGCCATGCCAGCTGGTGGCTTCTGTGCCTGTGGAACTGGTGGTAAATATGCTTCACATTTTAGTCCAAATTTCAAAGGAGCTATCTGGGGTGCTGAACCCTGCCCTTCAAAAAGGTTCAGCATGGTAGATACCTCCTTTAAGTTCAAATTAAAACCCAGAATGGATTTACTTTCCTGGTGACATGGAAGCCACAAGCTGTGATTGGTGGGGACACCTGGCATCACCCTGGCAGAGGAGGAAAGTTAGATTTTAAGTGGAAAGAGTTGTTGAACGTGAATTCACTCAGGTTGAGAAAATTATCTTCTTGGACTACAACCGCTGACTAGATGATTCTGGAAGCTGTTGTTCTTACACGCTTTTAAGCTGACTTTGATTTATGACAATCCTCTCACAGGGTTTCCTTGGCAAGAGTTATTCAGATGAGGTTTGCCATCACTTTCTTCTGAGGCTGAGAGAGTGTGATTTGCCCAGTGTTACCCAGTGGGTTTCCATGGTTGAGTGGAGATTTGGACACTGGTCTTCCAGATTCTTACTCCAACACCATGCGGTCTCTTTCTGGAAGCTGTAGTCCCTCAAAAATAACATTTTCAGACTCTTAGAAGGACTGATTTATAGTGTAATGCCTGCTTACATCCAAGCAAAGCAATAACTAAGTTCTCATTCTCTCACATGTGGTGCTAAAATGTATGAAAAATATTATAGGGCAGAAATTACATTCAAAACCATTAATTTTTCAAGAACAAAAGGAAGCCTAGATGGCCATCTGTCAGGAGTGCTTTGAGGGTGTTCCTGCATGGCAGGGGGTTGGACTGGATGGCCCCTGTGGTCTCTTCCAACTCTACATTTCTATGATTCTATGATTCTATTCAGTAGCTCAATACCCTGCAGAGTCCGTCAGTGTGCTTTGCAGACCACAATATAAGGTATGTTGACAGGCTATGAGAATCTGTTAGTGCCTGGAATACTGCCTAGGCCTTAACCATGATCTGGATGTCTTCATCTATGACTGCAGTGTAGCAACAATACTGTTCTTCCTGCTTCCATGTGGCTGTTTCCACACCTAGCTCCCCTGCAACTTCTCTCTCCTCCTTTAAACCCCTCTTTCAGTCTTCCTTTCAGCAAGGCCTTTCTCCAGTCATCCAAGCCACATCTTACCTACACGTTCTCTGCCATCTGACTCCCTCCCTGCCCTGTCCACAACACTCATTTGTCAATTTTGTCATAATTGTTGGCTTCATTAAACGCAGACACCCATGAATGAAAAAGGAATAACGACTTCATTGCTAAGTACGGGTCTTGTCATTATAGTTGTTTTGGTTGCTTCCACAGTTAGCCATCAGGTGAAAAGGAAGAAGGGTGATCTCTTTCCACCATCTGGGACCTAATTTTTCTTAGTGAATTTTAGTAGCCAGGGGAACCACTAACTGTAAACTAAAGGTTCTCCACAAAATTTTAACTTTTCTTTTTATCATTTTTTTACCCCCCCCCCCCATCAAACTCATAGTAGATTTCAAGATACAGAACTAAAACTAGTTTTGTGTCCCTTTAAAACATTTAAGGATGTATAATTTAACTTTCACACTTTTAGCCTATTTTGGAGGTCAAGATCCAAATGCAAAATGGGAGGGGGGAGGAATTTTGTTTTTCAGATTTTGCTTGTGGTTAATTTTTTTTCACATATTACTATGTATTATATGTTAGGATCCCTCTGCCCTTTCATCTGCTTTTGAGTACTGTGTATTAATAAAGAGCATAGATTTTTCTAGATCCATTTCAGCCGGGTTTCAGGCCTGGCTGAGGTATAGAGACTACCGTGGTTATTGTGTGGGATGCTTTTGCTAGAAGAGAAATGGAAACTGTAACAATATATTTTGTTGCATTGTTCCCTGGATTTTGCTACTACTGGTTGTAGCCAGACACCACTTCTGAATAGATGTTTGAGGCAGAAAATTGGAGGCCACTCAGTAATTGTTTTGTTCCTACCTTGTCAGATGATCCCAGAAGGTGGCAAAAGAAGAATGGCATTTAACTCCTTTGCACTTCTATTGTGTGGTTTCATGGTGTTCTGTCTTGTCTCCCATGCTCTTCAACATCTACCTGAAACTGACTGAAATTGTATGGAGATTTGGTGTCAGGTAGCCCTCCATATTTTAGTAATGGGATATGTAGTAGGAGTTAAGTAGCAGCTTGCTTGTAACAAGGTATGAGAACCAGAGACCATTAGATAAACAAAAGCTAGGAATGCACTGATAAGCATAGCCAGGCTGCACCAAGACTTCAAGGTCTTTTGTGGGCGGGAAGATGTACTCTTTGTATTTTACATTTTGAATCGTGCTAATTGCCTCCAGTCCACTCACTGAGGTCCTGTACGATGTATCACACTCCTTGTCAAGGTCAGAGACCTGGGCAGCAAGCCAGCCCAGAGAAGAGAGTGAGAGAGCCAGCAAAGTCCAGCCGGGAGGAGACAAGCAAGCACTTTTACTTAAGGAAGTTCAATTACCAGAGCACCAAGCAAAGCTGTAGTCAGAGTTCTAAAGCCAAGGGTCAAGAGTCCAGAGATCAATTCAAGGTATCAGGAACCAGGTGCTGGGAGGGAGGCTTGTAAGAAGTTTGCCACAAGCACAAGTGCGTGGACTGGAGGCAAACTGGAAGCTTCCAGGCAGGCAGGCAGTTATATAGCCCCAAGCACAGGTGTGTCCAGTCACCACTTCTTAAACTTAGCCAAGGAAGCCTCCCTTTGCACAGCTCTCTTGAGTCTCTGCCTTGATTGGGGGCTTATTGAACCAGGCTCCAGAGCCTCTTCAGAATCAGATCCCTGTTTCTCCAAAGGAGCAGGCACAGAATCGGATCCTTGTTGCCCTAAAGGAGCAGGCAGAGGAACGTCCATACCTGTTTGGTCCATGGCAGCAGGGGGAGCTCTTGAGCTGCAGGACTCATCTCCAGCCAGAGCAACAGGGACCCACAGCTGCTGCTGCTCCTCATCTCCACCCTGAGCAACAGGGACAAGGTCAACAGCAGCTCTGACAGGGGCTTCAGTTATCACACTCCTAATAAATAGTGTTTAAGCACTGTTCTATTGGTGTGTGTGAATTCAGTTCATGACATTTGGGCTGATTTACTATCAACATATGACTAATTAACTGAAACTCAGTCCTGATAAGGTGAACATACTATTAATTGCATGTCAGTTGATCAGTAGCAGGTTTTACTAGTTCATTCTGGTGACCCAGCTACGAGCACTATGTGGACTGTGAAAGCCTGGTTTAGTTATCCATTTCCCAGCAATCTCCCACTTAGACCATGACAATGCAACTGAGGTTGAGTCCAGAAGGTTTATTTACTTAAGAAAAGAAATGCAAGATTGCAAGCAGCTTAGTGTTTTGCCAGCATCACTGGTTCCTAATCTGTTTCTTACACCATTCCAAGCTGCTGAGTATGACCTTTCAAGGCCCTTCACAGCTTGGGATCAGAAAATCTGAAGCACTGTCAGTCTCTATAGAGTATTATGGTGTCATCTGCATATCTTAAATTGTTGATATTCCTTCTTCCACTTTTCATGCCTCTATAGAGTTGGATCCAATAGTTTCTTCCCACCAGCATGGTGGTTGGTTTAGTGTTCTTCTTTAGCAGTGCTCTTATTTTTGATATTAGCAGTTCATGGTCTTTGCCACAATCTGCTCCTGGACTTGTTTTTGCAGAACGAATGCAGCTTCTCCATATTTTGCTTCCAATTATGTATGTGATTCTATATTGGCCATCAGGTGATTTTCATGTATACAGTCACTTCTTCCATTACTTGAAGAATTTAGTTGTGTTGAACAAACTATTGACCTCACAAAATTCAGTCAGTTAGTCTCCTGTTTCATTTCTTGATCCTAGGCAAAATTTTCCTACAGTCTTTGATTCTGCTCTGCTTCCTACTTTTGCATTCAAATTGCTTATGATTAACAAGAAGTCCTTTTTGGTGTATGATAAATTTCTTCTTGGACTTCAGCATAGTATATTTCAGTTTCTTCCTCTTCTGCCTCTGTAACTGGAGCATAAACTTGGATTATGGTTACATAGAAGGGTTTCCCCTGAAGTCTTATTGATGTTATTTGGTCAGACTTAGCATTATATCCTTTGACTGTCTTTGCTATATCTCTCTTCACTATAAATGCCAGCCCCTCTCTTCTTAGATTTTCATTATCTGAGTAAAACACTGTGTAATTATCTGACTCAGAATGTTCCATTCCTGTCCATTTAGCTTGCTCATACCAAGTACTGCGATGTTTGTATGTTCCATTGCTTGTTTTACTATGCCTAGCTTCCCCGATTTATGTTTCTCACATTTCATGTTCCTATAATATCTGTTGTGCAGCTTCAGACCTTCTTTCACCTCTAAGCACATCAACAGCTGAACGCTCTTTCAGCCTTAGTCCAGTTGCTTCATTAGCCTTAGAGCAACTCGTAATTGTCCTCTGCTGTACCCAAGGGCTTGTAGAGTGCCATGCAACCTGAGAGTTTTATCTTCTGGCACTATCTCTTGTTTCATTTTGGATTGTCTCATTATAGGAATTTCATGGTTAATGATATTCAAAAGGAGGATTGCTGTGCCTCCTTCTGCGTAGTACTAACACATGTTAGCTATGCCACTGCCATTGTCTCTGAGTGCTCCTCCACCAGTGTCACTTGCAACTATTGCTGCTTCCCAGTTGCTATTTGGCACGTTTAGTCTGGCTCCTCAGCAAAAGGCCTACCTGACATGGGACACCCTACCAGCTTAAGGTGACCCTATGAACTTCATAGGGTATTCTTAAGCAAGGAATACTCAGAGGTGGTTTTGCCAGTTCCTCCCTCTAAAATATGGCCTGTATTCACTAGCAGTCTCTCATGCAAGTACTAACCAGGACTGACCCTGCTTAACTTCTAATATCCCTTTAGGGTATTTAGGCCCTTATCCTCAAGAAATGCCTATTCCTTATTAAGGCACAAACTTCTGGTCACAGATACAGAACAAGACTTGAAGGCACACAACAACAATCTGACAGTATATATTAGATTTACTCATTGATACAGCAATATGATTGGGGAGGTTCTGAGACAAGGCCTTCTTGGCTGTGGTACCCCACTTGTGGAATTCCCCTCCCCTTAGAGGCCTGCGTGGCACCAACCCTAGTTTCTTTTCATTGCCAGGTAAAGACATGGGTTTTTATTAAAATCTTTGGATGTAACTTACCTTTAAGCATTTGTGTGGTTTTCAAAGTACTTTTAGATGTCTAAGTTTAAGCTGTTTTAACTTCTCTGAATTGTTTAATGTGTTTTATCTTAATTGTATTAGTAACTGGTTTTAATTTGGAACTGCCTATGTTGTTTATATTGTTTCATCTGTTTGCTGCCCTGAGTTCTCATGATAAAGGGATGGGATAAAAATATTTCAATAAAAAAACAAAAAAACAAACAATAAAGTCCTGATTTTCATGGAAAAACTGTTTCACAAATGTGATTCAAAGCACTTTCAGTAATGTGGCTACTGATTAAAAGCTGTGAGACCAAAACAAGCTGGATCTAATAAGTGTAACAAGAGCACTTAGACACAGAAGCCCTGGGTTTTTATAGATTTTGAGATCAAACTAAAGAAGCAAATTTGGTTTGGGTAGGCAGCCTTTTAGACAAAATGAGAGAACAACACTGACTGGGGGGAACTATAATCAGAACAAAACAAATTCCTCATTTCAGATTCATCAAGGCAGGAACTTCAGGTGATATGGCACCCAGTCTTTGCCAGCTGTGAGCCATCTTAGGGAGGTATAAATTGTTGCTAAAGTATATTCATACCTATTTCCTGATGGCCACAATCAGTGTGGGAGATGCATTTTAGATCATACTGCTGAGTCTTTTTCTGTATCTGTGACCCCAAGCTTGTGCACTAATAAGGAATAGGCATTTCTTGAGGATAAGGGTCTAAATACCCTAAAGGGATATTGGAAGCTAAGCAGGTTTGCTATTGCCTTTCGCTGGAATTTAGTCCACAGCAAATGATAATATGTGAAAACCAGCCTGGTGTAATAATCTGAGCATTGGACTAAGACTGTAGTGTTACTGCAGTTTAGGCCTATTTGGAGATAGCACCCAATATCACATTGATATCATAATTCGGCCTTATTCTACCACCCCTCTCCACGTGTTTGTGAGGCCCCTGAACAAGCACGAACTTTGGCTCGGCACTTAACTGCTGAAATATTCTCAAACAATACAGGCAAGCCAGAAATAGCCAGATCGCAGTTTCAGGAGACCTCCCAGCAAACACCACATTATGTATGCGTGCTACCTACAAAAGGCTCCCTGCCCCGAGCAGACCACTTGACAAAGGCTGAACCATCCACTGTCAAGCGTTGCACATTTACATACTGGCTACACCATTGTTAATTTGGCTCTGATTCCATCATGCTAAATTGTGACCTTTTGGAGACATTGGTCTCGCATCCAAAACTCATTGTTGTCCCCAAGTAAGGCATAGCCTGCAGTCACACTTCTCCCTATAAAAACCCCTGATTCTGAGACCTTCCTCGGATCGCTCCTGAGTTCCAGACCGCCTTGCTGCCACATCGCTTGGCGAGCTTCCCTTCAGCTCCACGTACTGAGCCACATCGAACCCCAGCATTGCTCTCTATCTTCTTCCAGGCTCCAGGAACAGGTTTCGTATCACCCAAATCAACTATCCCTCTGAAAATCCTGCTATTTTACTCACACCTTTATTTTCCTTAGTTATCTGCGTGCATGTGTTGCTTACATTGTGTGCCTGTATTTAATAAAGATCATTCATTACTTTCAACCCAGCCTGCTTCTTGACTTGGCCTGACCCTGTAAACACTGGGTTACAAGATTCCGCTGAGTTACCCTGCCTCTCGTTTTGCCAACCAGTGCTCTTGACTAATTTCCCCAAATTTGCATAATTGCAAGGTTATTTTGGTGTCTCTCACGGGATCTCCAGAAAACAGGGTAACAGTAGGATACCATTGTTTGAATCACTGTTTGGCTGCTGGGTGACCTTGGGCAAGTCATACTCTTTCAGTCTCACAGGAAGCAAAGGCAAACCCTCGCTGAACAAATCTTGCCAAGAAAACCCCATGACAGGTTCCTCTTAGGGTTGCCTTAAGTTAGAAATTGCTTGAATCATAGAATCATAGCGTTGGAAGAGACCACAGGGGCCATCGAGTCCAACCCCCTGCCATGCAGTAACACACATCAAAGCACTCCCAACAGATGGCCATCCAGGCTCTGCTCAAAAACCTCCAAAGAAGGAGACTCCATCACACTCCAAGACAGCATATTCTTCTGCTGGACAGCTCTGACCATCAGGAAGTTTTTCCTGAGGTTCAGGTAGAATTTCCTTTCCTGCAGCTTGAATCCATTGCTCCTTGTCTTATGCCTTTTCGCATGCCATTTCTAAAGTGAGAGGGCCCTTTGAGCGTCGCGTAAATGGGAGGAGCAGTCTGCATGACGCACTCCCATTTACACGACACTCAAGGACCTGACGTGGACCGTGCATGCACTTTTTCATTTTCGGCTTAAAGCCGAAAATGGTGCGCAGTCATGCAATGCTCCCAGGGCCTGCACATACTTAGCTGATGTGTGGTGCGTCGGGAACCAGGCTGGTCGCGCTTCCTGCCTCAGCGCTAGCCTGCAATTCCCAGGTTGCACTGCAGTAGGAAGGGGTGGGGTGTTTGCATGACCAGGAAGCTGCTGCAGAACTCAAGCATCAGGGAAGCGGCAGCATTCCTGCTGACACTTTTCGCGCGAGATGCCCCGCCCAGCCGCGCAAACGGGTAATGTGCGAAAAGGCTTCAGTCTTTGGAGCAGCGAAAACAAGCCCACTCCCTCCTTGACATAACATGTCTTCAAATATTTAAACATGGCTATCATGTCCTCTCAACCTTCTCCTCTGCTGACTAAACATACCCAGCTCCCTAAGCCGCTCCTCATAGGGCATGGCTTCCAGACCCTTCACCATTTGGGTCACCCTCCTCTAGACACAGTCCAGCTTTTTGATATCCTTCTTGAATTGAGGTGCCCAGAACTGGACAAAGTATTCCAAAGGAGGTCTAACCAAAGCACACAAAAAGGCTAATAGTATATACTAAATGTTTATGATGTGTGTGTGTGTGTTTGGCATAATGAGCAGTACTTTAACCTCCCCACAGCTATGTATACAGACTAAGTTAAGAATACTTGCTCAAGGATTGGTTTGCTACCCAGAGTGGAGCATAAATATAAACCTTAGTTTCCCACATTCTAATCCAATACTTTAGTCATTGCTTCATTCTGCTCTCAGAAATTGGAACTCTCATTCAGCTCCTTAGCCTCAGCCTCAGCCACAGCCAAGATCTTGCTTCTTTGAGATATGGACAGTATTCCCTATCCCCAAAGGAAGGGAATTTCTTAGAGATTGTATTAACTCCCATATGGAAAAGATTCTGCAAAATAGCATTGCTGCAGTCTGACTTAGAATGAAAAGCCAAAAAAATAATGGCTTGGGGACATTTAGTTTATAATTTAATGCAGTACACAAAGGAAAATGATTAACATTCAGCTTACTGCTCCAGTGTGAACTAAATTATGTGGATTTTAAAATACATAAATGAAGATAAATGAATCTCTCTCTTGGCTAGCCATCACATATAAAATAAACATTTTGCCCAAAATTATTCATTCTCTTTACCATGTTTCACGCAAAAATAAGTTATGGTGCTAAAGTCCTTTGCAAAGACTGCATTTCAATGGTTTGTTTTTATTTTATTTTATTACAATTTTATTCTAGATCACAATAAGCTGACATCAGATCTTTTATCCTCATTAATTCTCAGTTTCCTTTTGTTACCAAATGCTTTTCAAACTTGCAAACTGGTTAAATCAGAGATCAGATCTGTGTGACTATTTAAACCGTAAACATTTAGTAAAGTTACTGCAAAAGAAGAAGAAGTATTAATACAAGATATAAAGATTCCTACTTTGCAATGCAGCCTATGGGACATGGGCTGCCAATCCCTATATCTACAGATTTGTTCAAAAAGAATACCTGGGCTAGACTGGAAAAGGGATTCATGGGACTGACTGTTGGCAAGGCCAGATTATCGATGGTTTGATTGGTTTTTTATATGTGACCTGAATAACTGAATAAAAATACATAGGATCAGGCTGTTCAACTCACTGATTTTGCAGGGCAGAAAATACGCCTCACATATTTTTCACGTTTTGTTCACACATGAGAATTTTTGTGCTGCTGTCTGTACTGCACTATTTTGTACTTTGTTACTGAATGATTTAATTTCCATGCCAACATTCCTGGGGTAGCTCACATATGAACAAAAAGGGAGCTCTCTTTTTGGAACTGCTCCCAATCATCTTAATTTGGTCTTGGGTGCTGAGCCAGCGTGGTGTAGTGGTTTGAACATTGGACAACAACTCTGGAGAACAAGGTTTGAATCCTCACTCAGCCATGGAAACCCACTGGATGGCATCAGGCAAGTCACATTCTCTCAGCCTCAAAGGAAGTTAAAAGCAAACTCCCTCCAAACAAATCTTGCGGGGGGGGGGAATCCTATGATAAGTTGTCCTTAGGGTTACCGTAAACTGGAAATTACCTGAAGGCATACAAAAACAAATTGGGATTCTGGAGCTGAGAAGAAGCACACAAAATCTACCCTTTGAGCTACTGTCATCAGAAATACTCAGCACTTTCCCATATTATTCCTTGCTCACTATAGTGGTCTCCATTTTCTTCCATTGGCATAATATCTAATCCCTGATTTTTCATAGTAAAGAACAATAAAATCCAAAATATACATTGTGGCGACAGTTCTATTAGCCCCCTCCCCCCCAAAAAAGGAAATACACCATGCTAGGTTCAAAAGCACACTGCCTTTTTCATCATAGTAGAGGAGCTTTGTTCTTTTCTTTCAGTCAAGTACAATGGAGCTAGCTCAATCCACTTCCTATTATTTTGCTTTAACTAAAGCAATACAAAGGTTTGAGTTTTATATACTGCTACCTGCAGCTGACTTTAGAACTGGGGAAGTCAGATTTGGAAAACTGATCCCACCTTGTCTTTGCTAACATTTTACATGGTCTGGAATTTCTGACAGAAAGCCTGGTACAAGTGGGCTGTTACAGAAACAGCTTAACTACCATCTCCTTCATTATCCCTGTGCCTATAGTTAAGAAAAGGATTCAGTGATCCCAATGTTATCTATGGGTGCAATTTGAAGCTGCTGTCTACAGATTGTCCTCTCTGGCAGTAATTCTGGCAGTGCTGGTTTGCAAAAGTGTTGCCCCATATTGTTGAGTATTCTTATATATTGGAATGGTCATCACCTAAACCCAGGTAAATTTGTATCTAGTTGGTGCCTTAATGGGTCATAGGGAATCACAAGAGACTGGTACATCTTTTCCCTTTGAACTCTTTGGAAGAAGGGCAGAATATAAATATAATAAATAACAATTTCATTGACCTGACTCCTACTGGTGAGTCTAGCTAGAGTCCCACTGAATCAACTGTTGAATGGTGAGTCCACACACAGATAAATCCCATTGATTTCATAGATCTTCTCTAGATGGCTCTCCCAATAAGATATTAAATAATGATTTAATGATTTAAACAAATATAAATAATTTTAATACACATTTTAATAAATAGTATTGAAATAAAAATTTTAAATAAGAAATTTTTAAGTGAAGTACAAATAAATAATTTAATAGTCATCATCCTACTAATATGAAGCTGGAATGCTGTACATAATTACTTTAGTTACATAGCTAAATAGTGTTTCCCAGCCTGACCTATCCCAATCCCCATTTATTGGGCATCAGCTGCTGCAAGCAATGGGAGTCTGTTCCCCTGTCAATAAGGAAGCAGCTGAATGATATTCCGCCATCCCATGAGCAATCTCTGGTGCAACTGTCAGAAGCAGGGTCCATGTCACAATTTTCTCTCACAGCAGAGATTGCTGGCACAAGTGAAGGTGCAGGAACATCAGTCAGCTGTTTCCTGATTGACACAGACACCTGTTGCTTGCAGCAGCTTTAGCCTGGTTAAGTAGGGATTGAGGAACTTTCATGGTCTCTTCATACTGCCTAAACTAATGAATAAATAGGGATCATGAATACAAACCAGTCAAGAATGTGGAACTCTAAGCTAACTCTAAGCTAAGATAATTCATAACTGCCTTAGTGAATTCAGCTGACCTTATTTTGAAAAAATAACCAAGGGTAGTAATATCATATGTGTAAATCAAAAATGAAAGTGTTGACCACCTTATCAGTTTGTTCAGCAATAGACTACACACCAAATATAGGAAACACCACAATAACATGATTGAAATGATACACTGGAATCTCTGCCAAAAATATTATTTAAAATCTGGAAAGAACTGATGGAAATGTTTGCTTGAAAAAAAGTTGTAAAAAATGGCAAAATAAAAATCTTACAGGACTTGAGGTTTGAACTAATAAACAATTTGAACTTGACATGGCAGACATAATTGTGGCTAAGAAAAAGAAAGTTTGGATTATAAATGCAGCAATCATGGGGAACAAAAGATTTGAAGAAATAGAGAAAGAAAAGATTATGAAACATTGAGCCTACAAACTGAAATTTAGCATGCCTGGGAAAAACAATAACAACTGTGGTTCCAGTGGTAATACATGTTGTGGGAACAATTCCAAATGGACTGACATGTAATGTAATCCCCATAGATAGGATCAGAATAGCACAGTACAAAAAGTGACAATATTTGAAACATGCCACATTATCTGATGATATCTCTCTGTTTCCTAAATTCTTGCAGATCATTAATGGCTCAAAACTCCAGTAGGTAACACCAGATAGACTGTGAAACCAAGGTAATATAATTACATTATCGGAGTTTGCTAACTTAGTTCTCCAGCTGAATGCTTTAAAATATAAGTGAAACTCTCAATGCAAAGTCTAACCTTTCCCTAAAGGATGGGAAGGAAGGAAGGAAGGAAGGAAGGAAGGAAGGAAGGAAGGAAGGAAGGGAAGAAAGTTAGTTAGTTCACAACACTTGGAGCATTAGAGCAATACATCTAAGACAAGAAGACATACAGCAGAAATGGGGAACTTCCAGCCCTTCACAATGTTTTGGAATTCAGCTTTCAGAAGTCCCAACCAGCACAGCCAGTGGTAAGAGATTATGGGATTTGTAGCCCAATCATCTGAGGGCCAGGTGTTGACAGATGGCACGCTGTGGGGAGAAAAAGATGTGGGAGACAGTTGAAGCAGTTTTGCATTGCAACCTGTTTGACCTTTGTATATTTCTGTAAGGTGCTTTGTGCTGGTAAGCCCCATGATGAGAGCAGTTTGGCAGCTGTGCTTAGAGTCCCAAGAATGGATGTTACCAGAGATAGGAACTACTTCAAATCAATTCAGTTGTCAGTTGTTGGACATCTGATGGATACTTTTGAATTTGTGCAGCCTGAGGATGTGGGCAGGATCCTTGGAGAAGTGAGAACCAACCACATGTGTACTAGATGTTTCCCCTTCCTGGCTAAATTAAACAGGCCAGAGAGGGCCTGGCTGAGTGGGTAAGGGAAGTGATTAATGTTTCTTCACATCAAGGTAGGGTCCCAACACACCTGAAAGACGGCATGGTAAGACTTCTGGAAAAAAAAACCTCTCTCTCGATCCTACTATGCTAGATAACTATAGGCCAGTCTCTAACCTTCCATTTTGGATCAAGATACTAGTGCATGGTGGTTTCTCAACTCTAGGGGTTTCTGGATGAGGTGGATTATCCAGATCCATTCTAGTTTAGTTTCAGACCTGGTTATGGGACAGTTTTGGTCAGCTTGGTGGATAAGCTACACAGAGAACTTGACAGGGGAAGCGTGTCCTTGGTGATTTTGCAGGACCTCTCAGAAATTTTTGATACTATCAATCAACCTTCTGAGTTGCCTTGCTAGGATGGGGCTTGGAGGTACTGTTCTACAGTGGCTCTGTCCTTTCTTGGAGGAGCATTCTGAGAGGGTAGTGCTGAGGGAATTCTGCTCAGCTCCATGGCTATTGGCCTGTGGAGTCCTTAGGGTTCAATCTTATCCCCTATGCTATTTATCAACTAGAGGAAGATGCTGCGAGAGGTTGTCTGGGGTTTTGGGGTCAGACATCACCAGTATGCTGATGATACCCAGCTCTATTTCTCCTTTCCACCTAATGCCAAGGAAGCTGTTCCTGTGCTAAAGCAGTATCTGGCAGCCCTAATGCACTATATGGGAGCAAATAAACCTGAAGCTTAATCCAGACAAGGCAAGGCTCCTGGTCAGTCAAAAGACAGATCTGGGAATAGGGTTACACTCCCCTTGAAAAGACAGGTTCACAGTTTAGGGTACTCCTGGATTCAGCTCTGAGCCTGGACGCCTGGATTTCAGCTTTGACCAGGAGTGCTTTTGCACAGTTAAGGCTAGTGTGCCAACAGCACCCATTCCTGGAGAAGTCAGATCTAGCCAAGGTGATACTTGCCCTGGTTACATCTCCTTTAGACTATTGTAATATGCTCTACATGGGGTTGTCTTTGAAAAATGTTCAGAAACTACAGTTGGCCCAAAGAGCTGCAGCCAGATTGTTAACTGGGGCTGGCTACAGAGAATACACAACTCCCTTGCTGCAACGGCTCCACTGGCTGCTGCTCCATTTCCAGGGCCCAAGTTATGTGAAGGACCATGTCTCCCTTTATGAGCCCAGTAGATCTCCAAGATCATCCAGAGATGCCCTTCTCTCTCTCCTACCACTGTCTGAGGTGGTTTTTCCTGTGAACAAGGGACAGGGCCTTCTTGGTGGCTGCCTCCAGACTTTGGAACTCCCTTCATAGAGAGGCCAAGATGGCCCCATCCTTGCTCTCCTTTCAATGAGAGGTTAAGACTTTTATAGATTGATGGGATTTGGCACTTGATGATAGTCTGTTTTAAGATTTGTATAGGTTTTTTTTTTTACTGTATCAATGTATTTAATATTTTTAATAATGAATATTTTACTTCATAAATGTTTGTTTTTTAAATTTTATATTTATAGGTTCATGGATATTTTAATTTGTACTGTTTTAATGTTGTTAGCTGCCTTGAGTCCCACTGTCAGGAGAAAGATCTGAGATAAATAAATAAATATCCAATGAAAAGGGGCAACTTTATTAGATACATTTTTAACTGAAGTAATTGACTTAAGCTGTAGTGTTTAGCTGCTCCCAGGTCACCGGGGAGGAGAATTAATTCAAGTTATTGGACTACTGCACGGGAGCTATCCAAGGTATTCAGCCTGCTTTGGGGATAGATTTCAGCACCATGGATAACTCTTTCAAAAACTAGACTAAAACCTGAAGTAGATTGACTGGCCTACTGACATGAGAACCACCAGGTGCTACAGGACTTAAGTTGAAATTGCAGCATTAACTTGGTTCAGGATAAAGCTATCGATTAAGCTACTAATATATAAATGAAAGGCCATATCATAAAGTGTGGAACCTAGCCTTGTTATAAGAAAGAGACAATAATACATTTAGAGCATTTTGGCATTCCTTTATTGACTTTATGAAGAGAGAAACTGAAGGATGAAAGCAAGCACCATGGGGATCTGTGGAATGGCACACTATATTAAAAATTGTTTTGCTTGAAAAACATATATCTGCTTGAACATCAGATTTGGAAAGTGATATGTTCAATTTAAGGCTCTAGTTAATTCCCTTGGCAATGTTAAAGCAATGGCTGAAAGTTTAAGTTTGTATTCTCTGCTTATAAATAAAATTTGATTTATTTTTTCTTTAGAAATTAAGTTACTAATTAATTAAAAGAAATGTTGCTTAAAAAGCCAACAAGTTTTACATTTCCCAGTGGATTCTTTATTCACAGCTAATTCTCTTAGATATTTTTAACACTACTCCTTGCTTTTTTATTAGTCCCTTGGGGTCAAGGAATGACAATATTTTAAGTCACAATAGCCAAACCAGTTATTTTGTTCACCAGGTCAACGGGGTGCAAAGTTGTGATAATGGCCTGGTAGCAAAAAGTGAATGCAGCATAAGTGTGCTCCTTCCCCATGGCACCTTCCCCCTTTGCCACAACATTTGATCTATCCCACCAGGATTATCTTTCAAGCTGATAACATATTACATTCTTTGTCTGCATGACAGCATGTCTACCCAGTACTGTGGCCCCAGAGCCAGCATCACCTGAGTATAGGTTTGCTCTGTTAGTGTATCTTTGCACTGTTTTTAGTATAAAACCATTTGGAGCTGCTGGAATTGGGAAATAGAATTAAAATCAAATCATCAGCAACATCCACCACCACCATCGCAGAGCTTGCTTATCAGCAATTCTCATAATAAAAACCAGTCAACAGATAGCAGTTCCTGATATAGTTATATACTACACTATACTAAAGTTCAGAGACTATAATTCTCTTCCTCAAACATGATTTTTTTAAAAAAATTGCAATTTTAGATAACCATATGCATTTCTTATTATAAAAGATTGTATTCTATTTTACAAAACTCAGAATGGTTACGTAAGTCCTGAAATCCTGCAAAAGGAAAGCTTTCCTCCAGGGATTCCTGGATGAAACAGATTATCTTGATCCATTTCAGTCTGGTTTCAGAGCTGGCTATGGCATATAGATAGCTTTGGTCACCTTTATAGATGATCTACATGGGAAACTGGATGGGGGACCTATCAGTGGTTTTTAATACAATTGACCATAGTGTCCTTCTGAGCTACCTCTCTAGGATAGAACATGGGGGCACTGTTCTGCAGTGGCTACAGTCCTTCTTTGAGGAGGTGAATTGAGCAGTAGTGTTGCGGAATTCCTGATTGACCCATGGCCATTGGCCTGTGTAGTCCCACAGAGCTTGGTTTTGTCCCCTATGCTGTTCAGTATCTACATGAAACCTCTGAGAGAGGTCAGCCAGAGTTTTGAGACTGGGTGCTATTGGCATGCTGATGATGCCCAACTCTACTCCTTCTTTCCATCCAATTCCAAAGAAGGTGTTTTTGTGTTTAATAAATGTCTGCTGTTGGTAAAGGACTGGAGGAAACAGACAAATGAAGCTTAATCCAGAGAAGACAAGGGCATTCCTGGTTGAAAAGCAGATCAGGAAAATCAGTTTGTGCTGAATAGGGTTATATTCCCACTGAAATCTCAGGTTCATAGCTTGGTATACTCCTGGACTCAGATCTGCGCTTGGATGCTCAGGGTTTGACAGCTGCCAAGAGTGTGTACCAGTTGTGCCCATTCCTTGAGATATCAGATCTGGCTAAAGTGACATATGCCCCAATTACATCCTCTATGGATTCCTGTAATGCCACCTTTGGAAACTATTCAGAAACGTCAGTGAGTTCAAAATGCTGCAGCCAGACTGCTGACTGGGTGTCGGGTAGCCTTCCATATTTCAGTATGGGACATGTAGTAGGAGTTAATTAACTGCTTGCTTGTAACAAAGGATGGGAACCAGAGACCATTAGGTAAACAAAGCTAGGAATGCAGCACTGATAAGAACTACCAGCCGAAGCCGGCACTTCAAGGTGGAAAGGGAAATTATTTGCTTCTAATGTTTGGATTTTGCTAATTGCTTTCAGCTCGCTCACTGAAGTCCTGTACAATGCATAACACTCCTAATAAATAGTGTATTAGCACTGTTACATTTGTGTCTGTGATTTCGGTTCTTGACACTGGAGATAGGGGTTATAGAACCCCTTTGCTGAAACAGCTCTGCTGGTTCCCAGTCCATTTCCAGGCAGAATTCATGACCTTCAAACTCTTGTACAGACTAGGCACAGACTTTCTGAAAGACCATTTTATGAGCCTGCTTGACTTTTAAGATTTTCAGAAGAAGGCTGGTCTCTCAGATCATAGCCACATTTAGTGAGGACATGGGAAAGATCCTTCTCAGTGACTGCTACAAAGTTGTGAAACTCCTTCCGTGAGCAAAGACGTTTTTATTTGGCTGTCCTTTGGTTTTTAAGTAGCTGATTGAAGTTTTAATGGAGAATGCTGTTTCCATACCTCATTATGTTTTAAATGTGTTTTTAAAACTGTTTTTAACTTCTGTTTTTAATAGAATTGTGATTTGTCTTTTAACTTTTGTATTAATATTTTTAACTGTACTTTGTTTTAAATGGTTGTAAGCCACCTTGAATCCTGTGCAGGGAGAAATGTTGATATTGTGTGCCTTCAAGTTGTTTCCAACTTATGGCAACACTAGAGAGCTTTCCTATCTCTAATTGAGGTCCTATAATAAAAGTTTAGTTTTTTTCCTGTAACCATTGGTGTCAATGCTCCTTCATAGTAGCTAGCTGCTGCACATGTGTAGTCTCTATCATTTTTGTGCCCTGTCTTATAGTTTGTCTGCTTGCTCATTTCCCCTGATTTCATATCCTCTTTGACTTTTGTTTCCTCACTCCACCTTACCTCTTTCCCTTGCAAGATGATAATGTGTTCCACCTCCTGAAACATCACAACATACAAAGAAAATACTGATACTGAACTACTCTCCTTTTCCCTCTTTTTAATAGATTAATGTAATTATTTACTCAGTATTTTTATACAAGAATGTGAGCTTCACAGAGTCATACAGATTTATGGGAGGGGGGACAGAAAATACCTGAAATTATTACATCCTTTGTACTGCAAAGTGTCATATTGTGGTTTTTTGGTGATTACGTCAATTTAGTGTTTCACGTATTATTAATAATTCCTCATTACATAAAATTATTACTAAACTGGCAATTAAGTGGATGTGAAGGATCCATATGTTGAAGTGTTCATAACATTTCAATTATGAACTTCATATCAGATGTCTTCCAACGTGCATTAGTGACAGTAATGAACAAGCTCTTTGCCAAAGACACCCAAATGAGTGTGTTCAGGTTTGCAGTGCATCTTGTTGTATCGGCCATGCATTGGCTGATCATTCTCCTTCTGCAGATTTATAAATATCAATTTGGAGGAAGGTCTTCATGAATTATGTCTTGTTGCAAAGTGAACTCCCTCAGCATTATCTAGATTGCCAAGTCTAGGCCTGATTGATAAGAATCAGGGTTTTGTCCCTCTGGGTTTAATATTAAATGGCTTGACACTTTATAGTTTATTTTCATACTGAAATAATGCTTTCAGTGCCCCAAACTGGCACATGCTGTCTCATGAAAACACTCAAAAAATAATGCTGAAGAACAACAAGACTGCTGTGAAGTTATCTGGAAGGTGTTGAACCATTTACAATAAGGTATTTTGTTGCATGCAACAACCAGAATTTCCTGGACAAAATGTCCAGTCACTCTGGGGAGTCTGAAAGACATAGTAACTAAATACCAGTGGAATCCTCTTGGGCAGTTATGAATATGTAACTTACAGTTACGTATTTGTAACTGCTACGTGTTCATATGAGAGTGGGGTGAGAATATCAGGCAGCTGTTTCTTGATTGACAGCAAAATGGACCCCCATTTATCTCAAGGGCTGCTTACTGGTAAGTGGGGTTTGGGAGGAAGATTTTGCTGGAATCTACTACATAGCACTGTACTTACAGTGCTACATAGTATTCAATGGTCACATTGGATTACTCTTTTTCCAAATTCTGATTCTGACGTGCAAATCTGTTGAAAACATAAGCTTGTGTTGATATCAACCAAGACAAAAATGGCCTCCTCTATTAGGCCCTAAGCACAGTCATTTCCACAATGGGCCCTTTGCAAGTGGTTATTTATTCACCTTTATATATTTTCTGTCCCTTAAAGTTTGCCTCTGGTAAGGAAATCTCCATGTTCTTTGCTTGAGATTAACATCTTTATTCCTGCTCTGTCTTTGCTGACCACTTAGATTAACTGTCCCATTCTCTTGTGGATGTTCTATAAATCAAACACTTTATTGTACATTTCAAAGGCAAACAGAGGAGATGAGGGAAGAAAAAAGTAATCTGGTGAGCAACCAACCATTTTGTAGTTTATAAAACTCCTCCCTTCTCTGCAGAACATCCTCTTTTATGAAAGGAACCAGGGAGACTGCAAGGAAGGAGGAAGTGTAAGTGATACAGGCTAATACCTGTAAAAGGAGGAAAAAAGTGATTCTTGCTTGTTATACTGTAATAAGGCCTTTCTTGAATAGTCTTCATTTTCCACTTGCATTTTGGCAAAGCCCGCTTTTGGCCATAGACATTCAATTCGTTAGCTTAGCAGTGGCACTAAGTGGCACTTTAGGAGTCTAGTGTAATTCTTTTATCAATTATACAACAATTTTCTTCATTATCCCTCATTTTGTACACCTCAAAGCAAATTTTTGAAGCATTGTGACTGTTCAGATTTTTACATATAGGTCTTAAGGCTGGAATTCAAAATATTACATTCATTGCTGCCCTGGAATTTAATCCAAGATCTCAAAGAGGTACATGCAGTGCTCCATAGGCCTCACCAGGCCATTTTTTGCTAATGCAAATGCTGAGAAAGTTAGAGAAAGTCTCAGGCAGAGCTTGAGAATGTTACTTGCTTTAGAGAACAACTCCCATAAAACCCCAGCTTGCCTGGCCACTTGGGCAGTCTGGAGAATTGTAGTTCAAAAAAGTAACATTCCCTAGTTCTGGTCTCATGTTCTAGGAGACCTAAATACAACAGGCTTCTTTGTGACTTCTCTCTTGTTATTTTGGATTCCACTCTGGAATCTGGAATCAACTCCAAAATTTTGATAGAGTCAAATAGGTGGATTCCTTCTTGAAAGAAATATACAAGCAACCCATTAAGACTGATGTTTAGTCCTGACAAGGTTTATAAGGTAGATTCAGTAATGATGAGGGGAAGTTGTTGTTGTTGTTGCTATCAAATCTTCTTCAACTTAAGGTTACTCTATAAATGGGAGACTTTCCAGAAGTCATCAACTGCCCTACTCAGGTTTTACAAACTAAAGACCGTTGATTGCTTCCTTAAATGAATCAATCCACAGATAAAGTAGTCTCCCTCTTTTCTGACTGCCTTCCACCATAACAAGCATTATTATTTTTCCCAGCGGAATTATGTAGGCTCATTATATGTCCAAAGTATGGCAGCCTCAATTTGGTCATCTTGGCTTCTAGGGAGAGCTCAGGTCTGGTTTGCTCTGAGACCTCCTTTTTGTTCTCACTTTTTTTTTTAGCAGTTCCTCCATGACATTTCAAATTAGTTGGTTTTCTTCTAGTCAGCTTTCTTCACTGTCCACATTTCACAGCCCTATAAAGGAAGAGGGAACCACTTGGAGTGGGAAATTTAGACATGTAAAAAGACTGGGAGGTGATGTTAGCAATGAGACTGAATAAGGATTTCATTTTCTCTCACAGAGCAAACTCTGGTGTGTTGTTTAAGCATGTTGAAGATTGCAACACTGGGGAACATAAAAGAAGAAAAATACCTTCAGGCAGAAAAACATCCTGGTCTCTCCACAAGTCTCTTTGCTGTTCCACAATAAAAAAAAAAAGTGCCTTCTCCTACTGTCTAGAATGACAATGTGTCCTACCTTAGAGAAGACAGCGTTCTCTTTGAAGGGCTGCCTGAAGACTGAACAGCACATCTGGTCACATTCTTCCCCGCTATGTTGACAAGTATTATATTTCTATTTAAAATAAGATATTTCCAAATCTGCATTTATACACAGAAATCAGCACATTCAAATTTTATGCAAATCTGTTTCTTTTTAGATCCTCTTTCTGGCAATGCAGAAGAAGCCACCCTACTACTATCTCTTTTGCCTCTCTTCATCAAAATATTCTGCATTTCCTCTTTGAAATTTTATGGTATGTTTGCTTCTAGCATCAAACCATGCTCAACATCTCTCCGTTTTATTTGTATACATGCACTAATCATAACATGATATATTTTATTATGTCTCCTAAGATGGTGGGGGAGACCACTGTTGTAATAATGAAGACGGATTTTGTGGCCCAATACTGTGCTAGCAGAAATAGCTACTGGATGAATGAAACTGAGAATGAGAGAGAGAAAAAGAGAGAATCTCCAAAACTGGACTAAACACACATCCACTGACTGTTCCATAGGTATGTTTTTTCTATGTTCATTTGATATATTTATATATGTTACATAAATGTATAAAATTTACACTTTAGTTCCATGCTACAAAAAAAGCAACTTTGAGCAAGGCTACTGTTTATTTACATTGAGTTCTGAAAACATCATAACAATGTGGCACAATATGTGTTTTTGAAATTGCTCTTGATTGTTGTCTAAAGAAATTACCATACACTAAAATCTCAAAGAATACTATTCTGGTCTTTGCCATGATAAATACATTTATTTAAGAAATAAGGTTTGTAGAATGAATGACCATGCATGTCTGAGAGTGAAGTAAAGCACATTTGTGCCTAATTCATTGGAGAAATTGTTCAAGAACAGTTCATCTGTGTGGAAAATACAAGTCTTGTAATGCTGCCAAGATCAGTGAGACCTTTGGTGATCAACTAAGTAAATATTAGTCATGCAAGTTAGAACTGCCCTAGAGTGATTTTAACTCACACAACAAACCCCTCCAGCATTTCAGGCTGTTCTGGAGGGAGTACAGTACATTAAATACCCTTGTTGGCTCTAATTTCTCAACTTCTCTGCTATTTTGTCTTCTTTCACTGACCTAGGCCACTTAGTTTTGCGTTCAGTGTGTGCTTCTCTGACCCCAAGGTTCATGCTGTATTTTCAGAATCAGAGCCCTGGATATTTATTTCCGTCATCCTTTCAAACAGAACAAGTAAGTAAATACAAGGACATTTGAAATGTCAGTGTGACCTCTTCCGTAGTCTGACAAAACAAAATGTTACTGGATTTTATATGGAAGAATAATTTTAGTAGGCACTTTATTCTAAATGACTTATCCACAGGCACACTGCTAAAAACAGCATCCCCAATGGAGAGTTCTCCAGCTGTAACATTCTGAAGATCTTACCGCATGGATACCCACACTCGCATGAAGAATCTCCATGCTGCTGCTACCAGGGTGTGTGGAGGGAGGATAAAGACTCTTACACTAATGGAGACAATCTAGGAGCCAAGACTTTCCCCAAATTACTACTATGTGTCAGTTGGCACCTCCATAGAAATGGTGCATTCAAAGAACCCCTTCTGAGACTGATCGAAGAAGCTCTCAGCTGCTTTGGAGTGGTGATCTGAGCAAAACTTTTCCACTCATGCCCTACTCAATTTCCAGAAATATACAGAAAAAAATAATATCCTCCACACAAAACTGATTTTAGGCCTGTCCTAGGATAAGATGACCTAGGCCTGATTCAGCTATGTGGAAACTAATCAGAATCAGCCCTAGTTAGTACTTGGATGGGAGAGTCTTAAAGAATATCAAGCGCTGTAGGCTATATCGCAGAAGAAGGAACTGGCAAACCATCTCTGAGTATTCCTTGCCTAGGGTCATTTCATTGCGCTGTTATTCCACTTTCAACATCCTATGGAATCCTGGGGTTTGCAGTTTAGGGAGGGGCCTCAAGGGCCCCTCCCTAAACTGCAAACCCCAGGATTCCATAGGGTGTTGAAAGTGGAATAGGAATAATAGCGCTATGACAGTCTAGTGCAGAAATGGCCTATGTTAACCCTATACAATTCATGAGGTCTTCATAAGTCGACAGTTGACTTGAATGCACAGACATAGACAGACATAAAAACACATATGAGTGCCTTGGAATAAATTACAAACACTTCACCCTCTCATCTTTGGATATTGCGTTCTTGACCGTTCAGCCAAGATCCTGCAGACAGAAATTAAGTTACTTGCCCTTTCCCCTACAAAAGGTTTTACGCTAATGGTATGCTTATCTATGTAACTACAAAGGGAGGTGATTTGGAGGTGAAGGCATGTAAGGAAATGCATTTATACTGGATGACATTTGCATGTTATTCCATGGGGAGATGACATTGTTTTAATCCTCTTCCCCATGAATAAGAATTCCACAGAGTGTCTTAAATCAGAAGGATTTTCTGACCCCTATGAGAATTCCAATGTGCTGAGAGATATAAAAATACCCCATGCCCTGTGGGCACAGAATCAAGAATATTCTACAATTTCAAGTCACCCAGAGTCAGAAATCCTATGTTCACATGAGAATCTATCATTCTTCCTTCTTTTGACAAAATATATCCAACTGTAATGAAGTGGATTTGTTGGAACACCTTTGTCTGCAATACAACAACATAATTACATGGGAAGTGGCTGAAACCTGGAAGCTTTATTTACAATTTTTCAGACGACAATGTCTGAAAATACCTACTTTGTGTGAACTCTGCCATAAAATGTGACTCAAAGAGAGTAAAATGTCCTGATCGTTTGGATGAAGAGTACTACAATTTTTAAACTTACTTTCAAAAAAGACATTTAGCAATCTGCTTACTTCATTCAGTTCCAGCTCAGTCTAAATCCAATGTTATTCCCAAATACAGTACACTTACTGAATCAATGGAAACATGGTAGGTCAACCAGGCACAATTCCATTATGCTTTGACCCAGTGACTGGTGAGAGCCCCTCCCTGCATTTTCCAATTGCCATTGCTCTGGCCTCTGAGGGAGAGAAGAGCAGCTATGCACCGTTCTAGCATGCCTTGGCTCTGGCAGTTAGTGTGTGGCCCTTCCTCCAAATTCCAGTTGACATTATTCTAGCCTCTGAAGGAGTGAGGAGGAGCCAACCACAGCTCCACTGTGCCTTGACTCCAGCAGCTGGTGGGAGCCCCTACCTCCAGTGCCACTCCTCCACTGATATCCCCTTTTTCCTTGTGTGTCCTGTCTTATTTACCTTGTGAGCCTAGGGCAGGGAACTGTTAAACTAATGATTAGTAAGCAGCTCTGAAGGGCAGAATATTAATACCGCCCCCCAATAAAATACATAAGTCATCACTTCTGTAAGTTCCATTGATTCAATGCAAGTATTCTAGCTGCAACTAACATTGGGTTTAATGCTGGGGTATTTCAATTTCACATTGGGAATTGGGTATTATACAGGGAACTGGGTGATAGGTTTCCCCTGAGTAGGAAATAGCAACAGCAATATGTTAGGACCTTCTCCAGTGGGCATTTTGCCATCTTGAATAATACACCTCAATAACAGTAATAATAATAGCAATGCAGAGGAGGTAGAGAAGGAGGGGACATTTTATTCATATTTTTAATGTTTGTATGATACCTTTTGACCCATCAGGGATTTTCTAGGTAGTCCAAACAAGGCAGCTTGCTACTGAAATCTTGGCCTCCTTACAACAACTACTCAAGTATTGGAAATGTTACTTTTTTGGACTACAGCTTGCAGAATCCAAACTCCAGAAAACTCCCCAGCACATATGTTCCCCAAAAGTTCCCCCTCTCAAAAGCTCTGTAGCTCATCACATAACAGTTAAATAAAAAGCAGCTAAGTGTCCTGGGCTCTTCCCTAAAAATAATATGTTTACCATAAAGCAAATTGGATAGGAATCCAATTTATATGATCATCTTGGTTAGGTTGTTCAAGTAAGCTTTGCCTGCTCCTTTCTCAAATCAGCAAGATGCTGTTTCAACTGTTTTGTACCAGAGCATTCATCCACTTCAAAGTTAAAGCTAGTTCTTTAAATTAAAGTCTCTCCTTTCTAGATTTATTTCTCATTGACTCTATAATTATATAATTAAAGCTAATATAAGTAATTTAAACATTTAATTTATTTAATGGCATTGAGGAAAGTGTTTAAGGTCAAAGGAGACCTGAGGTCTTGGAGTCTAGCTGAAGTCATGATTCATGAGTGAATTTTCAGACAGTGATTCTAGTTAGTTAGGTGTCATTGCAAGGCTAATGATCAAAGGTCTTAAAGACACAGCGCTGTTACTCTGCTCTACTGCTCAAAATGGGATGAGATTATTCTATGTATGTTTAAGAGCAGTGGGATTCAACAAACTATTTCTATTCTGTGTGAGAGCACAAAATTGTAACATGGGTGGATACTTAAGCTCCAATTCCTCCTTTCTCTCTCAGTTTATTGATACTCATTCAAATGGCACTATATGTAATTTGTAAAAGGCTCTTTTAAATAATTACTGGATTGATACTGTTAGATTTTTGACCTACCCTAATGAACATTCATGAAAGCCAGTGTGCTATAGTGGTTTGAACATTGGACTACAACCTTGGAGACCATGGTTTGATTCCCCACTCAGCCATGAAAACCCATTGGGTGACCTTGGGTGTTTTCCCATGCACTCAGCTCCAGAAAACCCCATGATCATTTCACCTTAGGGCTGCCATAAGTTGGAAATAACTTGAAGGAACACAACCACAACAATGAACATTCATACTGCAGTGTTTAGTCAATCGGGCTGTAATCCTGTACACATTTATCTGGGAGAGAGTCTAGTGCATTCAATGGGAATTGGCATCTAAGTAGCAGGAACTGAATGGGATTTTTTTAATAAGACCTGCATAGGATTGTATTGGTTTAAGCAATAGGAAAGAGGACAGAAACACAAGTTGATATTTGGGAGAAGACCTGCAACAAATAACATGGAGAATCATAGAGTTGTAGAGTTGGAAGGAGCCCCGTAGGTTGAGTCCAGCTCCCCATTCCATGCAAGAACTCCAGCTAGAGCATCCCTATCTTTTTGAAGATGCCCAAGGAGAGAGACTCCCCCACTTCTCTAGGTAATTGGTTCTATTGTCAAACTGCTCTTATGGTCAAGAAGTTCCTTCTAATATTCAATCAAAATCTACCTCCCTATAATTTAAAACCTTTAGACTTGATCCCACCTTCTGAGGCAATAGAGAACAAACCTACACCTTCCTCTGTGTAACAATCCCCTAGAAATATAAAGGATGTAATCATATCACCCCTCAGTTTTCCCTTGATCAGGCAGAACATATCCAGCTCCCTCAGATTTTCCTCATATGCTTTTTTCTCCCTACATCTTATCATCTTTGTTGCCCTTCTTTGAATGCAGTCCAACTTCTCTATATCAAAATGGGAGACCAGAACCAAATACAGTACTCCCAATGAAGCTTGACTAGTGCAGAATGTAGCAGGACTATTACTTCTTTTGTCTTTGAAACTATGGTTCTATATGCAGGCTAAAATGTTGCTGCTGCTGCTGCTGCTGTTCTTATATCCCTCCTTTTTCCTAGTTTGGGACTCAGTGTGGCTTACAAGAGCTAAAAGAGACGCTGCTTAAAAATGTACCAAGTACAAAATTTAAATGTCATTAAATTATCCATAAAATTAAAAGTAAAAAAAAAATCTACTAGAAAACAACAAATACGCAAAAGAGATAGACAGCACAGCACAATTCTGCAAAGCCCAGTCCCCTTAAGTTGTCAGCCTTCAAAAGCTGACTGAAATAAAAATAATATCTTATTATTCTGTTGTTATTTTGAAGGAAAGGAGGGTCCTGGTCCTCTATCGGTTTAAAATTTTAATATGCAACCAGTAATAAATTAACAAGTTACTTCCAGGTCTTGAGGTCAGTTAAACTTCACAGCAATGCTAGCCAACATAGCCAGTAGTGGTAGAGTATGGAAGCTACAGTTCAAAAACTGTAAAATTCAAAAATATCCAGAGGCCCAAAATTCCCAAAGCAGTTGTAGCATGCAACCACAGCACCCCTGGCAGATGGCTATCCAAACTCTGCTTAAGGTTCTCCAGCAAAAGAGAGTCCACAATTTTCTGAGGCATTCAGTGATTCATGCCCCAAAATCATGCTTCAGATGGACTGGCTGACTTTGAAAATGATGCAGTGTAGGTATTCTGTCTATTGAACATTCATTCACTTATCTTTTTTTGGTAAAATGCTCAATGTTTTTAAAATTTGGAAAACTTTGACAAGAAAGAGAAGAGTAGAGGCCTCGTAATGTCACACGTATTAGCCAATCAGTGCTGGGCACAACTGGCTTGTTCTTCTCCAAACAGTTACCTAGGTCACCTAGGTCAGTCCTGAAGATGGTATGTTTGGGGGAAAATGCATGAAATATGTTTCCACAGTGACTTCATGACACTGAACATGTATTGTCTGTAGTACCCTGAGGTAATGCTTGCTGCAACATGTGCCCGCATCACCTAGAACAAAGGCAGTACCTTTTGTCTTCAGAATTATATTTTTTATTCAAGTGCAACTGTATGCAGATTTGATTGATTGATTAATCCTCATGCAATTGATTAAACTTTCTTTAATCATGTGGCAGGTATAATGAATATGCATAAATTAGTGCCATCTGATGAAGACAGAAATTAGTCCTAAATGCAGGGTTGGCTCTGCCATTAAGAAGAGTGAAGCAATTGCCTCAGGCAGCAGATTTTTCATGAAATAGAAACAAATAGTCATTTAATTTGTTATCATTGCATTTTTATTGTCAGGAATGGGGAGAGATCCTTGTGGAATTACCTACTTGACATGACAAAATAACTAGGGAGGCTTTAGAAAAAATGCACCCTGACATGGGTGTGTTAATGAGTGAGTTGGGAGTGCCATTTGCTGCTTTGCCTCAGGCAGCAAATTGTCTTGAGGACACCATTGCTTAATAAAGTTTTCTTCTGTTAAAAGGAAGTTACTTTCTGTTTCAGGTTGCCTCATCATAGGTTCAGAATAATGCCAACTTTCATTCATCAGAAGCCTGCACAAATATAATCTTTTTCAATATCTGGCTCCTTGGACTGAACAGGATGTCCGCATATTAGGGTGCTCTTTTGTTCCATAGGTTATGGGTATCTAACCTGTGAACACCTTAGGATCTGCATAAGACCTTGGCCATGTGCAGCAGAAGAAAAACCAACAGCCTCAGTGATTCTGAAACAGAGTGATTTTACCACTCTCCAAAATACTTCTCATTCCCAATAAGTAGCTATTCCCTCATGTTTGATTTGAGCTACAGTCAATTTGTTCTCATCCAACTCATTAGTCAGATGCTGAATAAGTGATAATACTGCAGGGCCTGGTTTTGATGAAAAGCAGATCAGATACTGAATATTATCAGTGTTCCAATGATGCTGCTAAACAAGACATTTTAATGGAACTTTTGAGGAGCCATCACTGATGCCTAAATTGCACGCAAAGGGCTTTTAAAGGACAACAAGACATTCGACTACCTTTCATCAGGACCAGCCCAAGACATTTTGGCTCTTCTCAGTGTCTACCCCCAGAATTTGGAACTCTCTCCCAAGAAAGGCTAGGAGGCCCCCCTTGTTGCTGGGCTTGTGTTGGCAGGCAAAGGCTTTTCATTCAGAGAGGCTTTTAGAACTGATGGGTTTTCAGAGAAGGGTTGCAAAACAGTACTGTATTGTTTTAAACTGTACTGTTTTAACAAATCTTTTTAAAGTGTACATTTTAAATTGTTTGAGTATGGTTAGAAGTGCAATTCTGTTTTACTTTTTAATTATATTGTAATCATTTTAATTTGTAAGCTGCCTTGAATCACAGTCCAGGGGAAAAGGTGAGATATAAATAAATGTTAAGATGATGATAGCGGTGGTAATGATTTGAGATCCTATACTGCCAAAATAGTTGGAAGTGCACAGCTATGCATCCTCCTGGCCCACACCTACCTTAACAGCCAGCAGTTGCACCAAGTGAAGAAGGTCTTTTCTGCTGGAAATCAGGGTGCAGTTCCAGCCCCCTCCCACCTGCAATCCATAGTATAACAAAGAGTTGCAGCAAGGGCCCTGCTTCTTCTCCTCGCAGCCTTGCTTGCTGATGCCTGGGGTCTGAAAATGTCATCCTACTGGATCCTGACCGCCAGCCAAACATACCCACTTCACTTGGTGTGGCTGCTGGCTGCTAAGGTAGATTTGGGAGGTATTTGCAATGGTGGCAGTAGTGCCCCAGTTATAAACCCGAATATCGCAAATTTGTAATTGCTCTACAGAATGCCAGCCATTATTTTGTTGCCTGATGCAGCAAAGAAGAGTTACACATGTAACTCCCTAGAGTTACATGTGTAAAAGCCAACAGGGTTAGCAAGTGAAGACCCTTTCACTTTGCACGATTATAGTGCTTTGATTCCACTTGTAACTGCCATGGTTCTATCTGATGGAATTTGGGGATCTGCAGTTTAGAGAGGGGCCAAACTACACTAAGTTACAAACCCCAAGATTCCATAGCATGTTGCCATGGCATTTAAAGAAGAATCAGAGTGCAATAACTGTGTAGGCTGAAAGGATTCTGAATCTTTCTTTGGTATCAGTGAGGATGAGACAGTATCCTTCACCACACTTGAAGGCAACAAATTAGCTTATGGGACAGAGAGCAGGCTGTGTAGCACACAATATTCTCCTCCATGCTGCTGCCTTCTAGTATTTGCCACATAAAGTGGCTGTCTTTTTCTGCCTAATGGTGGGGATGGCCCTGCACTTCATTATCAATTATAACTTACTGACAAAGGCAGTTTACCTTTGACTAGCACTAGAGGACACCATCTGTCTAGATTCATACATAATTCTAACAATTCATGGACAATGAGGACAGTATGACAAAGGACAGTATGAGAAGCTGGAATAATGACTGGACTAATTACCTTCTTCACCACTTATAGAGTATTTAGGAAGAGATATCTGAGTCATGAGACTCATCCTATTTTCTTTAACAGTACTTAACTCCTTCTTTGGAGCAGTTCTAAACACTACAACTCTTTCCATTAAACTGTTGAAACTTGGAACCTAATTAACAAGCAAATGTCTTCCAAAGGAAGCTGTTTGATTACATTTCCTATGTGATCATCTTCCCTCTGTTCTAAATTAGGTGTGTGCAAAGGATGGCTCTCCAGATGGTTTTTCACTGCAACTCCCAGCATTCTTCATTATTGGCTATATTAGTTAGAAGTAGTGAGAACAGCAGTCCAATAACATTTGGGGAGCCACATTTGGCACACCACCGTTCTAAATAACACTTTAAAGTCAATACACTTTAAAGTCTTTCCTTATCTATTTCAGTTCATGAGTGCCCCATCCAGTCCTCTGATTTCACAGTACCTAACCGTAACTGTTTCATATTCACAAATGCTACTTAGTCACAGTTTTGAAGCTCCTGCCATGGTCATAACTTACCTTCCAACCTACTTTACCAGGCATCAGCTGCATGGGGACAAAGAGGTCCATTCTGCCGACAATCAGAGCACAGTTAAATAATGTTTCCATTAGGTTTAGAAGGGAGATTGGGACAGGAGAAATTACTTAGTTAAGTACTGAGTTAAGTATAAGTTGATACAGGATTCTGGTTGTTGTTTGTTACTCTGATAAATGAATCAACTGCTCAAGTATCACTTCTTCTCATTGCTATTTGCTCAGCTGCTCTGATGTCATGATCTATTATGTCAACGAGCGTATATAAACCTTGTGCCGCTCAGCCACCATTTTGTGGCGGCATGGGGAAAAGTTTGATTCAGCATTCTAAGATTTATGGGCAACTGTGGGCTAAGAACTGAATTGGATTGAATTGATGCCAAAGATTTTTGAATCAAAATGCTGGCTTTTACTAAAAAAGGACAGAATGACAAAGCAGTTTGTTGAATGGATTGGATCTAAACTTAGTTATACAGAGATGTCATCCACTGAAATCAATCAGACTACTTTGAATTTGGCTAAATTTAATTGAACTTAACCCAAGGTATCAACTTCATGACTGACATGCCTAATTTAATGGTTGATAAAATGTACACTGGCTTGGTGTAGTTGAACTTCAAAGTAAAGAAATGTCAATGCTTGCTACAATTTCAAGGGAAATGGTAAAGGAAAGAAATTGAAGATGAAGAGGTAATTGGCACTAATTTCAAAGATCTACTGCACGTCTTATACAGTGGGATCATTTGAATCTCGTCAATGGGCAGAACTTTCATGTCATTATGAGAAACTATATGGGGATTTCTGCCTTTCTCATATTTTTCTAATGTGCTGTTGTACTTTTCCCGTCTACTGAAATGTGTTGTCACTACTGTGATATGGGAAGTAAAGATGAGTTCCTACTCTAACCCATACATTGATCAAAATGTGAGATGACAAAAGACTATTATGTAACCTTAAATATTAAACTACATATCCAAATAATTTGGGAGACTTCTTTGCTTGCTTTCTCCTCTCTGCAAATCAGACTTTGTTAGACTGATGGAAGGACCTTTTCAGATACTTCAAAGAATGATGTTATTCTTTGTGGTGTATTGCACCAGATGAAACTATATCAGCGACACTATACTGTGCCCAGAAAATTGACTGCACGATAATACAACTGTAAGACAGGAGTGGGCAACTTGTGGATCCAGTTGTTGCTGGATCCCAAGCTCCATCACCTCTAACCAAAATGACCAATCATGGGTCTGAGGAGAGTTGTAGTTCAACAACTTATGGAAGACTACATATTCCCCATGTGGGTTACTGGTGATAGCTTTATTTTAAAAAAAAGTTGAATAGAGATCTCTGAAATGAAAGGATACAGCTCTGCTGCTCGAAGGAAGAAAAAGAAAACTGGTACTAGATGATACTGCACAGCAAGGATGAAGTAAATTTCAAAGTTCACAAATAGATTGTACGGTTAAAAAAAATGGCATTCTTAGTTATCTAATTGGTACTCAAAACACTTAACTACAGAGACCTCACAACAATGAAGGAAGTACTAGCTGGGAAGAAGAAGGAGAGTTCCAACTCCTTACAACATAATGCAGTGGACTCATGTGATTAGTGATAAGTGATTACCAGTGATCATGGAGTGTTGTGTCCCATACATAAAATGACGGCAATGTGAATGCAGATGCACTGAAGCTTCCACACACACCTCAGCCATTTAATAATATGGGATGCGATCATTTGTGTTTTTTGCCATTCGCCATGGGTCCTGGAACCAACTTGCCACAGATATGGAGGCGGCACTGTATTGCTATTTGAGTATTAAGAGAAGTGCTACATTTTAACAAAAGAGGCTCCATTTGAAAGGAAAAATATTTCTGAACAGAGCTGGACAAAGCTGCCAGGGCTGCCCATGTTCTGAAGAAGACTGTCCATACTGCTTAAGGATTCTGAGAGTGGTAGTCCAAAATGTCACTCTTCCAAGCTCTGCTAGAAGCACACAGAAGATTAACTCTAGCATGGGGTTTCTTCTCGAGTAGCTTCTAGTAAAAAACCTACACTGTAATAGCAGTTCTACAGCCAAAATAGTGGGAGTCTTGTTGATAAGAACGGGCTCTTGCTGATAATGATCAAGAATGCTCAAAAATAAATGTGAAACACAAAAGTCTAAGATCTCTCCCTAGCATGGGGACTTTGTAAATCTTTCTGAGCCACTGGCTCAAATACTACATAGATTTTTTCCTTGTATATCAAAAAGAAAGAGCTAACGAATTACTCCCTGATAATAATTAATTAATTGAAAAGCTGAAAATAGAAAGAAAATCTTGGGAAGGAGAATGCCATTTGCAGAAACTCCCTTAGTATGAAGAATTTTCCTACTACAGTCGTAGTGCTTTGATTCCATTAACTGCCATGGCAGCATCCTATGGGATTTGCAGTTGGAAGGACTTAAAATTATGCCTGAAATCTCTAGTGTCTCACCAAACTATGAATCCCAAGATTCTAAAGGATGTTGTTACAACAGTTAAAGAGGAAGCATAACACTATAATTGTGTAGGGTGAAAGTGCCCCATGGTTCTGTGAATTAAATTTAGCTAATTAAGATTTATTTCCCTAAGTAAATACCTTGAATTTATGTGAAAATACAATATGAAATTATTTCTATCCTATACACACTTACCTGGGAGGAATTTGTACAGGACACAGTCGAGCGTACTGATAAGTAAACATGCATAAGTTCATGTTAAAAGACTGCGCTCTTCAACCATTTACTCCAGACAAGGCCATGTTGCTGTAAATGATACAGTTCTCAGGGAAATTAGCCCATGAATGGATCTTCATGGCCTGATACCGAAGGCCATCACTTATGTGAACAACAGGCGAAGAGCTCATAAACATAAAGCAATGTGTGACCTTGGAAATAGAAATGCCTAGATGGTTGCTTCAGGGGCTGAGTTCTGTGAGTTCAGAGTGCTATATTATGTTCTTCAAGTGAGCAACAGCTGCTTTTGTCTGGTACCTATACCTCATAAGCTACTTTCCCTATTTGGCTTTTTTGAAATGATTCGAGAGGAAGGGTGTGTGTGTTTTTAATGCATGTGCACATACATTTGATGTACCAGATGCCCTTCCTTTTCCACATGATTTCTTCTCCAGAGAGAAAATGTTGTTTTACAGTTGAGTTTGAGCTGTTGAAACTGTGTAAAAAATACAATTCTATAGGTCAGTTTTCTCCATCTTGGTGCCTCCCAGATGTGTTGTACTTAAGATGATTTTAGGACGTAATACAGACTGTTTGGAGGCTTTGAAAAGACAGCTACAAAAAGTAAAGACAGCGGCACTATGCAATTAGACGGGTTTATATCAGTTGTAAAATTTATCAAATGACAAAAAAAGGAACTAATAGAAATTTAATTTAAAAAGAACAATTTTTTTTTCAGAATTCAGCACAGGGTAAGTTAATGTGGAATAGAAGTACGAATAAACCATACATAGAGTTACCATGAGCCAGCTTGGTATAGTGGTTTGAACATTGGACTATGACCCCGGAGACCAAGATTCGATTGCTACTCAGCAATGGGAACTTACTGGCTGACATTGGGTGTATCACACACTCAGCCCCAGAAAACCCTGTGGTAGATTTTTCTTAGGGTCGCCATAAGTCAGAAATGACTTGAAGGCATACAATGACAAGAAGAGTCAGCATGTGACATTTTGCAACCTGAGACAAAGGACATGGTTTCCTTCCTCCCTCAGCCTATGTACAGAAGCAGCTGGTGAAGCAGTTGATTCTTCAACCCGGGTCATACAACAGAGTCCTTCACAGAGAACAGCAGGCTAATTTAAAGGGAGTAGGGCTGGTTATGTGACACACACAATTCTATTTTTGATTAGTGGGGAATGACCAGGCAATCCAGGAGGAATAGTGTGGGGGGGGGTCTGCCACTGTCACCTCATATATTTCACATGCTGTGGTTGCCTCACTCATTCTCTGCATAATGGTAGGGCTGTCCCTGACCATATGAGAAGGTGGTGAACAGCCTCAGCAATAAGCAGTGTAACAAGGCTGTGTTGCACCCTGAATGTGAGATCAGGGACTCAAATCCAGTGGCGAATTCCAGCCAGAATATACCCAATGGGAGGTTCATTAGCCACCTGTTAGGTGCAATTAATTCATGGGTCTACTCCAGCTTGAACTAGCAATTAAATTTGGGATAGAGTGTTACAAAATGGTTCTTTCCACTCTGCAAAATATCAGAAAATAGTTTGCTAGTATAAAACTGGCACCTTCAGCTTTATGCCCAGGCCTCAGAAAAAGTTGCTCCACTTACTGCACCACTGCAATATCACAAAACAACATATTACACTGATGAATTGTTGAGAAATTAACTGGAGTATACAGGGACTTAGGGTATAACCAACTTCACCAGTGTGAACAGTTCTGTAAGAATATTTTGCATCAAGATCTGCAACTCACTCTCTCATGAGCTGTATGCACTGCCCTGAAGTGAGGAAGAGCACAAGAAAGCTGCATTTTGAAGTTGTTCTCATCTTGAAGTTCTGTAGTTGTTTCCATCTTGACTCTGTAAACCACAAAAACAATATCTCTTTTAAAAACAGAGAGCTGCTACTTTTCTTGCAGATGTTGTTCAATGCCAGATAGGTTGCTTATGAAATTAGAAGTCTTTACTGTTTATTTTTATAAGATGCTTACTCAAAGCATTAATTCCTATCTAATTAATTTGCAGCTAAATAATTGACATGTTTGATCTGAAAAGATACTAGAGGACAATGGCAACACCTCTGGCCACTCAGTGAACTAACAAAAATGCATAATTTCTCTCATGCTTCCAAAGCTAAACTGACAACTCAAAATCTCTTCATTGCCCCCAGTGCCTAATACACTTTTTGGTGGTAGTAGCAGTGGGGGTGGGGGTGGTGAAACGGTGTTAAAAATAATTTGTAAATATGCATTTTAAAGATAACGCAGTGCTGGGTTGCCACATAGTGCTGAGGAGAGCGTTTTTTTCTTTTCCTTTATAGGAGAAGTTAGGGCATTTCTCCCTTCTTGCTGGAGCTATTTATCTTCTTGCCCTTTAGCCAAGAATCGCTTTTCAGTTTGGACTGCATGACTGCGATTATGCATAACCACAGAGTTAAACATTATGATGAGAGACATAATTTATTTCTTCAGTAATTTATTTCTGTGTGTGAGAGAGAAAGAGAGAGAGAAGAGGAGGCACCATTGCAACCTCGTTGAGTTTGCAGCCTGCAAATGTTCTCTCTCGCTCTCTCTCCCTCTCCCTCTCCCTCTCTCTCTTTTCCTATTGACCACTTGTTAAATCTTTTTGTTTGTTTCCCGCCATTCCCCAGGGACCAGCAGACAGACAGCCTTGCCAGATTCATTTTCTGATCAAAGCTGTTTGATTTGGTCAATTTTGCCACATTGGAGACGTTCTCTATTACAGAGATAAATAGCCTTGGGCTAACTGTCAACGAAAACTTGTAAGCTAATAAATTATTCCAATTTCTTCCTGCGGATTTCTCTGGAGACAGCCCTAGGAAATACACTTTTTGATTAGTAAATTTCTCTGTGTGTGTGTCTGGACATTCAAATGTGTCGACTTTGATTAGCACCATTGCTTTTCAAGTAGATGCTGGCTGAGGGGCTGTCAGTTGCAGGCAGCCCTGATGCATAATGCATCAACTGGGCCCGGAAACAAGGAGCCTCATCCAAGGCTTGGAAAGGCGGGAAATTGCCCCAACAACCCTTTTGCCACCAAGGGAGTTCTCTGAGTTGCGAAGACTTTTTGGCACTGGACAACACAGCAGGAGCCGTTATGATCCACTGGAACGACAGCAAGGGCTTAGATCCCCATCTGGGGGCAAAGGAGATATCCTGAGGAAATTAGCTGGCCACCCCTAACACATTTCTTTCTCTTCCACCAGGCTCTGAGGCTTACTTTTCCCGCCCCAAGCCACCCCCAGAAGGATCAAATTCTGCTTCGCCTCCCACATGGATTCATCTGTTTGTCTGCTGTTTGCCTACTTAAAAGACCTGCAGGTTGTTATAGAAACAATATTTTGGCTATAACAAATCAATCGGTGCGTGTGAACACAAACACACAGATCATTTATCAACTGCAAAATACCCTAAATTATGACCTTTCTAAAACCTATCAGAAGGGCGAGGGAATGCATAACGTAAATTAAACTTTGAAGGGTCAGCGGTTTTTACTTTCACTATTCATCTTTCTTTCACCTTATAGGTTTAAGAACAAGAGTGCTGTGTAATTACATTTCAATGGGGTGCAGCGGTTCATTATTCTCTGCTATACCAATCTACTGCAACATTTCGAATGCAGTCAGGTACGTTTGAGCAGATATTAGTTAGTGTACCACACTTGCTCTTTTGGACTGATAACATCTTTTAATGCAGAGCAGAGGAATCATCTCCAAAGCACTCATAGAAGAGGGGGAAAGGGGAGACAAAATCAATGTATTCCTTATATTTTCTTTCAAAAGGCCAAAGAGTGCTCTGCCACATTTTTTTTCTTCCATGGCTCTGATCTTTTTCTCTCTTTTACTTGGCTTTTCCAGTACTTTCTCCTCCTTCCATCTTGGTTTTGTGCCGGAGCCCACAGCATTGATAGAGATGGGTAGCTTCCAGGAGAAAAGTTTTACCATGCCAATTTTCTCTGTATTAGATGGCATGGCTGAAAGAGTGACATAAGTGCACTGCGGACATCCAAAATTTACACTGTGGATGCTTGCAAATGGATAACCTCCTTCATCATAAGAACATTACGCAGGAATGCTTGGAATTCTATTGACTTAGTCCTGCTGAAATCAACAAAAACCCCAAGCTAAAGGTCTTTGCCGCTTTGTATATGCAAAACATCAGAATAGTTTGTGATGCTGGATTGGTATGACAGTTAGTATACTCTGTCCCAAGCCTTCATTTATTATATTGCACGTCTTTGGATCAGGGTGTGCTGCAGACTCATAGAACTGGAAGATCAATTCTTCCAGAGGTCATCTAGTCCATCCCTTCCAAGGCAGGAAGTCTGCTATTAGAGCATCCTCAGAAATAAAGCAAAGAAAACAGAGGAGATAAGATTAGAAATATACAATCAACAATGGTGATTTACACAGTAATGAACAAAATTTGGAAGTAACTGCTTACAAATAAGGAGCTAATTTTATTTATTTCCTTTTTCCAATTGCAAATATAGACCCAGAATTTGGGAAGTTGGGAGGTCTTAAGCCCTCCACAGAGACTAGGGTGTGGGGCTAAGCCCCCTTGAAATGATCTGGTAAAATTGGATCACTAAGATTCATATGTAGTTGATCTTCCTCAGCCACTGTCAGTCAGAAGTTTACAAAGTGACCAAACATTAATAAATGTTAATACAGTTATTGTAACTGAGCTCACCCACGAATAGTAAATGCCATCTGCAACCTACTCTATGTACACTTACTTGAGATTAGGTGAACACATGAAGAACCCCACATGCTACTTGTAATGCTACATTCTGCTTGTAAGAGTCTTGATATTTGAGGATGTTTCAACAACAATGGATGGGGAAATTAATTTGCTGCCGGTAAATAACAGTAATAACAACTCACCTGTCAGTGTTCAGCCCCGCCCATCTTAAAACCAGTGGCAAGATCCCTGACTACATAAGTATTATATAAGTACAGAGAATATTGCTCTTCCTATGCTGTAAATGTAATATTTCAGTTAAAGGTTTACTTATGGAATATGCCAACAGTAACAGTAGTTTCTATGAGACTTCTATCATGCCATCACCCTGCCTCTTTCATTTATGGAGCTTCAGGCGTTGTCATATTGTCTTCTTCTCATGATCTGTCCTGAATTTTTCTGCTTTTTTCTCTGTCTTTTCATTTATCTCAAAAAATTTATTATGGAGAATAAGGTGGACTAGCTACCTAGAGCCTACTAACACCTGGTGGAAGGAGCCTTCTGTCTAGAGATGCTCTGTACAATGGAGGGGAAATATTATGTCATTCAAGTACTGGCCCATGCTGTGTCTCATGCTGCTCACTAAAACAACGTTCTAGGTTTTCTTGAAGTAACAATAAATATCTACATTAGTTACCTCTTAGAAACAGGAAAGTATAGAATGACTTTTAAAGCCAAATCCAACTATTTACAGGAGGATTGGAAGTAGGGCCCTTTCCGCAGCTTATCTCTGTCCCAGCAGCATCTGGTGATGATGGCAGCAGCGGCTCTCCTGGGAGAGGAGCACAATGGAACACTCCGCTCTGCACCGGCTGCCTGCAGGAACCAGGAAGCGTCACGGCCATGCCTCTTCCTGCTACAGCGCAGCTGGATACTGTCCCAGGCTGTGCTGGGGCAGGAAGTACAGCCACTGCACTTCCAGGACCTCCATGGCCAATGTAAGTGCAGATGTATGGCAGGAAGGTGGCGCAGTTGCCAGTCACTGACAGGGAAAACCTACCAATGATCTGTGGTGTGATCACACTGCCTAGGGATAGGAGAAGGACGGGTCCGGAATGACGTTGTGCATAAGCGTCGTCCAGGCCTCATCCTTCTCTTGTCCCCATGGTGGGTTGAACATGTTGCACAGAAAAGACCTAGAACTGCCATTATTACTCTTCAAAAAGTAAGTGTCAAACTCTGAATGAACGGCCTGGTATGTGCCCATATTCTTTTTCTTTCATAGCAAAATAACTTGTAGCTTTTTAAAGACTGACACATTTTTTATGGCATACGTTTCTGAAGCATTCGCCTTCCTCAGATGCATCTGCTGGTGGGCTGTAGAGCATGAAAGCTTATACCAACTGTATCTTTAGGATGACACAAAACTCTTTGCTGTGTTTTTCTGCAACAGAAAAATGTGGCTACTCCCCTGGAAATTTCTAGGTTTTTATAATTTTGCAAACTTGTAAGGTTCTGTCCACATACAGTTTTCTCTCTGATTCATTGCAGTACTACACGGTTGGAAAGGGCTAAGATGTCACCAGAGCCAAACCTCCTATCCTAAGGCTCATGTTGTCTCATGTTACATTTTAGAGCCTTAGGTATAATTCCAGGCATAAAATATTTTTTAAAATATTTACCCAGATGCCTTGAGGAAAAGACCTGAACCAAAACCTAAAGAGGAAGACAACCACTCCAAAACACTGAAAGCTTATGGACAGGCCTTACACTGAGTCAGCCTATTGTTCTGGCTGGCAACCACCTTGCCTCACATTATCTCAAAGATGAGTTAATTGAGAATCTTTAAATAGAAATGCTGACTGAACCTGGGACTCTGTGATGATAAAACATGTGTTTACTCACAAAGTGTGCACTTCATAGCTGAGCTATGGTCCTTCCTTTGAAAATATCCAAGCAAACTGTTCCATGAAGTATTCTTTTATGATCCTAAATGTGGCCTTAAGTTTCATGTCAGAGTTCTCAGCCTTACTTAGGGCCTTTCTGCACTATATAACTATTGCCCTGATTCCACTTTAACTGCCATGGTTCTGTTCTATGGAATCATGGGATTTGCAGTTTAGGGAGGGATATTTAGAATTCTCAGCCAGAGAGCTCCAGTACCTCAAAAGACTACAAAACCCAGGATTCCATAAGAAGCAGCCATGGTAGTTAAAGTGGAATAGTGCAATAGTTATGTAGTGCAGAAGGGCCCTTAGATATAAAGCATCTTCAGGAGAAGATATGCTAGTTTCCCTAGATAGCAAAGTCTTTCAACCCAGTGTACTATATGTAATCACAGACAGTTTCAAGTTCTTGAGTTGGGAGAATCTCAGAGGCTCTTCCAGAGTATAAGAG